>MU225463.1:190278-210743 GCA_018584345.1 Thuja plicata
ACGGGCAATAGAGTCAAGATCATTCCAATCTTATGTTCAACCTCAGAGATAGTTTTACAAGAAAACTTATCACTTCAAAGGTGTTATGGAATGTACATGCAACCTAAAACAAATTTAGAGATATTTCCAAAAGGTAATACTTCTTAGATGACATCCCAATTGACCGGGGCATCAATCAAAATAATTTAACCATGCAAAATGAGAAAACCAATTGAAAATATAGACTATGAATCAAATCAGGAAGCATGCACATCAAACTATCACTTTGAAGAATTTATATTGGTTTATCCAAGGGACTAATTGTAAAATAATAATGAACTATTACACATGTGAAAGAAAAAGGACTTATCTTTATTGATTTTGAAAAAATAGTACATCCATGTCCATGTTATACATGTTGATTAAAAACTATCCAAATATGTGAAATTGTATTATATTGTATTGTGTTGTCTTTACATTTTACATTATGTATATGTGTGTGTGTGTGTGTGTGTGTGTGTGTGTGTGTGTGTGTGTGTGTGTGTGTGTTTAAGTGGCTTTCACACCTCCTTAAGGTGAAAAGACACAACCCTTATTATAAAATATTTTAAAAAACACTAAACTAACTAAAAAATAACTACCTAACTTTCAGATTTGGCTTTGGTTGAAAATCCAAAACACATCATGAAAAGATAATATTTTTTTTGGAGATATGAAATTTGATTTCCCGAACTGGGTTGGTTTTATATTTTTAAAATTTGACAATATTCAACCTCTATCGGCATCATCTTTGTAGTAGGTTGAAATTCTAGCATTTTCTGAAGGCTTCGATTAGTTAGTTCTATTTATTTGTGTCATAAAGCTTCCTTCCTTTAATTTTTTTAGTATGGAGAAACTTGATTCTTGATAATGGATTGTGACTTTTAAATTCTCAAAATTTAGGGTACCACCATATTCTTCTTAACAAAATCTTTACCCATTCTGGCTCATCAAACTCATGCACATTCGAGTATTTGAAAATAGGGTTATCTATCAAGTGCGCAAACTCATCCTTGAATGTGTAATCAAGTTTCATCATTGATCCCATATGAGTGGCTATTCTGACATCTCCTACTATTTCCTTCTTACAGTAAATATACACACGGATATCTTCCACGTGAACAACACCTAGCAGGGTTTTGGAGAAAGCCCCTTCCACATCATCTAGTATGGATTTGAATGGATATTTCTTGAATACAAATCTCTTCTTCTCTGCAATATCAAATACTATTGGAGTCGCCATACTTACTTGGAACTTGAATAAGTAGGGTTTCACAAAATTCTGAAACAGCGTGACTGCTAGGGTTCTGTTCCAAACTTCTTATCCATTCTGGTGTAGGAGCACCTCATCCTAGAGGTCACTATGAGATATATAAGGTTTTTGAGTCATTTAAAGTTAGTTATATGATGTATTGATTCATTTTGAATCCATTTGTAAAGGTTTTGACAAGAAATGTAAGCATGTGCACAATATTGCTCAAGTTGTCAAATAGGTCATGTTTAGGTCTACATGGTAAAATTTGTGTAAAAGACCCATGGAAGGGTAAAATAATTATAAAAGGTCTTAAATATTCCATCTGGATATGTATAGAGAGGTTTGGCAAAGTTTTGAAGGCACTTTGTCAAAAATGTAAAAGTTGCATAAAAAGTTGTAAAATGCAACATTGAAAAAGTTGCTAACATTACAAAAATGATGTAAAAAAGGTAGATGGTTGGTCTTGGGGGTAGTTAGGAAGGTTTATAACTGTAAAATGGATATAAATACCATTGTATGGTTGAACAAAATCAGATTGGAGAGGAGGAAATAATTTGATATATTTTTGGTGCATTCTACTATTGTTGTTTTGATTGGTTTTTCAGTTTTAGGGTTGGTTCCAGGCCTTGTGCAGACATGTACGGCCTGGAAACCCTATAAAATAGTATTGGATAGATATAATGATGAATCCTCTTTCTCATTTTTTTGGTTTGGTTCAATTTTATAAAGAAATGAATAAGTTATGAGCATTTTGGTGAAAGTGGGTATTTGCAGATTCGAGATTCCCTATCTACAGTCTGATTGAAACATTTGGTACAAATACATTTTGGATGATCAGGACCTTTAATCATATTTATTGGAAATATATGTGAAGTATCTTTCGTTCCCTATTTTTTTGAATCATTTTCATGCTGATTTGTGAAAGTTATGTAGATTTGAATGGAAACTGGTTTTTAAAGATTTGCATTGGAGTTGCAAGCAATGATTTGTGTTTGAAGAATTATTTATGGATTGGAAAAATTATTGGATTAAATATTATGAAACTATACTCAAACATGGTTAACCTAAAATTGGTTTGGTGTAATTTGGATTCTATTTGAGAAAGATATGAGATGACCTAGGTAGGGTTTTATGTTTTTCTTCTGGTTTATGACAGAAAATATGGCTCTTGGTACAGAGATCATAACTTTTTATTGAAAGATTGGATTTGTCTAAGTTTGGGATATGTTTTGAGGAACCTAATTATCTAGAGTTAAATCAAAGGATTTGTCAATAGTATTTCAAAACAAAAAGTTATGAATAATGGAATCAGATAAAGAAATCAGGATGTGCAAATGGAGAAAGGTTGATGTTTTTATGATCAACATGTTGTGTTTTACCTCATAAAATGCCTCTATATAAAGATATTATTGAATGGATGTTTGAAGGATCAGAAAGGATCCTAGTTATTTTTTTTTTTGTAGGATGCTTTGCATCACATTCACTTAACTACCAAATCTATTATGCTTCTATGCCTTGATGTCTAGTGCTCCAATGCTCTCCAAATTTTGTGATCTTGAATGTAAGTGTGAAGAAGATCGAACACTTACTTTCTTTTATACAATCTATCACATTTAATGTTTGAAACCATACGCAAATTACTTAGAGATTTTGAAACTTTTATCCTGATGCATTTGAGACAATGCATGTATTCATACTGCAATATAATGTGCTTAAAACCATGAATCCATAGGTGCATACTCAGAGGTGAGTATACCAACCGTGTAGGGGTCCTAAGCTAGAATAGCTCCCCGTAAGACCAAGAAGGTCTTTCCAAGTAAAAGTAGAGGGTGCATCCACTGTGGATGCATCAACTACTTTTTCAAATTATTGTCCTTCTTTACTTCAACCCAAATTTTGCTTGAATCTTCTTTTGCTTGAACAAACTTGACTTCTCCTTCTTCTTCAAATAGTGACTTCTTAGGATCCTCTTGCTTTTGAGTTTTGGACCTACAAAACCTTGAGATGTGTCCAACCTTTCCACATGTGTGATAGATGATAGGAGGTCTAATGATCATGTTTATTATGTTGCACTACTTTTCTATGTGTCCATTGTAGTTACATATTTGACATGTAGTGTTCTACAAATTTCTTTGAGGTTGATTTTGATTCATTCTTCTTTGATTCTGTTGTGACAGATTTTTTTGATTTGTTCTGCAATGTATACCCCTGTGACCAAATTTATTACAAGAGAAACAGTAACCATTGAAAGGTCTTACCTTTTTTCAATCTCTTTCCAAATGACCATGTTTGTTACACGCATAACAAGTTCTGTTAACTTGCTTGATTTCCCCTTTAGGTGGATCTACTTTAATCTCTTGAACACTTTCAACTTTCTTTTCTTCTGAAGATGCTTCATGAGGTTTCTTTCTTTCTTGCAATGAATTGTCTTTAATTTGTGCTATAATATATCCAAGACCAGTAGTGTCACCTTTTTGCTTTGTGCATTGAGCTGAGATTGAAGTGCATCAGAACTTGTGTGGAGTTTATCAATCTTATCTTTTGCTTCTATTAACTCAAATTCTAGCTTCTTCTTTATGTTTTCCAATTCCAGGACTCTCATGTTTGCTTTCAAGAGTTCATCATCTAGTTGTTTTTTTTCTTTGACTTGATCATCATAGGCATCTTGATTGTTACATAGCTTTTCATCTAACTCTTCAATCTGATCTTGTAGAGATGAATTTTCTTCATTGAGCTTTTTGGTCATTTTTCCCAAATCACTTGTAGAACAATCTTTTAAATCTTTTCTTAATTTCTTGATAAGAATTTGTGAGCCATCAAATTTTAGTCTAAGTTCTTCATTTTCTTTTTTCAGATCTATCAAGATCTTCAAGAGCTGCTTCAAGATTCTTTTCCAAATGTTTTGCTTCTGCTAAGTCCATGATCTCCTCAAGTGGTTAAACTTATTTACTGAGGACCAGAGCTCTGATACTAATTGTTGGAAACACTGAGAGGGGGGGTGAATCAGTGTTTGTCTATTAATTAATTTTAAAAAATTTAAACATAAATGTACTTAGACTGAAGCTTAACATAAGAATACATGACACATGATATGATTACAGGGAAACCTTGATCAGAGGAAAACCCCGGTGGGAATTAGTACCCACAAATATTGTACTAGGTATAATGAACCTGTTAAAGTTCCGTTTCCCTGTTAGAAGCAATCTTTACAATGCAAGTACAATGAACTGGTTAAAGGTAAGACCCTATTAGGATTCTTTTACAAAACCCTATTAAAGGTATATGGCTCACTGCCTATGCTCACTGCCCAATAGGATGAAGGCTACAACCTTCTGAAAGTTGATATACACTATATCAAAAGTGAACTGTTGTGATGACACTATTTTTTGATCAGTTCCATGTATGCGTGAATGCTCTTACTCTCTTAAAGAGCTATATCATATATTGAATTCATTATACTACTTTTCTGTATCTTTCTCTTACATGATAGTCGACACTTGTAACATAACTTTTCATTACAAACTTATATGTTCATATCCTAATAGGCGCGACCCAAAACAAGACTCTTAGTCAGCCCTAAAAAAAAATACACAACGCTTCCAAAAAATTTGGCTCAAGAATGTTTACTACAATACTAATTACATTATTACAAACATATAACCAAAGGTGCTTAGCCATTACATTACAAAATAATCCATGCTAATCAAAACACTAGTCAGCTTCCATGCTCTGTCTTCTGGACTGCTGGTCTATTGATTTGCCTGTAACTTTGTCATACTGTTGTTCCATACTATGTGTGTCTGGATGTAGCATGTATACATGTCATACAACATATATCTAAACAGACATAAGCTCAATTGATCTCTTGCATGTGCACTAATATGTTGATCGCTGAATATCTGTCTACCCTGTTTTCCATACTTAGTCATTTTGTCTTTCATGATAGAAACTAAACATGACTTTGTTGCCATGATGACAACACAAAATGAGTCATGCATCCTCAGGAAGTCAACTTACCAACAACTGCATGTTTTTATGAGGCTCTTAGATCATGTTTTAAGGCCATTTGTTGTTTGTGAGATTAGTTTGCTAGGATATAATGAGTTGTTTTTAATGGCCGCTAGTTCAATGTCTTGTGATCCAAGTGCACATAAGACTATATTTCAGTAAATTAAAGAATGTGGAAGCATATCTGAGGCCAATGAACTTTTTGACAAAATACAAAGGAGGAATGTGAAGTGTGGAATTTAAATCCATTGAAACATATCCTAGTGAATATTGTATTGTTTCTCCAGACATTGAAATTTTATGAAGGAGAGCCCATACATCATGAAGATGAAGATCAATTTAATGAAGTTGGTTGTGATGATGTTGGTGGTGCTGTAAAACTTAATCACAAATATTGTGACATTGCAATAAACTAGGTTGATGGTCTTCATCATGCAAAGGAATGTGAAGCATCCAGATTTTGCTATATGAATAACATTGTTTTGTCCATCTTGGAGCTACTAAAATATCACAAGCATTTTTGTATGTTGATGTTGAAATTCATCATGGGGTTGGAAGTCTTTCAAGTCCAATTTTTTCTTCAAGAAAACATAGAGGAGGTTGTGTAATGGAAAGAGATGAAGATGAGCGCATTGAATGAAGGAGCAAAGATTTTAAAACAAAAACATTGCAAACATCAACAAAGTCCACACAAGTCATTAAGAGTAGAAGGAGCTTCTCTAGTAAAACAAAATGTGGAAGCGTAGACAACTCATGTTTGTTTTTTGATGTGTTGCACATTAAACCAAGAGCGTGCACATGATGATAACAAGGTGCCATGTTGGAATGAAAGGTGGAAAGTATGAACTCCGTACCCTTCGCAATGTGGATAGAGGTAAGAAAAACATTCAGGCCAATAAAATTTGGTAGGTGTAAAACCAAATTCTACAACCAATGGGGTCTGTGTAGGAGTAGGAGGATGAAGCTACATTATAATAGGTGAAACAAGGGAAGCCTACTCTAGAATTTTATAGAGGAGTTGTGCATGAGCAGTGTTTAAAACATTAAAAATTTGTAAAATGCCAATGCAAATGGAAAATGTAAACAAGAAGAAATAAGTGCATTGGAAGAAAAAACTTTTAAAAATCCCAAAGGCAAGTGTCAAAATTCTACACAAGAAAATTGGCAGGAGTCTACACAAAGATTTAACAAGGAATGGACTGTGAATAGTTTTAAGGGAAGCCAGCACAATATAGAAAGTAAAGTATGTGCTATGTTTAAAGAAAATAAAAAAGCCTACGCATCATGGTATGGAGGAGCCCATGTAGTAAAGGGGAGAAACAAGAATTTTAAAACTTTAAACCCAATGAAAATGGCAGATGTAAGCCAAGGTAGCCCGTGTAATGCCATAGAGGTAATGTTGTGTAATGCAAACCAAAAAGTGAAGCCTGCATAGAAGGGAATAAGGTTAAAAGACTTTCCAAAATTTTCAAGCAAATGTTGATTCACATGTGTAAAACCAAAGCAAATGCTACGCAATATGGTATAGACCCTATGTGGGAAATGGGAAAGAATGTTGTGCAAAGATCAAAGGGCCTACGCATGGTGGTAACAAGGTGCTGCATTGAAAATGTTGGGGAGTTTGCGTAAGGTGAAACAAGAGGATAATGTTGTGCAAACATACACAGAACCATTACATGTAAAACATTTTATTTAAAATTGTAAAAGTGCATATCCCACATTGGTGAGGTGAGGAACTTTTGAGGTGTTTTTATATGTTTTCACTTGTATCCATTGTAAAGTAAAGAGCCAAGAGGGTCATTGGAGAGAACCTTAGCCAATGGATTATTTTTCTTACTAGAGGGTATAAATCATGTTTTTTAATGCACGCACAAGTAAGGCTTTAAAAACTAAAAAAGGTTTAATCCCACATTGGTGGGGTGAAGGCAATCAACAGTGTTTATAAGGTAAAGGATATACATAGTCATTGAAGAAAGAGCCAAGAGGCTCACTGACAAGCCCCTTGGCTAGTGGAATGTATGAGGTGGTGGGCCTTAAATTTTGGGTGCAAAATACATATAATTTAAAAGCTTGAAAATGTTTTGTCCCACATTGGTGGGAAAATGGAACTTTCCAGTCTATAAAAGGAGCAACAGACACATAGTGATTTGATGAAAGAGATTGGAGGCTTTGGGCATGTGTGTAAGAGGTGCCTTAGTTTGCACGCTAGGTAGGTGACTATGAAGGAAACATGTTTTTGGCGGGACCTGCATGTAGAGGAGACTAGACACATGGCGGCAAGGTCTGAAGTCACTACAAAAACCCGAGGTTAGCTAGATGACTGCAAGATTCAAAGACAAAAGTTAGTTAACCGAGTTGCATGATCTCCAAATGCTATCTGTTTGTGGAAAAACATCTAGAAAATCAGAGATGCCCGAGTCATGTGATCTCTAGATGCTAGTGGTTAAGGAAAAAACATTCAGAGATTCTAAGGTAGCAGTTAGTTGACCGCATGCCAGATCTCTACATGTTGGCAGTTAAGTCTAAATCATTCTGAGATCATGCCTTAGCC
Source organism: Thuja plicata (assembly GCA_018584345.1). Taxonomy (NCBI): domain Eukaryota; kingdom Viridiplantae; phylum Streptophyta; class Pinopsida; order Cupressales; family Cupressaceae; genus Thuja; species Thuja plicata. Next base: position 198,111 of record MU225463.1, read on the forward strand.
ATCCATTCATATCAAGATCAAGGGCTCTCTCCAAGTCTCCAAATAAACCCTGGGTTAGCAAATGAATTTAGAGACTTAGAGACTGAGTGATCTCCCAATCTCCAAATGAACCCGGGGTTAAGGCTGAGTTAAAGTTGAGTTTATTTTGAGATTCAGAGACTAAGGATTGTCTCCAAGTCTCCAAATAAACCTTGGGTTAGGAAATGAATTCAGATACTTAGATGCTAAGTGATCTCCCAATCTCCAGATGAACTCGGGGTCAAGGCTAAGTAAAGTTTGAGTTTATTCTGATATTCAGACACTAAGGCTTGTCTCCAAGTCTCAAGATAAACCTTGGGTTAGGAAATGAATTCAGAGACTAATTAGAGACTAAGTGATCTCCTAATCTCCAGATAGACCATGGTTAAATAAGAGTTCTCATACCTAGTTAAAAGAGTAGTGAACTAGCACCTGACACATGGCACAATCTGGTAAATTCTAGGGGCAAAAGTGCAGAAAAGAGGAATTTCAAGACAAGGAATGTGCATATTTAAAAGGTAAAATTATTTAAAAGACTATAGTCTGTGCATAAATATTAAAGGCCAAGTAAAAGTCAGATTTGCATAGACAAAGATATCAAATGCAAAAATTGAAATAATGTGCAAGTTGAAGTATTGAAACATTATAGTCTTTTGAAATATTTTTATTTCAAGCTTGAAAGAGAAGAATTCATGGGAGGAAATTTTCACAGAGAATGAAATTAGATTTTGAAGAGGCAAGTAGAATCAAATTGGTTGAAGAGAATGATTACTAGTAAGAGGAAGTTACAGGAGAATATCATATCATTTTCTTGGAGGAGAATATATTTTCTTGGAAACAAATAGGTTTCGGTTGCTGAAACTGGCTTTCCTTTTCTCCTATATCTTTCTTTTTCTCCATTGTTACAAGGATGATGAAATTAACATTATTGGACAGTATTCTAATTCTTGGATCTTATCTTTCAGAGTTTCTTGTCTTGAAAATGTAATCAATCAAAATATTTTTAATGAAGAACAATGGAACCCCTTTCCATATTGGTCATGTCTTTGTGTGTTATGTCTTGAATTCTTGTATGTTTAATTTGTAAGGCATTTTGAATATATTGGTTATAAGGTCACTTTGATTTTGTGTTCAAGTTTTTTTCAAGGCAAGAGTAAATATTAAATATAAGTTCAAAGGGTTCAAGGTTTTCACATGAATACGATGTCTGGGTATTGGAGTGAAAAGAGTGACATGTAAGGCATTTCATTTAGTTTCTATGTGTTTGGAGTTAAAGGGTTTTTTGGGGATGTATATTTATTTGACTTTGTTTCCCAATTGATAAGGCACTAGTCTTTGTTGGTTATACAGGTCTCATCATCAAATTCATAAATTTGAACAATCTTTTACTTTCCTTTTTGAGAGCATAAATGCATACAAATTGCATTAAATAGTGCAAATAATTTTGTTGATTCATTAAAGAACTAAATCCTTTAGGTCAGCATGCCTGAGTTTTAAACTTGAAGAGAAGAAGGATGAATATCCTTGTCACATTGGTCATTTTTCTACAATGTTATTTACTCTTTTCAAGATCATGGGTTGGCTTTTGAAGCTCTACATCAGTTGTTGTAAAAGACATCATTAAATCATTGTGACAATCCTAAATCCACTGTCTAATTTATTGGAAAACAATAAGTCAAGAGCTACACCTACCTGAGTCTGTGGAGCTCAAAGTAGAAGGAGGATCAAATCCTCATTAATTAGTTATTTTACTTGCATGAATCAAGAGTGTGGATTCATAGAGTCAAGCATTGATGCTTATATAGATTCTTCAAGAAAAATTGCTAACACAAGGGAAAGAAAGGTAAAAGAACAAATGACATTTTTCTCAATTGCCGGTATTTAATATGAGGCATGCTCTTACACAAATGAAAGTATTAGTTCCCCTCATGGAAATTTTCAAAATAAAATAGCGTAGAGAAGCTCCAATTTCACTTTTTAAAGGGATAGAAAATGTCCCTATTGCAAACAAGAAGGAGAGTAAGAAGAAGGAGGTTGCCTTTGAGACAGGGACCCCTATACTATATGTGGGTAATATGATTACCCAAGAACCATCTCAAGTGGATCCCTTCTATGTCACTTTGTTTATAAACAAAAAACTTATAAAAAATTGCATGATTAACTTTGGTGTTGTCACAAATGTCATGCCATATGAAGTGATGAAAGAAATGGGGATGAGTATAGATAATTGTTATGGGAGATGTTATGTCATGGATAATAGAGAGGTCCAACCAGTGGGAACTCTAAAGGGAGTTGAGGTAAATATAGTTTTCTTTCCTAATGCCACATACAAGATGGATGTAGTTTTTATGGATACCCAACCCCATTATGGTATGTTGTTGTCAACATAGTGGGCTACAGTAGTAGGTGGTCATGTATAATTGGATTTATCTTATGGAACAATCCCTATAAATGGGACTGAAGTAAATTTGTACAAAGAGCTACAAGAACCTTTGACTTTTGAAAAGGTTCCAAGTGACATACTCAATTGTTTTGTGGAGGTGGACATGGAGAACTTCAAAGTGGAGAAGATCCTTCCAAAATGCAAGAACATTGATCCATTGGTGGAAGAATTATACACCCAAAAAAGTGTCTTGTAGAAGATGTATTTTGATGGATCATGTTCTAAGGAAGGATCAGGAATTGGTTTCCTATTCATTTCTCTATCAGGTACAACTTTCAAATATTCCTTCTTATTAGCTTTTCTATGTACAAACAATACTATTGAATATGAAGCCTTATGTTTGGGGTTAGAAATTACAACGAGGCATGGTATTACATTCTTAAAGGTTTCTGGGGATTCTTAGCTGGCTGTAGCATAATTCAGATCCAAATATGTTGTAAAAATTGATAACTTAGAATTGTATAAACATGCAGTATGGGATTAGATAGAATTATTTGATGCTTTCAACATTAATTCGGTAGAGAGGTCAAAAAATATTATTGCTTATTTTATGGTAAATGTTGCCTTGAAAAATGATGATTCAACCTTTAATGGAGTGTCTATTTTGGAAGTCAAGAGTAGGCCTATGGTGCTAGACAATGTATACAATTAGAAACTTTTTGAGGATGACCAAGACATCCTTAGGTTCATCTGATGTCTTGACCATTTTGAAGGCTAACATGTAGAATGTAATTCCTTAGTAGAGGTGGTTGATGGTAGGGATATGGTCTTTGGAAATTAGGTTGTTAAAATAAGTTCTAATCAAATCCCCAAGGGGCTGGTGGAATTAGAGGCATTATTTAGTGATCAAGATAATTACATGTCTAAGAGGAGAAATGATAAAATTGAAGATCTGGAAGAGGTGAATTTGGGATCTAAAACAACACCCGAAAATGTATATATTAATGGAAAAACTTTGGACTCCCATGTTAGGACAAATTTGATAAAATTATTGAGAAAACATAAGCGAGTTTTTGCATGGTCATATAAGGATTTAAAAGCTTACAGGGAGGACCTTTTTCAGAATGTGATCCCACTAAAGCCAAATATTAAACCTTTAAGACAAAAATAAAGAACAATTAACCCATTATAAGCTCCCAAGATGCAACAACAATTAATGAGGTTAAGGGATGTAGAAATTATACAATGTATAAGTCATTGAACTTGGGTTTCCAATTTGGTCCCAGTAAGGAAGAAAAATGGTGATATAAGATTTTGTGTTGATTTCAAAAATTTAAACCTTGCATCTCTAAAAGATAACTATTCTCTTCCTAACATGGAAGCAATGTTGCAGAAGGTTACTAGTTATAACCTATTTTTAATGATGGATGGTTTCTCAGGGTACAACCAAGTATTGGTGAAAGAGTTAGACCAATTTAAAACTACATTTACTACTCCTTGGGGGACTCATGTATATATTAGGATTCCATTTGGTCATATAATTACAGGGGAAACATTCCAAAGATCTATGGATGTTGATTTTAAATATTTTAATGAATTATTTATGGTAATTTATTAGGATGACCTAACAACATATTAGAAGGAAGAAAAGTATCATTTTTATCATCTTGAGAAGGTGTTCAATAAAGCCTTTGAATATGGTGTCTTATTGAATCCTGTAAAGTGTCAATTTGCATTCATAGAAGGAAAGTTGTCGAAACATACAATGTATTGAAAGAAGGAGTAAGGATTGACCCAGAATAGATAGAAGCTATCCAAAAGGTCATTTCTCCAAATAATGTCAAAGGAGTGAAGTCTTTCTTAGAAAATATTAATTTTGTTAGAAGGCTTATTTCCAATTTTGCAAAGATTGTGAAACCTATAATAAATTTTTTAAAGAAGAGTGCTAAGTTTTAGTAGGATGAGGAGGCATGGTCTACATTTGATAAAATCAAGAAATAAATTTAGGAAGCCCCTATTTTAAGGTCTCCTAATTATAGTAAACCATTCTCACTTTTTTCTTTTGCATCTTTTCATACAATTGCTACTATATTTTTGCAAAATGCTGAGGAAATACATGAACATCCTATTGCATTTTTCAGCAAGTCCCTCCAAGCTAAAAAATTAAATAATGAGGTAATGGAGAAACAAGTATATGAATTAGTGAAGGCTATCAAGTCATTTAGGCCTTAACTATTATGTTCAAAAGTAATAGCATATGTGCCTCATGCAATGGTTAACGATATTCTCACCCAATCAGAAGTAACTGGAAAAATATGCAAATGGATCACTAGGGTTCAAGAGTTCAACTTTGAAATCCATATCACAAAATTGGTAAGAGGATTAGGCTTAGAAAATATTATGACTGAGGATAATATGGATTTGGTGCAAGTAAATAATTTAGGGTTACAAGACCTAATGCTAACTAGCATTGAAAGATAGCTGTGGTATACTGATATTGTATACTTCATTAAAAATGCCAAGTGCTCTGATACCATGGCTGACAATCAAAAGAGAACTCTTAGACTTCAAGCCCAGAAGTACACATTAATACAAGGAGAACTATATTGTAAAGATAGTGATGGTGTGCTCTTGTTGTGTTTAGATGAAAGGCAGGATGATAAATTGTTAAATGAGATGCATGTTGGCTTGTGTGGTGGACATTTTTCTGCTAAGATAACTACCCACAAAATTATAAGGGCTATTTATTTTTGGCCTTATCTATTCAAAGATAATTTCAAGATTGTACAAAAATGTGAACCTTTCCAAAGGTTTTCTTCCAAGTTGAAATTTTTAGGTGCTTTATTATTGAATCTAGTTCAGGCTTAGGCCCCTTTTGCCATGTGGGGAATTGATTTTATTTGAGAATTTTGAAGAGAAATCTAGTGTTGGACATAGCTAGATCTTGGTTGCCATAGATTATTTTACTAAATATATTAAGGCAATTCCTACAAAGGGAGCAACCATTAAAGTTGTGATTGAATTTTTGTTGAATAATATCTTGACTAGATTCAGTGTCCCTTTAAAATTGGTAACAGACAATGCTAAATGCTTTATGTATGGATATTTTCAAGATTTTTGTGATGAAAATAGAATTGTGATATCATATTCCTCTCCATACCATCCACAAGTAAATGGACAGGCAGAATCGAGCAACAAAAGCATTTTGAAAATTTTGAAGAAAACCTTAGAAACAAACAAGAGGGCCTGGCATTCAAAGTTGAAATTAGCCTTGTGAGCTGATAGAGTAGCAATAAAAAATACTATTGCTAAGTCACCTTTTGATCTAGTAGATGGAGTGCAAACCAGGTTACCCGTGAATAATTTACTTCATGTATATAAATTTATCATGGATCAGGAGCTGGATGTAAATGATGCCTTACATGACAGAATGGTTCAATTTATTGAGATTGATGAGGTTAGAAGGGAAGGATAGAGGAAGAATATATGAATTCAATAGAAGGTCAAGTATTTTTTTAACAAAAGGGCTAGTAGTATAAAATTTTAGCCAAATGACATGGTATTGCAGTGGAATGCCAGGGCTAAGGATAAAGGGAAACACAAAAAATTTGACTCCTTGTGGTTAGACATTACATTGTTCATTAGATACATGGTAGGGACTCATATTTTATAAAGAACCTTGATGATGAGGTATTTGAATTTCCAGTGCATGGAAAATTCCAAAATCCTTTCTTTAATTAGCTCTTCTTTCCATGCACAATTTTTTGGTAGTCTATGTACATGTTTTTTTCTTCCTGTTATGTGTTTATTTTCATGTTGTGTGTTTGTTTCTATAGTAGGTTAGTGTGGTTGTGGTCTGCCTCCTAGAGATCTAGATTCTTGCCATCAATTTGCTTTAAAGCATCCTCAGATAGAGCCACTTTTGGGTATATATAAGGTTTTCTAAATGGGATCAAAATTTTGTTCTTGATGTCAAATAAATTGTGCCTTTGCATCTGGTAGTTTATATGTTCCTGCAAAATTTCTAAAAATATTTGTGTCCCAAGGCAATCCTGCCTCAAAAATGTCTGAAATTCATAAACCCTAGATCTTTTTTTTTCTTTGGTAGGGTTTATATCTTCTAAAATTTCCAAGTTGTGCCCTACTTCTTATGTTTTCTAGTTGACTTTCATAATCACCCCTTTTATGCACATGGTTCTTTTATTTCTTTCAAGTCTTTGAATCTCATAAAGATCAATAGTTAGTTATCAATATTAAGCAACCTGGTGAAAAGGCTTTCTCTAAGTCTCGTAAAGGATGGAAGTTAAGTCTAAATGTTCAGTGATCTAGAAACCGACTATCTCCAAGTATCCTTAAAATTGGCAGTTAGTTTCTGAATCCTAACATTCAATGATTTAGAGAAAGGATGTTTTAACATTATCTCTGAATCTTATAAAGATCACGGTCAAGTACATAACATCTGGAGATTGAGTGGAAAAGTAAAAGACTTAATGATGATGTTATGTCACTGAATCTTATGAAGTAGAGGCTAAGTATTTTAAAATCTGGAGATCAAGCGAGGACCATTTATGCTACTAAAGTTCAAAGGATATCATTGGATCTCATGAGTTACGCAAATTTAAGCCAAGTATTTAGTGATTGGGAGAAAGCCTTTATCTCTAGATCTCATAAATAAACTATGGTTAAAGCTTCTATTTAGAGATCACAAGAACTATGATGGTCACCAAATCTCAAAACATGACTAGAGTTAAGAAAAATCTTATGAGATTAAGATGTGACCATTGATTATAATGTATATGTGTGTCTATCATTGAATCTTTGAAAATTCTAAGTTAAGCAGAAAGAATTCAGCGATCATAAGATATAAGGATGAGATTTGACCAGGTGTTGATACATGTCTCGAAGGTTCACAAGATGAGTGGTGTGCGCTCAATCTCTTAATTTAATCAAAGTTGTATGAAATATTATGAGATTAGGAGATAAAAGAAGGTTCACAATTATCTCTAGATCTTGTAATCATAATAGTTAAGAGCTTAACATTCATAAATTTAGAAAAAGGATGTTTCAAGGTTATCTCTAGATCTTGTAATCTTGATAGTTAATAAAGAAATCTACAGCGATCAAGAGATCCTTTAGTCACTTAATCTTAGAATAAAATTTGTTAGTAACATCAAGAGAATGGGAGAAGATAGTTATAGTTAGTAGTGAAAGGCTTTGTCGCTGGATCTTGTGAAGAAACTAGGGTTAGATCTCCCATTTAGAGATTATGAGATATGCGGTATTTGCTCAATCTTTAGATAAACCCTAGTACTGGTAAGGAATTCAATGACCCAAAGAAGAGCCTTATCTTTGAATCTTGAGATAAAACCATAGTCAAGCCAAGCATGGTGTGATTTTGAGAAACTTGTTGTTGCATGATCTTAAGGTAATAAATAGTGGAATGCTAAGACTAAGGAAAATCAGGAAATATTGAAAAGTTAAAGTACTTTTTTGTGCTGGAAAAAGTGAGGTTTTATATCCAATAAAATTTCATCTACGGTTTTTAAACAAATTCTGAGGTTTTTTGGAAATTGTAAAAGTAAAAAAAATGATGGCATTTTCCATCTCTCTTTTCAAATTGAATTGCATGTTAGCTTTGCATGCAACGGCTAGCTCAGAATTAAACTTAATACATGCAGAGTGAATGTTGAGGTGACTGAGCAATGAAATTATGAGATCTTGCCTAGATGGTTGCATTTATTACTAAATGACATATAGGTACATTTCTTCTATCTTTTTCTTATCAAAATATTCAAACAAGTGTGATAAGAAATTTAGAAGTTTCAAAGACTTTCTAAGAAGAGCTTTTTTAGAAAGGAATACTTGAAGGAAATCAATCTAGTAAGGATTTTAATGCCCAATTTCATGCCAAAAATGGGAAAGTATGTAGATCCATTACCCAGCCAAATGAATCCACTGTATGAGTTAAAAGATTTGTATTTCTACATGAAATATTTGGCATACGGGTTGTGTAGTGTGTTAGGGTTGTATGGTGACATTGAAAGAATGCCTACAAATCTCCCTATAATCATCCTACATATACAAAACTCCCATATCAATACTTATTATGATTATATTTAGTATGTGATTGACAAGATCCATGAGGGCCTCATGAGTATACAAAAGAGAAAGAAGCCTCATTTTATGCATTATTCTCTATTAATGCATCTGATCATGTTCCATAATGTCAATGATTTTGATACACAAATGTTGAGACCTAGAAAAATAATTAATGGCCAGCCAAATCATGTGTAGTTATGGATTAAGGTTTGGAATTATGCCTCCAATGAACATGAGTTTTATGGGTTTCAAAAATATATTGTACACCCAATTTTGAATTTTCTTGGTGTGAATATAACTAGATTGTCTGGAAATGTGTTAAGGCTTTTAAGGCCTTGTGAGTATGTTGATAAGTGGCCTCAAGATCATAATTGGGATGATTTCTATCTTGGGAAGGCTTTCACTTTAATTAGGGTATGTGGATGTCCTCAGCCTCCACATGTGCTCCCAAAGTATGTTACTCCAAGGGTTTCACTCATAGAATTCATTTGGCAGCTGGTGTGGACAGACAAGGAGCATCTGGCTCCTCACATAAAAGGCACTTTTACACCAAGACAGTTCAAATTCTATGACTTTCTTACTAGGAAGAAAGCTTTAGATAGGATAAAAAAGTGGTTGAGTCAATATAAGATGGGTATTTACCAATGTAGGTATGTAGACCCAGAGGATTTCATAAAAAATGCAAAGACATTATTGATTCCAAGCATTAGCACCATGCAAGAGCATGAAGGATGTGATGAAGAGGACATCATTAGAAATGTACTTGATGAACAGGAGATAGAGCATAGAATGGGAAAATTTTGGGACTTGATGGATTTGGAGAATCAATTGAAGGATGCATGGATTACATTTGGAAGATACTTTCCAAGTCTTCCTTACATGTCTCCGATCACCAAAATGATTGACATGCATGACACTTTATACAATCAATTGGAAAATCAGCTGGAGGAGAAGCAGGATGTGCCCAAAGAATATTAATCATCTGAGTATGATGAGGATAGTGAGGGATCTTATGAATAGCATAGCCCTCCACATATGACTGAGCTACCTATTTTTTAGCAAAGGCCAGAAATTCCTGAAATAGAGGCAACAAGTGAGCCTCCTCAGAAGAGATAAAGAATAGAGGAAGGAGAACCCTCTCAGCTAAAAGAGTGTGAGAAGAAAAATGATAGATTAGCTTATCTGGTCACTATTGATAGGCATTACCTTCACCAATTTGAGAAAAATCATTAGAGAGGGGAAGAAGAAGGAGATCTAGGAAGAGGTTGAGTTTCCTCTCTAGTTGTGCAAAGATGAAAGGGAATTGTACAAAGAATAACTTTTGAGGGATGCTGCTTTCATCAAAAATGATAAGTTTAAGAATTTTCTCATTTGGAGAAAAGAGAAAGAAATAAGAAGTCAATTAAAAATCACACAGGGCACCACACTGGGAGATGAAGCCTTGTAGTCTCTAAAAGCCTATGATCCTAGCTCTGAAATTATGAAAGTGGAGGAGGCTAGATAGTTGGTAAGGTCAAGTAGGATGTTTCTTGTACCAGGGTGGGATCTTGCATTAGCATTCATTATAGATCAAATAGGAGGCATCCTAAGGCTCAATTATCCTTTGAGAATCAAGTAGGAGATATGATCAGAGGATGTGGCTATGACCCTAGATCTCAAACCCTTATTATGTGGTCCTTAGCTCCAAGGACACAAAATCCATCCATAGTAAATGTGATAGAAAAGTTAGATTGGGATAAGATCATATGGACAGTACATAATACATCTAATTTAGAGGTCTCTAAAGCTTTCACCCATTTTTCCCACTTAAATGAGGACCAAATAGAGAAATTATCAAAGAGATATGGAATGATTTTTTATGAGACAAGTGCCTTGCCCAAAGAGAGAGAGAAGGGCCTGGTGAAAATCAAAGTGTTCGAGGAAAAATTGGAGGAGATAAATGTAAAATTGGAAGAAGCATCCAAAGTTTTCCTCCTCCTATTAAATAAGTTGAAGTTATTGTGCCTTCCATCACTCAAGAACCTATTCAAGAAACTGAGAAATCTAACAAGGATATGAATTAGGTTTCTCTCTCTGTCATGATCAATATTTTGCAACATAGAACTAATGTAATAAAAGGCAATTTGGGTGGATTCCACAAGGCATACAATAAGTTGCATAATATTGATAAGGGTGTAAAGGATGTAAAAGAAACTTTAGATCCACTTTTCAGTGTGTGGTCTTGTAGGGGCTCTTTATTTGAGAGAATAGAAGCATTACAACCCCATAGGCCAGATCTTCTTGAGGTAGTAAATTAGGTTGGGGAAATGATTGAACAAATTGGTGCATCCATGTTCTTTTTTAAGGGAAAGTAAAATCAAATAAAGTTAAAGTTGAATATGTTTGGCCCTGATTTCAGCAAGTACATCACTCCTATAAATAATGATAATGATGAAGTAAAAAGTGTAGAGGAGTGGAGAAGTGATCAATGAGGAAATGGAGGAGGATTGAATGACACTTGGCACCTGATCAATGAGCACAAGGAGGATAATTATCTCAAAGAATAATCTATATTAGCCATGTAGGCGGTCACTATTCTCACAAATACTTTCAGAAGTTACCTTGAATATCTATGGACAAAGGTGCCAACTGTTAAATATTCAAAATTATTGCAAAGAGATACTCAATTTCTCCTCTCCACCGATGAAAAATGATTGTAACTATTTTTCCCTTTTAGCTCCTTTTGCTTTTCCTAGCCATTTGAAGCTTGTTGCATCCTTATTCTCTCAGGATTCCAATATGGCTAGTGACTAATATAAATAGAAAGGATTTTGTAATTGTAAAGGATGGTGAATTCCCAACTGTAAGATAGTTTTCTAATCTTAGTCTTATTTTCAAGTTTTGGTCATTTTGAATGTATTAAAATAGAGAAATTTTAATGAAAATATAGTGGAATTCCTTTGCACATTTATGATGTCTTCCTGTGTTCGTGTTTAAATTATTGTGTACTAAATTTGTAAGGAAAATTTTAGTACACTATTTACAAGGTAAATTGTTGGATTATTCTTGAGTTTCTTTTAAGGGAAGTGTAAGTCTTAAGGGTAGTTTCAGGGGATTCAGGATTTACATGAAAATTTTATGTCTGGGTGTGGAAATGAGAAAGATGATTTGTAAGGCATTTCATTTGGGTTTTGGGTGTGTTGTTATTAGAATATTTCTATTAATGTATGTTCATTTGACTCTTTGCCCTGGATTACGCACTGGTCTATACTTGATAGGTAGTTATCATCAATAATCTTTAAACTAAACATATCTTTACTTTTTAGTTTTTCATGTATGAATATTGAATATTGATGTTTGAGACACTAATCCACTATAAGATTTACTGTGACCCAAAAAAAAAAAAGAGGTACACCTGCCTGAGTCTATGGATTTCAAAGTGAAGGAGGATTTGATCTTTGTTAGTTAGACTTTTACTTGTTAGAATCAGGATTTGGGAGTCATAGAGTCAATCATTGATGTTATATTAAGATTCTGCAAGAAAAATATCTAACAGGCCCCCCGATCTGAAGATTGACACTTGTCACTTAGGCATGAACCCTTGAAGAGTAAACTAGTTGCATCTTGTGATCAAGGCATTATGCCTATTATTGGATCAAAAAGAACTTGCATGACATCTTGTGGTAAATAAAACACTGCGGGGACTTAGGACTTAGGAAAAATTAAGTTGTAGACCCCACTAGAACTTAGGAAATAAAAGGTCCCCCTCACGACTTAAAACCCATGGGTAAATGAACTTAAGTGGCCTAAAAAAGGTAACATGAGATTATAAGGAACATGATAGACTTAAGGTTTTAGAACAAAAGGTAACCAAGGTTTTGGAAATATTGACTTAAGGTTTTAGAACCAGGCTTAAACATTGTAAAACATGAGCAGGACTAAGAATGATGGAAAACAATTTACAGTCCTAACAATGGCTCCAATTGGGGATGTTTTTATCTTGTAGGAATAACAAGATTCCATAATCTTTGTTGGAAACAATTGTTTAATTGTGTATTGTCCTTGATGTTACACAAATGTCATATCAGTCATTAGACAGAGTCTACCGAGCTCAGAATGTTTAGCAAGGCAGTTAACCAAGTCTACCGAGCTCA
>MU225463.1:217429-228055 GCA_018584345.1 Thuja plicata
GGTGGTTTTCCCAAATTGGGTTTCCATGTTATATCTGGTGTCACTTGTGTTTATGCTATTTGATTTATGCATGTCAATAACTATGAATGTTTAATGAACAATAATAAGTTAATCTACCGAGTAACAGTAGTATATATTAAAGACACCTAAGGGACTTGTGGATTTATTTTTGTGGTAACTGATTCACCCCTCCCCTCTCAGTTACTCCATCTATATTTCCAAAAAATCTTAGGGTTAAGAAGGCCACCTATGGAAAGGAAACTAACCTACAACATGCACCAAAAAATGATAGAACATATTTACAACCTATTGCCAAGTAGAGTTTCATTATCTCTACCTCTTTATTTCCTTGATTTGAAGGAGTCAAACTATGCTTGATTTCCCAAAGACATCACCAAACTTTTGATTCATCCTTCCTCTATCAAACATGTGATTCTCATCACCTAGAAACATGACCAATTTGAGAAAATCATTGAACAACACATGGGTAAACAGGAAAAACTTGGCAACATTCAACATTCTATCATTTTGAACCTTACTTTCACTTTGTGAAAACAAGGGTAACATGAGACTATTAAAAACATAGCCCTCATAAGGGACTTTATCATATAGCATCACAGACTCAAATTTACAAGGAAAGCTAATGTCATATCCATCAAAACACTCTCCAAAATCCAGCCCACTACAAAATTCTTGAAAAAAATCATCATGATGGACTTGAAAAAGAAAAGACTCCTTTTCGATTTGATGGTTGACCTAATCCAACTTGAAATTTGTCTTCTACAAAGAGGTGGAGACTCTACCAAAAATTTTTGAAAGGTGATTTGGATGTGACTTCAGATCAATATTTTTGTAGCAACTTCATCACATCCAGGTATTTTTTTTTTATTGGATAATTATTATTCCATGAAAATCAATTGTCAACATTTTCCATATTAAGTAGTCAGCACTAATTGAGAGGGAAGAAAGAGGAAATTTGTAACCATCTTACGATTGATTGTGTTTTAAATTCAAGTGCAAGTACAAATGTATAGTGAATCTTTTACTTGACTTTAAAAACACAATAAACCATAAGATGGTTACAAACTTCCTCTTTCTTCCCTCTCAATTAGTGTTGACCACTTAATATGGAAAATGTTAACAACTTATTTTCATGCAACAATAATTCTCCAATGAAAAAACAAAATACATGGATATGATGAAGTTACTACAAAAATGTTGATCTGAAGTCACCTCCAAATCACCTTTCAAAAAATTTTGGTAGAGTCACCACCTCTTCATAGAGGACAAATTTTGAGCTAGATTAGGTCAACCATCAAATTGAAAAGGAGTCTTTTCTTTTTCAAGTCCAGCATGATGATTATTTTTAAGAATTTTTTAGTGGATTAGATTTTGGAGAGTGTTTTGATGGATATGACACTAGCTTGAATTGTAACTTTGAGTCTGTGATGCTAGATGATAAAGTCCCTTATAAGGACTATATTTTTAATAGTCTCATGTCACCCTTGTTTTTGCAAAGTGAAAGTAAGGTTCAAAATGGTGGAATGTTGAATGTTTCCAAGTTTTTCCTATTTACCTAGGTGTTATTCAATGATTTTCTTAGATTGGTCATGTTATTGGCTGATCAAAATAACATGTTTGATAAATGCAAGATGAACCATAAATTTGGTGATGGATTTGGGCCATCAAGCCTAGTTTGACTCCTTCAAATTAGGGAAATAAAGAGGCGGAGATAATGTCACTTTGCTTGGTAGTACGTTGTCAATATGTTCTATCATTTTTTGGTGTGTGTTGTAGGGTGGTTTCTTTTCCATAGCTTGTCTTCTAAACCCTAAGATTTTGGAATCTTGTTATTCCTACAAGAGACACACATCCCTAGTTGGAGCCACTATTAGGACTGTAAAAAAAAATTCCATGTTTCTGAGTCCTACTCATGTTTTCCAATGTTTAAGCCTGGTTCTAAAACCCTATTTGTCATTGTTGCCAAACCCTTGGTTCCCTTTTGTTCTAAAACCTTAAGTCTCTCGTGTTCCTTATAATCTCATGTTACCTTTTTGGGGCCACTTAAGTTCATTTACCCATGGGTTTTAAGTTGTGAGGGGGACCATTTATTTCCTAAGTCTAAGTGGGGTCTACATTTTAATTTTTCATAAGCCCTAAGTCCCCGCGGTGTTTTATTTACCACAAGATGTTGTGCGAGTTTTTTTAATCCAACGGCAGGCCTAATGCCTTGATCTCAAGATGCATCTAGTTTACTCTTCAAGGGTTCACTCCTAAGAAAAAAGTGACGTTAATCTTCAAATCATGGGGTCCTCTCCTTCTGAGTTGGCGGTGAGATAAAGTAAAGTCAAATCTGATTCAATCTGACGGTTTGCACATTTCTGGGATCAAAATTTGCAGGGAAGATATCCTTCATAGCATCATGCCTATGCAACATGTGTCATATGGCAGGACCAATATAAAGCCAAAGGAACATTAAAGATTGTCATATTAATTTTGATCTAATGGTTGGTGTCATATTGTTGTGTGAAGATGACTATTATTTATTCATCATGGGTTCATGCCTAGTTTCCATGTAACATATGGTGGGTCATGCCCAGAGCTTAAGGTAAAGTAAAGGTTAGGTAGGTCAGATTTAATCGAATGGTAGGTGTAATTCCTTGAATAGGAGATGAACAAAAGATATTCATTATGGATTCACACCTAGGTGACTTGTGTCTAGTGTGATGAAAAGGGTAAGGTGGAACTAAAGGTGTTACATGGAACTACCATGTGTCCTAGGCTTATGGGCTCGTAGGTATTTTAAAAGATGATCGACAACTTTGTTTTAAAGATAAGTATAAATTTCAATCAGGGTTGTTGATGGTGATTTCCCTGCTAGGGATGACTATTATAACTGATATTTGAATTTTAAAATAATTTAGATAGGTTTTTGAAGCGGTGGCTTTGTGTTTCATGTTGCAGGAGGGTAGATAGATAAATCTGATCTTTTGGGTTGTATTATGCAGTTGTGGGAATTTTTTTAGATGAAAATATGATGTTGCATTTATGTTTTAGGGTTTTTGAGAAGATTTGCATACCTTTTATTTACCCTAAAAGATTTTTCTCCAACATCCTGAGGTGATTAACGGCCACAAATTAGATTTTATGCAAAAAATAATTAAGACAAAGGTTACTTGGCTAATAAGAAAAGTTGAATAGTTATTGTAAAGGCCTTACAATCCAATAAGAAATTATCTTGTAATAACTCAATTGTTGGTTCTGTTGCTGATTTTGTCTTTTATATGGGTCATTAGGGTTTTGATTTTGTCTCTTGACCTAAATGATCTGAGGCTTTTTGCAATCCTTGTTCTATAAAATGATTCCAAAGATCATTTAGAAAGGGTTGGAAAATTGGGAAGTATAGAAAATAATTGATTTTCATACTTGTTTCTAGTCAGGGATATAATAGATTAGTATCTAGATTGTGTCAATATAGAATAGAAAGTTCCAAGTCTTTTCCATTTATTGAAGTGGTGTATGTTTTGAATCAGATTGATACAGGAACATGAATCTTCATACTTAATATAAATATTCAAGATTCAAGTCTCTCCTTTGTGCCTATTTCTTGAGTTGTAAATTTTCTAATTCATTGCATAGAGTTCATCTATGTTTATGTTGTTCTTCCTTAGTTTTGATCTAGGATCAAATTAAATATTTCTCTAGGTAAGACATAGATTCATTTGGTCTGCACAAGGATTTTATAAGAAGTTTTTAGTCTGGGTTAGTTGTATTTATGGATTTGAATCTTTGACAATAGTTGATTTCTATGTTTTGCATCTGTATTAGAGATATTTCCCAATGGATAAAGCATTGATCAAGAATTAGTAGCAATTATAGTGATACATATTTGATTAGGTTTGACTATATTCTAAAAATTTTAAATCAAAACTATTTTAGAGTCCTTTTGAGTTTTGTGATTGAGTGTTGTATGTTCTTCATGGTAATTGAGATTCAATGAATGAGTGGTTATCATTTAGTACTTTCTTACCATTTTCTATTGTTTAAATCCAGAGAAGGTTGTAAAGTGTTGTATATTGACCTAGATTAGGTGTACCCACCTTGGTCTTGTAGAACCAAAAGTCTAGAGGGAAGCCTTGTCCATATAGTTGGTCCAGTTACCTTAGATTTATCCATATTTGGAACTAATCATTCTTCAAAATCCATCTAAAAGTATATTGGTATCTTATAAAGCATAAAAAAAATTAAAAAACCAACAGCCTGTTGGAATTTTGGAATTTTATTCACTATTAATGGTTATGATTGAATTTACTAATCCAATCTATCTCATCTCCACATAAGAGTTTAATGTATATTTCTCCTTGAGTAGTGATGTCTACTATGTGTTCATGATATTTTAGGAATATTGTTTTATGAAACAATCTGATATGTTTGTTGTGTGAGGAACTTCCTTTTTATGGTTTGAGTACAGTGGGATGAATTAAGTTGTTTAAGATACTTTTATGACTATGTTCTAGATGGTGTATATATGTTGTTCAAAATCACCATAAACATTAGGTTCTTTCTAAGATTTACCTAATCATAATTAACACTCTTGTATGATTTTATGTACGATTGTGCTGTTAACTATTAATTAGGGATTAACCCAGATCACCTGATGAATCATATTATGGATTCAATCTGAACCTTTTTATAATTAATTAGTAATACTTTGTATTATGGGTGTTTATACCCTAGTGAAATCATACGTGAACTCTATATTTTCTCTTGTTTGATTAGATGATGAGATGCTTTCAGAATATGTTAGATAATATGTTCATCCTAATGATAGTTTGTAAATGATCCAGAATGTCACCTAATGAATTATAGTCTTAGAATATTTAATGGAATTTGTGCTTATATACATGATGAAATTATCAATGATGATATTTCATTTTTATTTCAATATGATATTTTTATGGAGCTAACAATACAAACTCAATCATGATTTACAATGAGTATTGTTTGGTGTGTGTGTAGGATGGGGGGAGGTAGTTGTAGTCACTTCTATAGGAGATCCACATGATGTTGTACTCCCCCTCCTTTTCTGCCACTACTTGTATGTGTGTGTGTGTGTGTGTGTGTGTGTGTGTGTGTGTGTGTGTTTCAACTTGGTGATGTAGGATGTAGGTACCAAGCATCAACTCCACTTGGCCACACAGCTTTGAGCATGCCTATAAATTACTCAAACATTGTTGTTGTGGATATATTACAAAGGTTTCCCTAAGTAGACCCCTTTTTACTTAGGTTGCTTTTTTAGGAAGCCACCCTATTTGGGTTTGGGTTGTATTATTATTTCTATGGTTTTGAGATTTATGTTCTGGTCAGTTGAATGTGTTCTTTTGTTCTTGTCAGTTATATTTGTAATATGATCATTGGTTATTATCTCATTATATATATAATAGTTGTATTATGTGTGTAGACACTTGAAAATGGATAGGCTTGCGACTTTACATTAAAAACACTAATTTTCATCTATTAATTAATAATTTTTTAATCATTAATTAATCATATATTTTCTTCTAAAATCATTCCCCAAATCATCTAATAAAATTCCCAAAATTAATTAAATAATTAATTTTATTTAATTAATTAACCTTAATTGATTAATTACCATTAATTAATTAAATTCAATTTCCTATAGTTTAAATTCAAATGTTTAAACTTACTAATTAAATTCTTCCAATTATATTAATTTAATTTTATCAAATAAATTAATTCTAAATAAAAAAGAATTCAATTATCTCACATGTTGAAAACTTTAATTAAATAAATGAATTAAATATTCATTTTTCTTCAAAGAGATAACTCCAATCAGATCACATGGGTTACTCCACCCATCTCTCCAGTCCACATGGGTAACTCCACCCACCTCTTTAGTTCTAAAAGGTAACTCACAATTATCTCTTCAGTTAACCAAACTCTATCTCATCTTTACCAAATGAAGAGGTGGAGTTTACTGATGGCTTCTCCAGTTCCTTTTAATCTCAATCGTTCATCTCCCTATCTATGGGATTGATCTCAACCATTCATATCATCAACAATTTCTATATAATAAACCCTTCATAAACATTTGAAGGATCCAGGATTTCAAGCTCTCATGCACCATTACTATGTCAGTTTGGTTCTAGCATTCAAGCCATCTTACGATCACACACCCATTTTAATTAGAAAATTCTCAACACTTCTAAAGTCATAGACGCTGCCCACGCCAATACTGAGCATTAAAAATAGCATTTCAGAAAGAGTAGAGAGAGATAATAGAAGCTTCAAGTACTTTGGGGTTTGCATTCATTTGTTTTCCTTTCTTTGCTTGTACATTTTATTACTTATGTTTCAAGTTATTCATTTTAGTAGTTTTTGTGTACTTGATTTATATCATTGTAAACCATTGCTACTAACCCTTTCCTTTGGAAAGCTTGGGAACCATGAATCACAATTGAGAGGCATAAATTTTGGTGAAACCAACATGAAAAAGAAAAAAAGAACAAAAAAATGGTAAAAAGCTAAAACAAGACGTATCTTCTAGCGATTACCTCACTGAGGCGCTAGAAGATGGAAAGAAGGAACTCCTCCCCTTAACAAAGGATAAATCGATATTACTAGCTCAAGAAATAGAGGAAGTCAATTTGGGGGATGACAAGAACCCAAATAACATATACTTGGAAAAATAACTTACCCAGAGGAGAGAGAATAGTTCATCAATTTCTTCAAGGAAAGGATGATCAACTTCGCATGTTCCTACTCAGATATGCCAGGATTAGATCTAGAACTTGTGTTACATCATCTCTTGTTGCTACCCAATGCCAAACTTGTCAAGAAGAAGCTAAGGAAGATGCATCCCCATGTGGTATTTCTAGTCAAGGAGGAATTGAAAAAGCTCCTGGATGCCAAGTTCATAAGGCCAATCCCATACACAGACCAGCTATCTAACTTGGTACCAATTACAAAGCACAGTGGTCAGATACAGATTTTCACAGACTTCAGAGATCTCAACATAGCTTTTCCCAAGGATTATTTTCCTTTACCTAATATTGACATGATAGTGGATCTAACTGCTAGACATCAAATGCTATCACTCATGGATGGCTTTTTAGGGTATAATCTGCTAAGGATCACACTAGAAGACCAACATAAAACTACTTTCACATGTCCTTGGGGCACTTACTATTGGAACATCATGTCGTTTGGTCTCAAGAATGCTGGCACAACATATCAAAGGGCTATGACAACTATTTTTCATGATCTCATCCACAATACAATGGAATAATATGTGGATGACATAATAGTCAAGTCAATGCTTCACAAGGATCACCTGCAAGTATTGGGACCAATCTTTGACAGAATGTAGGAATACAATGTCTATTTAAACCCAAAGAAATGTGCATTTGGGGTCACTGTAGGAAAGCTACTAGGGTTCATAGTGTCACATAGAGGCATTGAAGTAGACCTAGAGAAAGTCAACGAAATATTAGACATGACTCCACCATCAAACCTAAGGCAACTGACTACCTCCTCAAGTCTCCTATACTAGTACCACCAGTCCAAGGTAGACTATTTCTCCTATATATCTCAGTAATGGAATTAGCAATAGGCGTACTCTTGGGACAACATGATGACACAGGGAAAGAGAGAGCCATCTACTATCTTAGTAGAAATTTGGTCAGATATGAGCTCAATTATACACCAATTGAAAAATCATGTCTGGCAGTCATCTTCACTTCCTAGAAGCTGAGACATTATATGTTGAGTCACCAAACAAAGTTGATCGCACATATTGATCCTTTAAAGTACCTCCTAAGAAAAGCAGCACTCACCGGATGACTTGCAAAGTGGGTAATGATCTTAAGTAAGTTTGACATCAAGTACATAGACAAAAAGGCCATCAAAGGGAAAGTGATTGCGGACCAACTAGCAGAGGAACCTCTACAGGATCATCAGCCTATCATTTCTGACTTTCCAGATGAATCCATTATGACACTACAACCAACAATCAAGGTATGGAAACTATACTTTGATGGATCGTGCATGTACCATGGTGCAGGGGCAGGAATAGTGCTTATCAATCCAGATAATCATACAATTCCAAGATCTTTTAGACTCAACTTCCCCTGCATAAACAAAATAGAAGAATATGAAGTATTGGTCATCAATTTAAAGATAATAATCCAATGGAGAATCAAGAACATTAAGGTCTACGGAGATTTGTAGTTGGTCATTAGCCAAGTCAATAATGATTATATGACCAAAGATGAGAAGCTAATACCATATAGAGCACATATGGAAGCATTACGCACCAAGTTCCATTACATCTTCTTCAAGAAAGTCCCACTAGCATAGAACAAAGCTGCAAACGCAATGGCTACCATAGCATCATTGATTGATATGCCAGGAAATGAAACAAGATTCCAGTTTCTAGTAGAGAAACTATTGGTGCCATCACATCAAACATCCATCCCAGAATCAGCATGCCTCCTTGTTGATCTTGAAAACCCATGGTACCAAGATGTATACAACTACCTCTAAAATAGTGTCTTACCTCCCAACTTGTCTAGAAACTATAGAAAGTCCCTCATTTTCCAAGCCTCTAGGTATACCATCCTCTCAACTACTTTATATAGATGAAGTCTAGATAGAATGCTACTATGTTTACTGTTAGAGTATTATCACTTTATACTTATTAATTAAATCATATCGATTTAATTATATAAGTTTATATTACTCTAGTCACTTAATCTTAACTTAGGTACATTATTAATTAATTATTAATTAATAATGTGCAACCTAGTTTTTCTTTAGGGTTTCTTTCTCACCTTTTATAAGGTTGAGCCTTGTTCTTTTTCATTAATCTCTTATGCATTTTTCACATTCCGAGAGCATTTTCCTTCTGTCTCCATTTTCTTCTTTTCTTGTAACAGGTTATTGGCTAACAGGTTCTTCTTGGGTTGTGCAGAATTGAGTTTGATCAATTCTTTCATGGTATCAGAGCTCAGATCTGTGGCCACCTGTTCCTGATTTGAAGTTTTTTTTTGGAGCTTCAAGGGTTTCATCTTTCAGCCGTAATTTTTGGTTGGATCTGGAAAAATATATTTTTAGAGGCATCTTGGGCAAAAACAGACCTCTCCAATGAATTCAGAGGATCGATCCGGTGAATTTTGACATAAAATTTGACCTATTTGGCCTCCAGAGCATCTGGGAAAAATTTTTGCCCTTCTAGGGTCGTACGGCACAGTTTTCGAGGCTCAAAAATGCAAAAAAAATCAAAAAATGTCGTTTTTGGTCATTCTCGGGCGCGCCGCCACCGCGCCACCCTGCCGCCACCTCCGCCCGGCCCAGCCCGGCCCACGCCCGGCCCTCCCGCTGGCGCGCCGCCCACCGGCCGCCGCAGTGCCCCCGGCGGTGCTCCGCAGTGGAGCCACCCACCGGCCGCCGAAGTGCCACCGGCCGGCCCCTGGCCGCCACTGCTCCTCCGGCCCGCAGCTCCTCTGCGCAGGCTGACGTCATAAGTGACGTCAGCGGCCGGAAAAGGTATTTTTCGACAAGTTTTTTTTCTTCGAGGAGTTTTTTCGGGAAGTTTCAAAATTTTCCGGGATGACGTCAGTGACGGGCCCATGAAAGTCATATGACCGTCAACTTTTTTGCAGTCACTGGTTTTTTCCAGAGAGCCCTTTGTTTGGACCTCCTGTCACGTTTTTGGCCATAACTTGGGCATACGATGTCCGTTTTCACAAAACAAAATATCACCGGAAAGGTGTTTCTGAGCCTGTCGCCTTGGTGGAGGTCTCATTTCTTGATTATTCCTTTTTGATGCCATTTTTTGTGCCTCAAATTCAAGGTACACAAATTTATATTCTAAAGCATTTCTTTCTCTCTCTTTCTTTCAAGCTTTCAGAATTGCACTAGAATTGGGTTTTATCAATTGTGGGGGGTGTTCTTTCTTGCTTTTTTTTCATATATCTTAGAAAAACAAAACATTGTATCACATAAAATAAAACCCCTTCTGCATCTTTTGTCTAGTTCTGAAAGAAAACTTAATTCAAAAATTAGTCCAAGTACAGGGCACTATGGTAGACACAACATCTGTTAAGCTTCTCACTCCACACAATTACCATGTGTGGAAGCCACGAATGACCAGACTCCTCATGTCACAAGGTTTATGGTCATGCCTGGATACTGTTCAGCCAGTTCTTCAGAGGCCTTATGAGGCTCTTATGCACAGGAATCAGATGGATGAGGCAATGGGCCTTATTGCCTTGAATATTTTAGATGGGTTGTTGTTCCACCTGGATGGTCTGATCACACCCAAGGATATGTGGGACAAGTTTTCCACCTTGTTTGGCATCATGGATCAGTTCAGGATTCTCTAGATAGATGCAGAGTTCACCTGCTTGGCACCTGACTCATTCACCAGCATTGAGGACTTCCTAATGAATTTCAAGTCCCTTGGATCTATTTTAAAAGTTGCTGGAAAGATGAAGTCAGATGATGAGTGTATCTTCCTGATACTCTCCAAGCTTCATGGTCCTTATCAGATCTTCACTTCTACCTTCTACTCCACTATGGATGCACTGGGTGCATGACATGTTA
>MU225463.1:230906-285439 GCA_018584345.1 Thuja plicata
TGCTCCAAGATATGCTATAAACCAACAAATGCTTCTAAACATGATATTCTAAATGCTATGCAAATGCTGAAATATTATCAAAAGCTCTCAAATGCTCTCCAAATGCCTATAATAAGGATTCTTTGCTTTTGAAACTCTTGGATCCCAAACACAAAGAAAATGGCTTGTATTTATAGAAATTTCCCAAGGGTAGGGGGTAGAGTGAGTTGATCATGATCAAGCTTTGGTTGAGTCAAAAGCTTTGAGGTATTTTCAAATGGAGAGAAAATTGAGTGGTTGTCCTCAAAGAAATAAGGAATTATATAATTCAATCATTTAATTAATTTATCCATGTAAGGGTGAATGGGTTGGATTTGATATTTTGATTTAAACTATACAATTAATTGATTAAAATCAATTGCATAATTTGATTAATCCCTTTTAGGCTTGAATTTAATTATTTAATTTCATGATTATTTAATCCTTTGATTTAATTTTATTTTTGTCCACTTTTCTTGATAAATGTCCTATTTGATTTGATCCATTTTAATGCATTGAGATGAGATTTGGGTCAATTGGTTGAGATTTACAATTTTGAATTCTTAAGATATACCTGGTCAAATTTAGGTGTCTACAAATGCCCCTCTTTAAATTGATGTGCGAAGCACATTGATTCAAAGAAAACTTGATGTCCTGATCATTGATTTGATACTGATGAGCTAATTGATTGATATGAAAACCTGATATGAAAACCTAATATAAAACCCTAATTTGAAACTCTGATTTGAAACTCTAATTTGAAACTTGATTTGAAACCCTGATTTGAAACTCTGATTTGAAACTTGATTTGATGCCCCACTGATAAAATTTGAAATTTTAATGCCCCAGATTTGATATAAGATATGATATAGAATCCTCGTTTTGATGATATGATGATGCCCCCTCAAAAATGAAAGCATATTGATCTCAGATGTGAAAATTTGATGAACACTACTGATAGAATACATCCAAGATGATTGCATTTCTGAAAAAAATTGATGATGATCCTGGCAACAAAACATGCCCCAGTGTGAAGAGAATTTGATGATAATAGCTATGGTTGAGAAAATGTTGTTGATGTTTGAGATAAGGTTGACGATGTTCAGATATCACTTGATGTCAGTCAAAATCACTCGGTTGATGTTGTATTGATGTCAATTGGATAGGTAGGTTGATGAATTGATTGGATAAACTGATAATTCACTCTTAAGATCTAGAGAGATGAACAAATGGATTGATTTTCCTTCCTCAAGATCTAGAGTTAGGAAATTTGATGCACTCAAGATGAGAAAATGGATGATAGGATAAATGATTGATGTTAGATGATCAATTGGATGATTTGACTGATTGATATTCGATTGGATTGGATTGGATTGGATTTGAAGATTAATGGTGGGAGGTTGATAGATAGGGACATTTGATATGAGTCAGGTGTAGATATAGGTACAAGGGACAAACAGAGTTAGGTTTCCCTTAGTTAATTAGATGGTGAGGTTGCCCCTAGGTGAGAAGATGTATATTTATGATATCCTTGATGTAGCATTAATCAATTTTATGAATCAGATATTGGAGGACATTTATTAGGACTTTGATGATGTAATCATGATTGACTTCCACCCCCTTCACTTGGAAAGATACTTAAAACAATGCAATTAATCTATCATGAAAATTCCATGCAATGCAACTAATTGTCCTTGAGGTTTGCAAAAGAAATGAAAATAGAAATATATTTTCATCATTGAGCGTTGTGGAACTAGGAGTTGATACAATCCTTACTAGTGCCACTGCGACCATAAGAATATGAATATGACTTTCATCTCACTTGGTAACCTTCTGTGAAACCAAGAACAACACTCACTAGTTGAATGACCAACTATGGGAGTATGAATACCAGTTTCATTAGATTCAATGTTGCAAGTGGATTTTGGTATTAAGATATTGAAGATCTAAATAGCCAAGGTATCCTTTTGTGTAAACAAAGGTTAACCCTTCTTCCTATATGAATGTCCTTGATGGCTCTTTGATGACCATGTCCTTGACGAATTTGCACAAGTTAAAGAATCTCCCTCAAAATAGTGACACAAAAGCCAAGAAAAAATCATGTCTCCATCATCGCCTATCTAGTCAAAATCATCATCAATTAGCTAAAAAGAACATGACTTGAAAAATTCAAAGAAAAACTCATCAAAATTTCCAAGTGTTTTGAAATGTATCAAGATTTTCAAAAAGAATTCCAAACATGCTGATCATTTAGGGTTTGTCAATTTTTAATCCTGATAAAATAAGTCAATGAAACTCAAGGATCATGTTGTAGGATCAAACTTGTTTAGGATTGAACAATGATATCCATCAAAGGTTCCAAAATATCTCTCCTCTGAATCTGAAAATCTGCTTCTCTCATGTGACCAAAATGTAGCACTCTTGAATCTGTTTAGTTCCAAAATTCATGATAATTGCCCCCAAGTGATAAATGAAACAATGTAAATCTTGGGAAAATGAAACCTAATATGTGAAAACGATTTGACAATGTAGCTCAAAGAGACTTTATTAAGATTTTTGGATTTTTTAATGTTTTTGGATTTTTTAGAGATTTTTTATTTTTTAGATATTTTTGATTTTTTACCATCTCTCAAACAAGATCACATTGGTTTTCCCCCAATGTCTAGCAAGGTATAAGACATGAAGGATGGATTTGCAAGATAATTAGTTGGAGATGGATGAAGCATGTGAATGTGACCCATAGGACCATCTCCTCAAGATTACCCAAGTTAACGAAAAAGGATATAGAAATGCGAAACATGTTTTTGGATAAGCAATGGAAGCCAATGATGCAATCCTAGATAGTGTTGGAAAGTGAAAATGCAAGCAATTTTTATTTTGTCATTGATGTCAAACCTTAACTGGTGAGAATATTGTTATCTATTTGAGTACCATATCTATTTATTGATGAAGAAGATTTAACAAGAAGACCAAGTGAATGGTTAAGTTAAGGAAAATAAAGGGTACTTGATCAGTTGGCACTCTGGAAAAGTAATTAGTTGTTTATCTTTCAAAGATAGTTTTTCTAGCTATTTTCTATCGAGAAAGTCTGGCTTGTGCTGAGAAAGTTTGTTCAGTACCGAGCACTAGTAAAATTGCTGAGTGGAAGTAGTGATTGCCGAGCAGATCACAGATGTTGGCCGACTTATAGTATTTGGATTAATGATGAGATTTGAGATCTCTGTCTGACTTAGTTAATTTTATTGGGATATGTAAAGTTAATTAAAGATTGATCCACATCATTTAATGTATGGTTAACCATAATTAATGCATGGATTCAAAATTTAACTAGAGACTACTTTGGAGAAGTAAATGTAATGTAATGATGGAATGATCCGTTGGATCTGACCTAACCTAAGATCTATGAACTTGATTAAGCGGAAAAGATTTATCTGACCTAGATAGAGAGGTATATGATAACCTCAAGGGGTTATTCATTGATGTGTGGATGTATGGATTAGTGTACATGTATGTATGCAAGAGGATTGCATAGTTGATTTACTAATTGGCATGATCTAGCAGAGAAGATTGAACATAGAAGAAGAAATTTGCATGTGTGATTGCTTGACAGATTTCCAAGTAGATCAGAAGATTGAAATGACAATACAGGCCACTTAATAAGTTAGCATCAGAGCTATAATTGGATCTAAATTTGCAAAGTAATTTGTATGTATCAGATCACAACTGCTGATTAATTTTTAACCATTGTATCAGTTAAAATCCTTTAAAAAGGTTGACCTAACAGTCGTTTGTATAAATCCTCTAAGAAAGGTGACATTTAGGTGGAATTTTCTAAGTCCTGTAACAAGGCCACTCCTGACAGGGTAATTAAATCCTTTAACCAAGTCACACCTAATAGTCTGTTATTGTAACCTTTAACATGGTTGGCTCCTCACAGAGCTTACTTTAGAAGAGTGAAACTTGGTAGCATGTTACTGGTGGTTTTTCCCATATTGGGTTTCCACGTTAAATACTTGTGTCAACTTGTGTGAATGCTTATGGTTTGTTTTACTATTATGTTTCTACAAGCTAATTACATTAAACAGTAAACTGCATGATTAAGTTGTTGACATATGCTACTACTGCCGAGTTAATTTGAATTGTTTAAAATATAGAAAGTTTTATTTGGTACATCTGGACCTGAGGATAACTGATTCACCCCTCCCCTCTCAGTTATTCTAAATTCATTCTAAAAATTGGTATCAGAGCTTTGGTCTCCTAAAAATAGTTTGACGGTACTTGGAGCAAAAAGATCAAGATGTATAAAAAGGAGGTTCTGAAGCTGAACAAAGATAACTTCCCTGCATGGCATAGTTTGATGAAACTACATTTGGCCAGTATTGGAGATGATGCTAAGCGACTTATTGAAAATGAATATGTACCACCTACTACTCCTCTCATTTCTACACAACTAAGAGAAAAGAAAGAGCACAATCAAGCAATGTTGGAGATTGCATCCTCATTGAGCTACTCAGAGTTTGATGATATAAAGAGCTGCACAAATGCAAAGAAGATGTGGGATAAATTAGCAACTATCTATGGTGGAGACACAAATGTGCTGAGAGATAAATCTGAGAGTCTAAGAGGTAAGTTTGATGAAATGAAAATGCAAGAAGGTGAAAATGTTAATCAGTATTATGGTAGAGTAAAAGAAGTTGTAAATGCCATTAGAGGAGCTAATGGAACAATAGATGAGAACATTATTATGAGAAAGGTAATGAGAACTCTACTTCCTATATATGCTATTAGAGCTTCTACAATTCAAGAACTGAGATGTACTCCTAACAATAATATGAATCTGGAAAATCTAATAGGCAGACTCACTGCATTTGAAATGTCAAATTATGATAACTACAATCCACAAGGTATTGATTCTTCTTTTAGATCTCAGTTGGTCCTCAATAGATCTAAGAAAGGAAAGAAACATGTGAACACTGATAGTGACACTACTGATGATGATCTTGAAGAACTCAAAGCACTTATGGCAAAAAGACTATCCAGAGGAAAAGGAAAATATAGAGGTAAACTTCCTATCTTTTGTTTTTCATGCAATAAAATTGGTCATATAGCTGCTAGATGTCCTGATAAGAATGAAAAAGATGAAATAAAGGATAGAAAATACAAGGAATACAAAGACAGAAAGGATGACTGAGACTTCAGGAAATATAAGGATTACAAAGACAAAGGTAAGAAATCTTGTTATATTGCTGAAGAAACTTCTAGCAATGATACTGACAATTCTGATGACAATGATATAGAAGTTGTTTATGTTGCAACGAAAGAAGATTCTGATGATGATGAGAAAACTACATTAATTTCTTATAAGAGTAAAGGTGATTTTTGGATCATGGACAGTGGTTGTTCCCATCATATGACTGGTGACAAGGATAAGTTTGAAACCCTAGACCAATGCAAAGGAGGATATGTAAAATTTGGTAATGATGCACCATGTCTCATCAAAGGTAAAGGATTGATTAACTTGACTGAAAAAATTAGATGTGATAATGTGTATTGGGTTGATGATCTTAATTACAATTTGCTGAGTGTTGTACAATTGAAAACTTCTGGTTATAGAGTTGAGTTCCATCACATAAAAGCAAAGATCTATGACTCTACTGGATAACTAGTTGGAAGTGGTGATCAGACTAAAGGTAACTTGTTCTATATGGATTTATCTGAAGAAACATGTTTGTTTGCATAGTACAATGATGTTTGGTTATGGCATAAGAGGTTGTTTCATGTGAACTTTGATAACTTTGTAAGAATAAGTAAATTGAAAAGGGTTAGAGGGATACCTAAGTTAAAGAAACCTAAAAATGCAATGTGCAAACAATGTCAACTAGGAAAGATGACTAAGTCTAGTTTCAAGAGTAAAACACATACTTTAGAGGAAATTCTGGAATTAGTCCATACTGATCTCTGTGGTCCCATTGGAGAAATAAGCTACTGTGGTGCTAGATATTTTATTCTATTTGTTGATGATTATTCAAGGATGATGACTGTAATTTTTCTCAAGGAAAAATCTGATGCATTCTAGTTATTTAAATGGTACTTAGCTAAAGTTGAAAAGGAAACAGGCAAAATTTTTAAATGCTTAAGATCTGATAGAGGTGGAGAGTTTATTTCTAATGAGTTCAACAGGTTCTACAATGACAAAGGCATAAAGAGATAGATGTCCACACCCAGGACACCTCCACAAAATGGTATTGCTAAACACAGGAATAGATCTATCATGGACTGTGTAAGAACACTAATGATGATGAAGAATGTTGCATAGAAATAATGGAAAGAAGCTGTAAGTACTGTAGTCTATACCCTGAATAGAGTACAATTCAAGAAAGGTACAAATGCTACACCTTATGAACTTTGGTATGGTTATGCACCTAGTGTAAAGTACTTTAAAGTATTTGGAAGAAAATGGTTTATACTGAAGGACAATAGAAATGGAAAAATTGATGCTAAAGGTGAAGAAGGTATATTCCTTGGTTATTCAATGAAAAGAAAAGCATACAAGTGTTTGAATTATAATACTAACAAAGTTGTGGAAAGTGCACATGTTAGAATTGATGAGTTTGCAGAAAGGAATGAAGCTGAAAGTACACAAGAGCCTGAAAGCTATAGATCATTCATATATCTAGATGAGGCATATTCTAATACATTACTTGAGTCTACTGCTGAGCAACAGCCTGCACCTACCGAGTCACAGAGTGGAGTTGCCGAGCAACAAAAAGTGAATGCTGAGCTATCTGATGGAGATGCCAAGTATCAGAATCAACCAGAACTAAACACAAATAATGAACCTGAAGCAAGGCCTGAGCCTACTCTAGTGAAATATGTGAGGAGACACCACAATTCTGATCAAATCATTGGATCAAAGGATTCTGCAGTTATGACACAAAGTAAGTTGAGAGATGGCACATGTATGTTATGTGAATTTGAGCCCAAGACAGTGAAAGATGCTTTAGAAAATGAAGATTGGATATAGGCAATGAATGAGGAAATTGAACAAATTGAGAAGAACAAGACTTGGCCTCTTGTACCTAGGTCGAAGGATAAAAATGTAATTGGTACAAAGTGGGTATTCAGGAATAAACTGAATGAACATGGAGATGTGACAAGAAACAAAGCTAGACTGGTATACAAGGGTTATGCACAGGAGGAAGGAATTGACTATGGTGAAACATTTTCCCCAGTTGCAAGATTGGAAGGAGTCAGAACCTTACTTGTGTATGCAGCCTATAAAGGATTCAAAGTTTATCAGATGGATGTGAAGTCGTCATTTCTCAATGGTATCTTGGAAGAAGAAGTGTATATTGAGCAAGCTGATGGTTTTGTTGACCCAAACAAAAGGAATATGGTTTTCAGATTGCACAAAGCACTATATGGACTGAAGCAAGTGTCAAGAGCATGGTATGAGAGATTGCACAATTATCTGATCAAGATTGGATTTGCAAGAACCAATGACAACAACAACCTGTACTTGAAGATAGAGCAAAGCAAAGGTACATTATTAGCTGAAATTTTTGTAGATAACATCATATTTAGTGGACAAGATGTGTTATGCCAAACATTTGCAATAGAGATGCAAACTGAATTTGAGATGTCTATGTTTGGTGAGAAAAAATTCTCTATTGGCTTACAAATTTATCAAATGAAGAATGGTATCTATATTACTCAATCTAAATATATCAAAGAGATACTAAAAAATTTTGGAATGGAAGAGTCCAAACCAGTGAGTACACCCATGGCTACTAGACAGAAGCTAACAAAAGATGATGACATAAAAGAAGTGAACCAAACACTCTACAGATCAATGATTGGAAAACTCCAGTATGTTGTACATAGTAGACCTGACATTTCCCTAGCTGTTGGAATTGTTGCAAGGTTTTCTGCTAACCCCAAGGAAACTCACATGATGGCAGTAAAAAGGATTCTAAGATATTTGAAAGGAACTGATGACTATTTTCTATACTACAAGAAGAATGACAAGTTTGAACTCAGAGTTTACACTAACTCTGATTGGGCTAGAAATGTTGATGATAGGAAAAGCACTACTGGTGGAGCATTTCTTTTAGGAAAAAGATTGATCTCATGGAAAAGCAAGAAATAGAACTACACCTCACAATCTACAACTGAAGTCAAGTATGTGGAAGCAGCAGTCAACTATTCTAACATTCTGTGGTTGAAGATACTACTGAAAGGTATGAAGGAAGAAATCACTAAACTAGTTTTCATATATTGTGATAACACGAGTGCCATTAATATTTCTAAAAACCCTGTTATGCACTCAAAGACAAAGCACATAGCTATCAAGTATCATTACTTGAGGGAGCTAGTTCATAATAAAGAAGTGAGACTGGATTATGTGAACACTAAAGAACAATTAGTAGACTTATTCAAAAAGGCACTACCCAAGGATGCTTATGAGTATCTACAAGGTAAATTGGGGGTGATTCCCCTAACTGAGGCTAATTAAGTTCTGTATGGTACTATTACATCAAATATTACATTCAGAATACTTGACACATTGATGCATAGTAAGTCACACTTTAGGATGCTGACTAAAGTTGTGAAGTTGGACAAGGATAGAAAAGAAGATCAGTCATAATCAAGATGACAGGATCAACATGATACTGAAGATCTACATGATAAAGATATCGAAGTCTTTGGCATTGTTGTCAAAGAGGGAGAGATTACCTAAGGGAAAGATTACCTATATAGAGGAAGAAGTTACTATTGAAAACAATGAAGTGATTATCTACTCAGAGGGAATCTACAGATGATCAAGACACAGATGATTATAGTGTGATTACAAACACAAAGGGAGAAATGTTTTACATATAAGAATTAGAATGAAGCTAAAGACGTTAATGAAGATTTGTTCATATCAAGGAACACAGGTGATTTTTTGGATTGTATGGTAACTATGCTTGTTAAATCATTGTTTTAATATTTTGTGTTTCCATCAATGCCAAAGAGAGAGATTGTTGGAAAGTGACAATGCAAGCAATTGTTATTTTGTCATTGATGTCAAACCTTAACTGGTGAGACTATTGTTATCTATTTGAGTACCATATCTATTGATTGATCAAGAAGATTTAACAAGAAGACCAAGTGAATGGTTGAGTTAAGGAAAATAAAAGGGTACTTGATCAGTTGGCACTCTGGCAAAGTAATTAGTTGTTTATCTTTCAAAGATAGTTTTTCTGGCTGTTTTATGCCGACCAAGTTTGGCTTGTGCCGAGTAAGTTTGTTTAGTACCGAGCACCAGTGAAATTGCCAAGTGGAAACAGTGATTTCTGAGTAGATCATAGATGTTGGCTGACTTACAGTATTTGGATTAATGATGAGATTTGAGATCTCTGGCTGACTTAGTTAATTTTATTGGGATATGTAAAGTTAATTAAAGATTGATCCACATCATTTAATGTATGGATAACTATAATTAATGCATGGATTTAGGATTTAATTAGAGACTACTATGGAGAAGTAAATGTAATGGAATTATGGAATGATCCGTTGGATCTGACCTAACCTAAGATCTACGATCTTGATTAAGCGGCAAAGATTTATCTGACCTAGACAGAGAGGTATATGATAACCTCAAGGGGTTATTCATTGATGTGTGGATGTACATATTGGTGTACATGTGTGTGTACAAGAGGATTTCATAGTTGATTTGCTAATTGGCATGACCTAGTAGAGAAGGTTGAACATAGAAGAAGAAAGTTGCATGTGTGATTGCTTGATGGATTTCCAAGCAGATCAGAAGATTGAAATGACAATGCAGGCCACTGAGTAAGTTAGCATTAGAGCTGTAATTGGATCTGAATTTGCAAAGTAAGTTGTATGTATAAGATCACAACTATTGATTACTTTTTAACCATTGTATTAGTTAAAATCCTTTAAAAAGGTTGACCTAACAGTCATTTGTATATATCCTGTAAGCAAGGTGACATTCAGGTGGAATGTTCCAAGTCCTCTAACAAGGCCACTCCTGATAGGGTGATTAAATCCTTTAACCAGGTCACACCTAATAGTGTGTTATTGTAACCTTTAACAGGGTTGGCTCCTCATAGAGCTCACTTTAGAAGAGTGAAACTTGGTAGCATGTTACTGGTGGTTTTTCCCATATTGGGTTTCCACGTTAAATACTTGTGTAAACTTGTGTGAATGCTTATGGTTTGTTTTACTGTTATGTTTCTACAAGCTAATTACATTAAACAGTAAACTACATGATTAAGTTGTTGACATATGCTACTGTTGCCGAGTAGATCTAAATTGTTTAAAATATAGAAAGTTTTATTTGGTACATCTAGACCTGAGGATAACTGATTCACCCCTCCCCTCTCAATTATTCTAAATTCATTCTAATAGATAGCATATAGGATAATGACCTGATGTCATGAAAGTGAGTGGTCCAAAAGAGTGGACATGTCAAGCGGTTTTTTTTTATAACAAATTTAGTACTTTATGTCCTTCATTTTGATCAAGACCAATTTGGCTAAAATGTGGATAAGATAGAATGATCAGGATAAAGGGATGATGGAGGCTATGAGGGGATGATTTGGGATTATGGAAAGCCTGCATAGGAATAATGAAGGTGGATTTGGGAAAGGCAAGATCATGATAGGATACCATGGATGCAACAAGTGAATAAGTGGATGGAAAGGATAACGGTGTCAAGATACTTGATGCTCGTGGATGTGTTCAACCTTGTCAAGACCAAAGGTAAAAGAGGGAATATGGATGCAAGTGAGATAAATGATAGGAAGATGGAGGATAGCCTGGATGAAACTTGCCCCCAAGTGTAGAGTGCAAGAGGAAGGAATTACGCATGATGCTTGTTTGCCAGGTTTTCATTATGGTACTTGTCCAAGGTGCCACAAGAAGTGGTTTTCACCATAGGATGGATTGATTTCTCTTTAATTTTTCTACCAAGGTGCCTATTTTACCAGGTTTTCACCAAGGTACTTTTCTCTTTTTTAAATTTTTTCTTTCTTTTTTTTGGTATTTTTCAAAGTTTCCCCAATATTTGGATCTTTAAACAATAATCTTCTGAAATATATTCTATAACAAACCATGGCAATGACTAGGATGCTCAAAGATATTGATAAGGTGATGACAAAGGATAGATAAGGAAGATAAGGGTAGATGGTGGTGAACAATTTCTACCATAGATTGGATAAGAGGGATGGAAACATGGAAAGTAGGTGTTGGATAATGAATATGAGGATAAGAAGAAGATATGTAGTGGATGGAAATGTTGGCAAGATCAACTGTGACACACACTTGGAAGGGTGGTGGAATGAGGGAAGAACAATGGATGAAGGAGGTAAGGATGTAGATAAGATAGTGGATTTTGGGATGTAGGAACCCAAACTAGACTTGGAAAGTAGAAAATGTTTGGAAGGAGATGGAGTGGAATCCTTTGGAAGCTTGAATGTCAACTTTGATTTTTCATTTGTGTGCAAGTATTTCAAAGGAAACTTGGGAATCCACATAGTCTTTGATTTTTCTTTCTTTTTTGCTGCTTTTGAATGCATTTCTTCAATGAGGGATTTAGGAACCCACACTTTCTTAGATTTTTCTTTTTGCTTGGTGGACCTTTGCGGCCTTTTGGATATTTCATTTTTCTTTTCATTCACATGTTGATTAGATGGGACATGCTGATTTTTATACACATGTGGATTCTTGGATTTCTGATTTTTATGTTGCACACTCAAATTGATTCCAAAAGACTTGGGAATTGTGGGTGAATAGGAATAATATGGAGGGTTCATATGGATGGGTGTTTGAACATTCTTCAAATATGTGTGCCTTTGTTGATCTTGATACATGGTAGAGTAAGTGAATGGAGAACTAGGGATGGTAGGAATGGTTGATGGAGGAATATATGGACCTAATATGGATGGAAGGGATGAAGACTTTAGCTTTGGGACATAGGAATCCAAAATAGATTTGGAGGATGGTGAAGGTGTATGGTTGCATTTGAATGGTGGAAGATAAGGTGTGAAAGGGATATCAATATCTTTGGCATGAGTTACATTGTCAAGGCTCTCATATTTAAGATTTATCTTTATACCAATAGGCTCATGAGTAGCTTTCATAGGAGAAAATTTGATAGGATCAACTAAAGCTTGAAGGGATTTATTCTTATGCAAGGGATTTGGAGGAATGATAATTCCTTGAGGTGAATATGGAGGATTATGACAAGGAGTTTATGGGGTATTTCAATCTTGACAAGGATCTTTGGATGGTGTACAAAAGGTTCTTTTCTTTGGATTTTCAATATGCTCATTAGAAATGGTGGAAGGGATATCTTGATCTTGCTTGGGAATTGGACTAGGTATAGAGCTTGGGAGGACACTTTGTTCGTGAAATGGAAGGATATTAGCTTGGAAAACATGAAAGGGTGCAAGGGGATCATCACAAGCTTCTATGGATATGGGACCTTCATCAAATATGGGAGGAGATTGGTTAACATCTTGATCTTGATCTTTATTGATACTTGTTTCTTTGCTCTTTGGATTATCCTCTTGACATGTAGCCACTTCTAAGGACAAGGTGGATGCTTGGATATGCTTGGGAAATGTTTTGAAGAATGATGGATAATCATTTTGAATAGGCTTTGAAGCACATGGAAGCTTAGGGTCTATGATCTTTGAAGCATGGAAATGATTTGCAACAAGAAATAAATTAGCTTGGGTTTCTTTTAGAGGTAGCCCTTGAGGGTAGACATAGTCAACATGAAAAGTATCATCATTAGGCTTGCTCTTTGGTGGAGGAATTTTGGATAGTTATGAAGCTTTGTGAGATGGACGAAGGATGAAAGGCGTAAAGGTTATGGGAGAAACCTTGCTAGATAGAGGTTTATACATTAGATCTTTCTTGAGAGTGGTACCTTTCTCTTCATTCTCTTTATTATCTCGATCACAAATAGGGTGGTCATGACATTTTTATTGATCCAAGATAGGTTTTTTTCTCTCAAATTCATCTTTTTTTGGAGAAGACAAAGATACAGATGGCCCATCATCATAAAGAAAAGGAAAAATTGATCTTAATGATGCCTTTTTATATGATGTATCATTTTTTTTTCCTCATTCTTCCTTAAGATCGATGTGTCATATTTATGGAAATATGCTTCTTTATCCTTCTTCAAAATTAAGTGCATTGTTTCTATAAACCTAGGATCTTGGGATGCCTCCAATATTTCATCTTTAGTTATTTCATCATATGGAGTCCCATGGATATTTTGATCTTGATTTTGATAATTGTTCTCCACCATAAGGTTGATTTGTTTCTCAAATAGATTCATCATTATGAATGTTTGAAGAAATGTGATCTATTTGTTGCACTAGATAGAAATAAATCTGAAAAGGGTATCCAAATATGATTTTGAAATCTTTCCATACCCTTGGGAAATACCCCCTATTTTCCCTTCTTTGTTTCTGGGTGGCACTTGCCTGTGTGTAGGCGGCCTTTAAATGTTGGTATGCGGTTGTTGGAATTACTCTACATGGCACTCTGTAGTTTTTAGGTGGCACATAATTGTTTGTAGGTGGCACAGAATTGTTTGTAGGTGGCTTAGAATTGTTTTTGGGTGGTCCAGACTTGGTTAAAGGCAGCACAAAATTATTTTTAGGCAGCATAGAATTGTTTGTTGGTGGCCCATAATTGTTTGTAGGAAACCCAGAATTGTTTATAGCTGACTCTTTGCTGATCAAAGTTGAAATTTTTAGTTTTTTTAGATTTTAAAAGTTTAAAGGTTTTTAATCAAACCTGTTAAAGAATATTCTTGCATGAAAATGAAGTACAAGCTCAACACACACATCAAATTTGTACCATATCCCTAAAACAACACTAAAGTGTATGTTCTCGGATATTTTTATAGGTATACACAAGAATTTCTTCCAAACAATCTACCTTAGAGTCAAACAATTTTGGCTTTTAACAATGGCTCTAAAAAGGTAGGTATGCTATTTAACAAGGTTTTAATTCACCTTTGTTCTGAGGAAGTGAGGATGTCTTACACAAGGTTTAGTCACTTTTCAATTAAGGTAAAGTGCATTTATTTATAGTGGGTCAAATGATATCATGAAAAAAAGTGAATATCTCCCACTTTGGGTCATTCCCTCTCACCATCCTCATAAGGAAAATCTCGGGAGGCAAGCCCTGTAAAGCTCTATTTTAGCTAGCATGTATATGGAAATCAAGAATTGAACTTAGTCCAACAAGTTTGGAAATTTGATTCACTCAAAGAGTGAAGAGCATATCCCTATTGTCTTCCTTTGTTCCAAACACCTCAAGCAATATTTGTTCATTTTCAACCTCTTGACAAGGAGGTTCTTAAAATTGAGATGTGTGGTTCAATTCCTCATCCTTTTCTTTGCACTAAATTGACTTTGCACATTTGGCTTTCTGATTCACTTTGAAAAGTGAAGAGCATATGCCTAGTGCTTGTTCAATTTAGACAATTAGAAGGATTTTCTTAATTATACTAGATTTAAACAAAATGCCACAATTTAATCAATGCAAGCTTGTCAAGATAAATACCTCATTTTTGAAGCTAGCAAAGGCTAGGTGCATTTTTGATTGATTTATGCTTTATTGAAACTCAACTAGTGGTGATCGTTCCCACTCTGACTCCTCCAACAAGTTAGTCAACACAATTGAAACAAAGTGAAGAAAATTTGGAAAACAAAATGACAATTTCCCTCCTAAAATCTCTTTTAATCAAATTTGTCAAATCAAATCTTAAAGAACTTAAGGATGGAAATTAATCAAAGAGTAGGAAACTTTTCTTTATAAGCAAAAAAACACTTTAATGTAATGATCATAAAGGTGTTCTTCTTCAAATAAACTCTCTAAAAGATTAGATACATGTATTTTCATATCATATTTAGCCTTAATCCTTACCTCTTTGCTAGGCCTTGTGACTCGTTTCTCTGGTTTCTGCACTTTCAGGTGATTTTTCATCTGCAGCAAAAAAAAACACAGAGAGTCAAAACAGTGAGTAGACTATTAAAAACTTGATTTAAAGCAGAAAGACCTATGTAGCATTTAACAGCTAATAAGTGGCATTTAACTGTTACTACACATAAATAAAAACTTTCAAAGTGGCTTTTAAATCTTAATAGGTGGCCCTGGAAATTCCACAGGCGACCAAATAAAAATGACAGGCGGCACAGAATGTGCAAAGTGTAGTCAAAAGTTGCTGGAATGTGGCTCTTTAAAGTTTACAGGAGGCACACTTTATCTCACAGGTGGCACACTTTATCTCAAGGCGGCCTAAGAATGAAAGACAGAAATAGAAGAAAAATCCTTAGGTGGCTCTTAAATCTTTGTACGCGGCTCTTCACCTGCTTTCTAAAAAATAACTAGAAAAATGATCCAAAACACAAAATTTTAAGAGAAAAAATGTTAGAAATGAGGCTTAAATACCCACGATGGGCACCATTTGTGTGTGTATGATTACACCTTCATGAAATTAGTATTAGAAACAACAACTCTATGGAAAGAAAATGCTATTTAATCTAAGAATTGAAGTTTAAAACCCATGACATCTCATGGTTCTCTATCTAAGCTTTGTTAAGTGAGCTCTTAGTCTTAATCTCTCCCAAGGACAATCCTAGAACGAGAATTAAATGATAAACAATGCTCTAATCTAGCTCAAAATGCTCCAATATATGCTATAAACCAACAGATGCTTCTAAACATGATATTCAAAATGCTATGCAAATGCTGAAATATTATCAAAAGCTCTCAAATGCTCTCCAAATGCCTATAATAAGGATGCTCTGCTCTTGAAATTATTGGATCCCAAACACAAAGAAAATGACTTGTATTTATAGCAATTTCCCAAGGGTAGGGGGTAGAGTGAGTTGATCATGATCAAGCTTTGGTTGAGTCAAAAGCTTTGAGCTGTTTTTAAATGGAGGGAAAATTGAGTGGTTGTCCTCAAAGAAATTAGAAATTATATAATTCAATCATTTAATTAATTTATCCATGTAAGGGTGAATGGGTTGGATTTGATCTTTTGATTTAAACTATACAATTAATTGATTAAAATCAATTGCATAATTTGATTAATCCCTTTTAGGCTTGAATTTAATTATTTGATTTCATGATTATTTAATCCTTTGATTTAATTTAATTTTTGTCCACTTTGCTTGATAAATATCCTATTTGATTTGATCCATTTTAATGCATTGAGATGAGATTTGAGGCAATTGTCTTAGATTTCTAATTTTGAATGCTTAAGATACACCTGGTCAAATTTAGGTGTCTACACATATGAAGACTATAGAGTAGCAAGGCTTAGTGAACTGGAGTTACTAGATGAAAGAAGACAACATGACTTCAACCACTTACAAGGCTATCAGAATTGCCTTAGAAGGAACTATCATAAGAAGGTGAGGTCATGAAAATTTTAGGTAGGAGACCTTTTCCCCATGGAAAATAAAAAGAACCAAGCAGAAAGAGTGAAACCAGAAAAGTTTGAGCCTAACTGGCTAGGACCATATGTCATTGTCAGCTCTACCCAGAGTGGGGCATACCAACTGGCAACACTAGAGGGATATCATCTCCCTAGATGCATCAACAACATGCACCTCAAGAGGTTCTATGCTTGTGGTCTCTATGGTTAAGGCACCTATCTACATGTCTAGAAAATCCCAAAAAAATTCAAAAAATACAAAATGTTACCTTGGTGAAAACCTGGCAATCAGGCGCCTTGGTGACACAAAAAAAAGAAAAAAAAAAGAAAAAAAAAGTAAAGAGAAACAAAATTTCTCTCTCAATGAAAACC
This sequence comes from Thuja plicata, assembly GCA_018584345.1. Classification (NCBI taxonomy): domain Eukaryota; kingdom Viridiplantae; phylum Streptophyta; class Pinopsida; order Cupressales; family Cupressaceae; genus Thuja; species Thuja plicata. Next base: position 247,774 of record MU225463.1, read on the forward strand.
TAGCAAACAAGCACTATTAAGTAGGTACCTTGGTGAAAACCTGGAAAATAGGCGCCAACTATTCATATCCAACTTCACCATCAATGAGCTCCAAGATCAAAAGCTTGAGCACACTTCAAAATGCAAAGGCAGACTACCCAAGATATATCCAAAAGCACAAACCCCTTTGAGAACCAAAACTTATCCATGATTACTACTAGTCCACCAGACTAGGGGATGATTCTAAATGTCCTACAAAAATCCAAAAAAAAATGGCAAACACATCAAAATCCTAAAAAGATCAAAAACTCTGAGAAAATCAATCTTCATTAAAAACATTCAAAAAATTACAAAATCCCAAGCAATAAAACCAACTCGGTTATCAAGAGAGAAAGAGGTTGATCAAGCCCAGTCAATCAATGTCACAATCATGAGCTTTGTGAATCAGTATTGGGCCCATATGACACAGCTTTATCAATCTATAAAATCTATCAACAAGCAAACTGGCGAGCAAGCCAATCTATCAAATGTCACAATCATGAGCTTTGTGAATCAGCATTGGCCCCATCTGACACAGCCTGATTAGCCATCCAAATCCATCAAATCAATCAAATCTTATCAATCATCTTACACAGTCATGGATACACTCAAACCAGAAAGGTCAATCTTATATGAGTCATCTATTGCTAAAACCAGACACACTCAAGCAATCAAGCCAATCAAGAGAATCCAACTACATCAAGGAACCATCCAAAAATGTTGACTAGGTCAGTCAGTCGGTCAGATGTCAGTCTATATTTTGTGATTGTGTTCTTATGCTACTCTAGGATCCACCATGTGAGGAGAGTAGCAATGATAGATCATGAATTATTTTCTTTGATTGTTGTCTGTTGAATGTGCACTTCAATTTTTGGGCCATGATGATTTAGGATAAATGCGGTAGGTGCTATCACTTATCTGGTAGGCACGCAGTTCTGCAATCTGAGCTTAACCCTAGGAAAGTTTTGGACATTCCTTCCCTTTTATCTACTTGTTTAGTTTATATAATCAAGAGCTCGCGGTGCTATTCAGATGGACTCTAGGTATATTGGAGTTCTATTTTGATTTCTATGGTCTTTTCTTTTTTTTGCACTCAAGAGCTCACGATGCTATCCAGATGGACTCTAGGGGCGTAGGAGCTCTATCTTGTTTGCTTTGGTCTTTTTCTTTATGGAATCAAAAGCTTGCAATGTTATCTAGATGGACTTGGGGTGCATAGGATTTCTATCTTGGTTTCCTTTTTTTAGTTTATTCAGAGGGAAAAGCGGTATCCAGATGGTCAATATCTAGGTGCTTTTGGCTCACTTTATTTTTAAACATGGAATATAGCTGAACCCAGATGGTCAATATTTGGGTGAACTAAGTTCTCTTTCTATTCAATCTCTCTACTCCTTTTGGTTATCAAGAGGTCATGGCAGTATCTAGATGGTATGTGATCTGGGTGCATTGGATGCTCTTCAAATTTTCAAAAAATAAAAAAGATGCAATGATGACAAATATTGGAAACAGGGGCAGCGACTTGGGTCACTCATCCATTGTATCAATTCATATCTATCAAAAAATAAAAAATCATTTCTATCATTCCATATCCATTAAATCAAATCCCAGAGAACATTCCAAACTAACTTTATTCTAACTAACACATGCATTTACTCAGATATTTTGTGCATAGTAAATTACATTCATTTATTGCATAAGAAAAATCCAAAACATGTGCATAGTAAATCATATAATCAATACATCCATCATCAATAACATCATAACTAACATAGGAATGCATTCATCATCATCATATAGTGATTCACATTTTCAACAAATTAATGCTCATCTAATGCATTTTCTATGCTTAATTTGTTGAGGGGGCATATACTCCACTCGCTCTCACTAGGGAAGGCTAGGGCAAGATCAAAATCAAAGAATGTTTGATACACTGTGACAAATCACATCACATCAAAGAGGGGCAAACATAGACACCCAAAAATGGATAGGCTTGGGACTTTACATTAAAAATATTAATTTTTATCTATTAATTAATGGTTTTTTAATCATTAATTAATCATCTATTTTCTTCTAAAATCATTCCCCAATTCATCTAATCAAATTCCCAAAATTAATTAAATAATTAATTTTATTTAATTAATTAACTTTAATTGATTAATTACCATTAATTAATTAATTAAATTCAATTTCCTATAGTTTAAATTCAAATATTTAAACTTACTAATTAAATTCTTCCAATTAAATTAATTCAATTAAATTAATTTAATTTTATCAAATAAAGTAATTCTAAATAAAAAAGAATTCAATTATCTCACATGTTGAAAACTTTAATTAAATAAAAGAATTAAATATTCATTTATCTTCAAAGAGATAACTCCATTCAGATCACATGGGTTACTCCACCCATCTCTCCAATCCACATGGGTAACTCCACCCACCTCTTCAGTTCTAAAAGGTAACTCACAATTAGCTCTTCACTTAACCAAACTCTATCTCCTCTTTACCAAATGAAGAGGTGAATTTACTGATGGCTTCTCTAGTTCCTTTTAATCTCAATCGTTCATCTCCCTATCTCTGGGATTGATCTCAACAATTCATATCATCCTCAATTCCTATATAATAAACCCTTCATAAACATTTGAAGGATCCAGGATTTCAAGCTCTTGTGCACCATTACTATGTCAGTTTGGTTCTAGCATTCAAGCCATCTTGCGATCACACACACATTTCAAGTATCAAATTATTGACACTTCTCAAGTCATAGACGCTGCCACACTAATACTGAGCATCAAAAACAACATTTTGGAAGGAGTAGAGAGAGACAATAGAAGCTTCAAGCACTTTGGGGTTTGCATTCATTTGTTTTCCCTTCTTTGCTTGTACATTTTATTGGTTACGTTTCAAGTTATTTGTTATTGGTAGCTTTGTGTATTGGATTTATATCTTTGTAAACCTTTGCTACTAACCCTTGCCTTTGGAAATATTCGAAACCACAAATCACGATTGAGAGAGGCATACAATGTGCATAAATAAGATTATGATGTGACTTAGCATATGTATATGTTTGTATATATGAGTGCACACATATATCCCTGTGTGTGTGTGTGTGTGTGTGTATAAAATTTTGTGGGTGTGCATAAATATATGAATATGTGTATTATTTTTTTGATGTAATATTGTATTGTGATATAAAAGTAAAAAAAATAATAAGAGAATTAAATATCATTATATCTTATTGGCAAAACTAGCTTTTGTAGGAGATTCAAACCTGAGACCTCCTAGGAGTAAGGCTAGCTAGTTACCAATGGGCTATATGAGTTAATTGATCATCTTTCTTATCATCAACATATTTTATTACTTCATAATCTTATGTAAGTTAATAAATAATTAAATTTTTGACCTATCATTCACGGTAATAATTGAGTAATTTGAAATCAACTATGGAAGTTGGAGAAGTTTCTTCTGGTAAAGAAACTCCTCCAACCATATAGTTGTCTATATGTATAAGGTGGAATATTTTATGAGGGGAGGGGACCTAGTTTTGGGGATTCTTATAATAGGCTTTTCAAATTGAAAATGAGGTTTCCTCATCAAGAGTTAAGGAAGAAAATAGTGTTTTGTTTTGTTCTGAGAAAATGGAGAAATAATTGTTGTGAGAAAAAATACATTCCTGATGCAGAGGTCATATATCGCTAACAAACTGTTGGATCTTGATAAAGTTCAGATAAGTTGGTAAGAACCTAATTTTGTCACATTTCACCGGAGAGATCAAAGACATATCATGTGGTTCAAAATTTATAGATCTTTGTGTGTGGGTCTATCCAGGAGGACAAAAAGAAGGAAGTTGGAAATCTTGGAGGTTTATGGAATTTCTCAAACACCAAGGGAATTCTCTGGAGGACTCCATGTAGAGTCTGAAACTAGAAATAATTTTCCTATGTTTATGTGAATTATTGGAGGAATGTATTTTTTACTGTGGTTATTCTATTGTTGATCATATCTATAGATAAGTAATGTAGTTTAAATATGTTCGTAATGGAGTCTGGAAATAAGTATTTGTATCTTATGTGTAGGCTTTATGATTTTGTCACTATCTATTATTGGGAGTGATTATGTCTTCATGTGTGGTTTTTAATTCTATTTGAATTTTATGTTTGAATAGTGGTTAAATTCTTATTTAATTTTTATTGAGTTTTGGAAGGTTTAGGATGTCATTTTATCACCCTTCCTTTTGATAGTTTATTTCATTTGGTATTATTTTCTTCTATGTTCTTTCTCTGATTTCATGTATGACAAATCTCCATATCATTATCAAGGTGTCTTTTGATGACCATCTATTGTTCCTATTTGTATTTTGTACATTATTAGGGTTTCGACTTATCCCGAGGGTTTGATAACACATGAGAGTTTCCTAAACCTAGGGACTAGATGTTTTGTAGTGATTGCAAGTCCCTTTGATATTATGTTTGAGTAGGGAAGCTAGGTTCCCTAGGTGAGTGGCTCACCATAGGTGCTAGGGACCAAAGTGGCCACTAAGAGATCCTATGGGTGTGTTATTAATCAAGTGATAACCATAAAAAAATGAAATTGGTCTTTGGGGGTTTAAACATAATAAAAGATATGTGATAATATAGTCCGCATAGACCTAGTTGGAGTACCAAGACCATGAGTTAACTGCTAGGGTGGATCCCATTCTATAGGGGGGCCAAGGTTACATGGTTTCTAGGGTGAATCCCAACAAACAGGATATGTCATGACACTCACCTAGTTGGTATGCTAGAACCCTTACTCATATTTTGTGATGTTTGAATAGTTGTTTATGTTTTGTGTTTCCTTTTTCTTCTTATGGATGGTTCTTTTGGGGAAAGGATTCTTCTTGGCCTTAGATTTTCTTAGAGCTTGTATGGACCTTGGTTCTATCTCATAGCACGAGGGAGTAGAATTTCAAGGTTCTACATGGTTGGGTGGTTAATCTTATCAAGGTACTATTCATGGTTGCATGGATGTATTTTACCTTGGATTCATGCTCGGAAGCTATCAATAATTCTACTTGTGCATCATCTACTCTAATGTATTGTAATTCTAATGTATTGATTTATTTAGAGCCCTTTTTGGTTAATGTAATGTAAATGAAAGGAGAAGCAATGTAATGAGAATGGGTATTTCTAGGTGAAATGAAGGGAAAATTTATGACCCTACTTGTATATGTCAAAAACATTAAAATAATGTATAATTTGTCATTTGTTTCCCTCTTAAGCTATCTTTTAATAAAGTAAGTGATCTCTTGCATAAAATTTTATTCATATAGTTCTCTCTTATTTTGTGGATAAGGACCTAGATTATATTGATATGTGTATAGTTAAAAAATGGAATCACTTCCATTGTGGATTGGTTTATCCTTCTAAGTAAGTGGTTTGGGGTCATGTCAAGCACCTTGAATGGGTCTCTGACTTGGATATGGCTTTTTCCCCTTTTCTGCCCCATTTCCCACTTTTCTCCAACTTGTTTCTGACACCCAGAACTGCAAATTGGGATTTTTGACCTCAGGGTCAAATTCAACCTTTTTGGGTCAAGGTTGACCTTGACCTTGACCTAGGTCAGAATCAAACTTTTTCTTTCCCAAGGTCCATATTTCAAGTTTTCTGGGGTTTCTGGATATCTAGCTTTGGAAAGAATTGATTCCCTCTTCTGGATCGACTGTTTTGGGTTCTGAAATGATGAATTTTCAAATTATATTTAATATAGTTCCTCTTCTAGGGATATAGGTATAATTGGACTTTAATTCTCCTATGTATGCCTCTCTAGAAGATTGTGCCCTAGATTCATATATAAATAAGCTTTTTCCTCTCATTTTCTCTAAGACTAACCATGATCATCAACTATCAAAGACTTAAGAAGTGAAATCTAAAGGTGAAGAAGCAAGATTTGAAGCAATCCAAATATCAATTGAATCATTCAAGAAACTCTCAAGCATTAAATTCATCAAGGAGATCCATTGGTATCCATTGAAGGATTCAAGCTCTATGGAGCCCTCTTGTTAAAGATTTCTCCATCTACATTCCTCAAAGCCTTCTCCTATTCAAAGATCCATTCAAGATTGATTTTGAGGATCTAAAATAAATTGATTTGAGAATTCCTAAATTCTTCATTATACATTCTACATCCATCGGTGCATACATACTTATGGATTCATGGATTCAAATCTGCCATAAGGGTTTCCATACATGCAAGGTGAATTTGTTTATTTACTTTGTTTGTTTTATGAAATTTCAATTATACTTTGAAGTTAATTCCAAAAATAGGTTTTAACCAAGGTAAAACCCTCCCCCCCCCAACAAAAAAATCCATTTTTATTGCAGATACAGGTTTGAAACAACGGATCGGAGTGTAGATTTGGATACCCTTTTTAGCAAACTATCGGGATCCAAAAACAATTTTTTTGTCAGAGAATTTTGAGGTTGATTCTGCCCTAGGTCAGAATAAATTTTTTTGGGTCAATGGTGACATTAACTTGAGGTTCAAAATCAGAACTGTGCCAGAACAGAAAAATATTTCAAGGTTTTGTTTGCCTCTAAGTTTCTATTCTGGATCCGGTTGCTGATTTTCCAGAAACTAAGTGTAGACCCCCAAAAATAGCATTTTTCACATCTATAACATTTCAAGGTTAGTAATTTTTTGCAATTCATTTTAATTCAAGTTCTTAATCTTTCTAAATCTATCATACATTCTTTTCTATAAAATGGAATTTAAGATCTTCTTCTTGATTCTTATTTCCAATCGATTGATTCATTTATGTATTGATCTTTCCTTTGGGGTTAATCAATTTGGATCCCTCCTTTGTGTATTTAAGGTTAAAAGGAGCATCTTATCTTCCCCACACATTTCACATTTTAAACTCCATATCTATTATTTTATCATACATTTTTGCACCATCATCCATTTCTTATCTTACATTTTGGTGAACCTGTGATAGACAACTCTTTATTTTTTGGTGTTAGATTTACATTTTTATGTTAGATCTTGCATGCATATTAGATTAGCTCTATTTTATGTTCTTACATTTACATTTCAAAAAAATTAGAAATTAAAATCTTGTGTTTCCTAAATTAGTTCATTTGCATTGCATTGGTGTATGAGCTTTACCACTTCTATTCCTATTTATAGTATCCCAGTTAGAAGAAGCCATAGACTTATGGGTTCCTTTGATCCTAAGTCTCCCTCTCCGTTCCTTACGATCTCAGATGATAATTTTACCACTCATGATTCCAATCCTTCTATGGAGCATAACTCTTCTCACTCATCTCATGATGGGGATGATGCTTTAAGAGTTCCTCCTGAACAAGACCAATCACTTTCAACAAAACTTGATAAAATGGGAAATTGTCTTATTCAAGAAAACCATAATCAAGATTCCGTCCAACCTATAGAGGCTCTTAAGAAATTCCTTTGTGATAGTGATCAAATTGTTAATCTCTTGTGTGGTATCACTCATCTTATGCATTTTAATGTTAAACCTTTAGCTCAAGAGGCTCAAGATCTCGGATTCACTCCTCCTATCAATAGTGAGGGACCTTCTTCCATTCCTTTACGTAGAATTCCTACTTACACTCCTCCTTTAATGACTACATCTCTCCCAATTTCATCTATTCCAGTGAGTGTTCCACTGGTATCTCTACCTACCTCACAACCTTCATATCAGAGTGTGCCTTTTACTTATTTCAATCCCCTTCCAACTGTGGTTCCAAGTGTTCCACCGGTTGTGTCTTCCATTCTTGATGCTTCCTACACTTTTCCTAGTGTTCCTAATATTTATATGCCACCTATTTCTTCTAATGATTCCATAATCATTAGTTTGGCTCAAACTATGTCATCTTTACAACAACAACTTGCATCTTTAACCCAATCCAAGTTTAGCATTCCTACATGTGACATGTAAAGTCCTTTATCCTTAGATATTATTTGTGCTACTATCCCTCAGCAAACTGATATGCCTTGTCTTGAGAATTACAATGGTAAAGGAGATCCTATTACTCATGTTAAAATATTTCAAATCCTTTGTAGTGATTATGCTCATGACCATAGGATTTTAGCTAAGTTGTTTGCTAGAACTTTTAGTGATAAGGCTTTGCAATGGTATTGTTCTTTACCTCCTTATTCTATCGATTCTTTTCCTAAACTCACTAATACCTTTATCCAACAATTTTAAAATAACATTGACCTGCAAGTTTCCTTAATTGATTTAATGCATTGTAAACAAAATTTTAAGGAAAAATTGATTGATTTTATTGGTAGATTTAAGAATTTGTATGCTCAGATTTCTTATCCAGTTCCTGATATTGATATTCAGCATATGTTTATTTCAAATTTACAAAACGATATTAGAGATAAGATTTTGCTTACTAAATTTACTTCTTTTCAACAACTTTTTGCATCACTTCATCATTATCCATTACAAGTGAGTCAATTTGAGAGAAACACTCCAATGGCTCCTATTCCAGTTGATAAGAGTGACATTGATACTAATCCTAATAAGTTTCAAAAACTTAACAACTATGTCAAGATCAATAAATAGATGAATGCAGTAACTGATAAAGTTGTTGCATCCAAAAATGCCACTTCTACATCCATTACTTTACGTATGAATCATACGTTTACTCCTCTCTCTAAATATTTACATTCTATTTTGAGTAGGTTGTTAAGTACTAATATTATTACCTTGCCTCCTATTCGACCTCTCCTTCCTACTACGATTGCAACAAAATCCTTTGATCCTAAATCATTTTGTCAATACTATCGAGAGAATGGCCATGATACTAAAAAATGTTATTCTTTAAAGCATAAAGTTCAGAATTAATCGATTCTAATTCTTTATCCATTGATAACTTTGATGGTAGTGGGAAAAAATCTATCTCTCCTCCTAATAAAAACCTCCAAATCTATAAGAATCCTTTACCTACACATGATACTAATACCATCATTCAACCATCTTCTGTGGATATTGTTTACAATTCCAAGATGGATGATCTCAATCACATTGTTAATCATGTGGAGTGCATTGTTTCATCTCAACCTAATGTTCAAGATCCTTCACCTCCACTTAAAATTCAAGTTCCACCTAAACCTCAGAAACAAACTAAGGATAAATGACCTAGGGAAATCTTAATCACCTTTGATGATTCTGAGACTATTAAGGCTCCTTATGGTCCCCTTTATATTTATGCTAGGATTGTGATACCTACGCATGGTTTTCTTGTTGATCCCACATCTTTAATAAATTTCATTACTAAGGAAAAAAAATTTAAGGAAAACCTACAACATGATTATTATGATAGATCTGATGCATGGATCCAAACTTGCAATGGTTTTCTCTATCCCTAATGTGGTTCTATTAACTTTCCTATTAAACTTTATGGTAAATTTGTAGAACTACCTTCATTCTTGTTCCCACTTCTGATCAATTTCAAGTCAAATTTGGTTTACCTTGGATAACTATTATGCATGTTGTTGCTTCTCCTATTCATAAATTTATTAAGTTCATTCATAATGAAGAGTTGAAAATTTTTAATCATAGTTTGTATCAACCTTCTAGGCCTAGAGATTGTGCTACTCTTGATTTATTTTGTCCTTTATTACCTAATTCATGTCCTCCTTACCCTAATAACCTTTTTCATTCAAATTAGACCTATAAACATCACAAGATTGTTGAGTTAAGCATGCCTTGGATAGATCTTAACCATGGTATTTTTCCCACTCCTTCTATACCTCCTTTATCCATTACTTCTAGCTCTATTACTCAAACTCCCAGTGTCGCTTCTCACCCTACTATGAATCCTACCAATCCTACTATAGAACCTGTGAAGGAACCAGTTGTCATTCCTCCTAATCCTCAACATGTGTCAAACAAAGTGAAATGTAACAAATCTTCTAATGAACATCGTAAGAAGCATAGGGCTAATGCTAGGGCCCAGGCCTCTATTATTTGAAATTATTTACCTTCTATTGGCCAGCCTATGCCTAATGTTTTGTAGGAATTTAATGTTCATAATGATATTAATATGAATGATTATGATGATCTTATTCGCATCTTATATCCTATTTTAATCAATCTTGATGAGGGGGATACTCTTGATGATCCTATTGATCTTAGTGATTAATATGAGACCATCGATATTGATACTGATTTTCCCCATATGCTTTCAACCCAATTAATAATTACACTTAGTATCAAACATCACGATTCTCAAGAGGATCCTTGTTTGGATCTAGCTATTATTTCTTCTATATTGGATATAGTCCCTCTTGCGAGTTTTCCATGTTCCCTAAATGATATAGACTGAGATGGGGAGAGTAGGCAATGTGCTTGATCGGCTTGTCCTTCATGGTAGCCTTTTATGTGTTTTCCTATTGTATTGTGCTTCTCCTATAATTTATTTGCTAAATGTTTGTTAGACTCTTTTATATGACCCTTGTTACTTTTTTGGTGCAAGGTGATAAAGGAATCAAATATGTTGTACAAATCTTCTATTTGTATCTTTACTCTACTATATGTTCTTTTTATGTTATGTTGTACTTGTGCTATTGTTTGTAAATGTTTTCCTTGTGTAGTTCACTTGGATCTACGACATGGTAGCACTGATTCTTTTTGGTCTCTAGGTTGTGGTCCAAAAAGACTCTTCTTCAAAAATCTTGAGTTTCCTTTCCTCCATTGTGATTTTAGTTCTACTTTCTTTGGGGAATGATGTCAATTCATTTTCAATAATATCATATCTATATATACGTATTATCTTATGATCATACTGACCCCATAGTAGATATATCCCTTATGTGTTCTTTGTATGTTTATGTGGTATTCCCCTTGATTTGTCTTTGTCTAGGGGCTTCTCATAGTGGAAACATAATCAGTGGAGTTGTTTATGTTTTTTTTAAAGCCATTGCTCTTGTTAGGGCATACACTCTACTCAACTTTTTCACACACGCACTTTCAAAATATTTTCAAACTTAAAAAATTTTCCCTTTATGGATTAAAGACTAATCCTTAAAGAATGGATATTTATTTTATAGGATCTCTTGATCCCTCCAGTTTAAATTTATAGGGAAATCTTGATCCCTCTAGTTTCAATTTACAATGTTTTGATCCCTTAAGGTCGGAAGGTGTCCTTAAGACTAGATCACTCTGATGGGTTGAATAGTGAGTAGCCACATTCACTAGGCGGTTCAACTCCATCTTTCCAGTTGCACTGTATCCTTGTGTGGTTCACAATGGGACATAAGTTCTCATTGGGAAAGGTAATCACACCTTCTCTCTCTTTCTCTTTAACTGGTGATGTCTCTTTTATCTTGATCTTAGGGTTGATTAAGACTTAAATACCTGGGGGCTTGAGGATCTCTTTGTCCCTTTTAATTTCAATAAGATTATCTTTTCTTCATGATCTCCTTTACCAAGACTTTGTATTGAGTCCACACTCTTGCTAAAGTGGGGGCTAAATGTATAGTTTGAAAATGGAATCACTTCCATTGTGGACTAGTTTATCCTTTTGAGTAAGTGGTTTGGGGTCATGTCAAGCATCTTGAATGGGTCTCTGACTTGGATCTGGCTTTTTCCTCTATTCTGCCCCATTTCCCACTTTTCTCCAGCCCGTTTCTGACACCCTGAACTACAAATTAGGATTTTTGACCTCAGGGTCAAATTCATCCTTTTTGGGTCAAGGTCGACCTCCACCTTGATCTAGGTCAAGGTCAACCTCCACCTTGACCTAGGTCAGAATCAACCTTTTTCTAGCCCAAGGTCAATATTTCAAGTTTCTATGGTTTCCGAATATTGGGCTTCAGAAAGAATTAATTCCCGCTTCTAGGTCGGATGTTTTGGGTTCCGAAAAGATGAATCTTGAAATTATATTTAATATAGGTTCTCTTCTAGGGATATAGGTCTAATTGGAATTTAATTCTCCTATATAGGCCTCTCTAGAAGATTGTGCCCAAGATTCATATATAAGGAAGCTTTCTCCTCTCATTTTCTCTAAGACTAACCATGATCATCAACTATCAAAGACTTAAGAAGTGAAATCTAAAGGTGAAGAAGCAATATTTGAAGCAAGACAAATATCCATTGAAGCATTAAAGCACTTTTTAATCATTCAATTCATCAAGGAGATCCATTGGTAGCCATTGAAGGATTTAAGCTCTATGGAGCCCTCTTGTTGAATATTTCTCCATCTACATTCCTCCAAGCCTCCTCCTATTCAAAGATCCATTCAATATTGGTGTTGAAGATCTACAAGAAATTGATTTGAGACATCCTATGTATCCTATATTCTTGATTATACATTCTACATCCATTTGGTGCATACATACTTGTGGATCTATAGATTCGAATCCGCCATAAGGGTTTCCATACATGGAAGGTGAATTTGTTTATTTACTTTGTTTGTTTTATGTAATTTAAATTATACTTTGAGGTTAATTCAAAAACTAGGGTTTGACCAAGGCAAACCCCTCACCCCCAACAAACGAATCCATTTTTCTTCAAGATACAGGTTCAGAAGAGTGGATCAGAGTGTAGATTCAGATACCCCTTTTGGAAAACTATCAAGATTTGGAAATAGGCTTTTTGTCAGAGACTTTTGAGGTCGATTCTTTCCTAGGTCAAAATCAGAAATTCTAGTTCAATGGTGACATTGACTTGAGGGTCAAAATTGGAACTATGCCAGAATGGAAAAAGATTTCTGGGTTTTGTTCGTCTCTGCGTTTCTATTCCAAAACTAGCTACAAATTTTCTAGATACTAAGTGTAGACCCCCCAAAATTGCATTTTTTAGATCTGTAACATTACGAGGTTAGTACTTTTTTGCAATTAATTTTAATTCAAGTTCTTAATATTTCTAAATCTCTCATACATTCTTTTCTATAAAATGGAATTTAAGATCTTCTTCTTGATTCTTATTTCTAATCGATTGATTCATTTATGTGTTGATCCTTCCTTTGGGGTTAATCAATTTGGATCCTTCCTTTGTGTATTTAAGGTTAAGAGGAACATCTTATCTTCCCCACACATTTCACATTTTAAACTCCATATCTATTATTCTATCTTACATTTTGGCACCATCATCCATTTCTTATGTTACAATATGATATGTAAGTTCTCATATATAATAGACTAAGAAGGAATACTATGAAATGATTGGTTAATTAACGAACTTGTAATTACATCAAAGTGAAATGTTATTGTTAGATAAGAAGAACTATAGGAAATGATAAATGATAATGGAATTTCAATTGTGGAATAGTTGTATAATTGAGAAAGGAGATGCCAAATATTAAGAGAGGTTATAGAAAAGAAGTACAAGACATTTCTTGTTTAGTGTAACCTATGATAATAACTAGATAAATTGATTCACATATTGTTAACTTATTATTAATGTTAAGAATGAGTTAGGAACATTTTGGTTGGTTCCTTAAAATATATCTAGTATAATGTACATCTAGGTGGTAGGGTATGCGATAATGAATGATAATACTTACCCTAATATCTATATGAAACTAAATTTATAAGATAGTTTACAGATGTTATGAATTCCATTAGTTAGTTATGAAGAATGGATTGTGTTGGTGAATTAAATTATGGTGACTAATCATTGAAATATGTTCATGAGATAGTAGTCATTTATTCTGAACTGTTATAAATATGTTAGACTTGCAATTCATTATGAAGATCTTAAATGTAATTAGATTAATTAATATTGTTTGAGTATATGTGTTAGGGAACCTGTGAGGACTAGGAAATATTTAGTTATGTTGCATTCATATTTATTGAGCATATGTGTATAAACTCTTTTGATAATGTGCAACGTAATAGTTCAAAAAAATAATGACTTCATCTTTAGAGATTAGATGGTCAGTCCTCTTGGGTTCCCTGGTGGGGTGTTACAAGATACGCTGCTAGAAGACAAAGATAGGTAGTTAGATATGATGAAATTTGAGAGAGATTGGCAGTTGGATATGTTGAGAGCTAAGAGAGACTAGAAGGCTTGTACTGATACCCACCAGGGATAGAGGTTAGCATACTACTTTTATTTATATTGTGTAGTCATTCCTAAGCCTCAAAGAGCACCATTATATTCCACTATTTCTCAGTAGTCAAAGGGATCCATGACACCACCACTTCCTTCATGATAATATGTTCCACCTCCTCCCCCTCATGATCAGGCTGAGGGTGGGATTCATACCTGACACTTGTCATATTTTTGATATTTTTCATAATAATCCATTAGTGATCACCTGATATGTAGTTCATGATACTTGATACATTCTTTTTGTCATATTGATTTGTTATTCATTAATATTTGTACGAGATAGTTCCCTATGATGTTAATATGTTCTTGTTATATCATTATATTCTTCCCTTTATAGATGCTTTGATTTATTTATTGTCTATGATGTATTTGGTCTTTGTGATGATATTGATGAGACTCATGTGATGACATCATTTATGGTCTTACCTTTCACTGATATATAGGTGTGAGAGGATTCTATATGGAGATGCTATTGTTTTTTTTTGTATTTTCCTTATGCATATAAATGTATGGATGCACCTATGGATATATGAATGCCTAATTAGCTTTATGAATTCTTTGTAAGAAAAGTACTGATGATATGCAATGATATGTATGATTTTATTTTGTTTTAGATGATGCTCATGAAAACTATGTGCAAATGATTATACCATGATATGAATATGAAATGAAAAATATATATATCAGTGAATAGAGTAATTGGTCAGTAGATTAAGCACTCAAACTTGGATTCAATTGAGATGGGAAATCATTCTCAGCGCAAGTAATCATGAAATCTTAATACAATTATATGAATCATAAATGCATCTATATTAAGACCTTTATGACTATCACTGATCATTTCACAATAGCATTTATCATTATAGAGTGGTTGTTTAATGGACACCATAGGCTAGTACAACCTTCACTCATAGAGTTCAACCATCATGAAAATATGAATACTACCTTAATCGGATGCAATATTGAAAATGAACCTAAGCATCAGGCATAAAGGCCAGGATGACTTGTCAGTTATTTCCTTTTGATTTAAGAACCTTCTTCTATTCATGTGCAATATATTATATGTAACTTGCAATGACCCTTTTGATTAATGTTCATATCCTTGGGTACATAATGTTGCATACACCTTACTAATAAGTTGGTTTTATACAAACAAATAGACAAGGAGAAAGGTCAAACTTCACCGTAGCTTTCAGAGAAAGAGGGTCGAGATATATGTGGCTTTCCAATTATGATGGAAGCGCTTACCATAGACACCCAGATTATGTTAAGTTTGTAGAATCATTTAATCAATCTCCACAAGAAGAAAATAAAGAAAATTTCATGCCCCCTATCCTTTCTTCTCTAGTTAGTTTATAGACATCATGGAGTTACTTAGAAGACATAGTAATCAAAAATTGATAACCATAGACATCACACAAATAAAATTCATGATTTCTTCTTATGTTTCTAGTCTAAAGACATCATTAAGACATTTTAAAGATTCGTGATTAATACAATTCAAGAGAAGTCTCTTTTTGATTATTGGTGTTTAGGAACACCTTTGAATAACCATTTTTAGAAAGAGATTATCAATCATAGATTAAGTTTTATCAATGTAGTCTATGAAGTGTATATTTGTGTTTGGATGAGTGTAGTGGTGTAGAAAACACTTTTTTGATCAAGTTTAGCATTAATTGCAATGTGATGGAGTGTTGAGAAATTTTTTTATCAAAGTGTTGAGAAACACTAGTGTGTTGTCTATTAAAGGTAGGTGGTTTTGAAGAAACACCTTTGTTTGTGATAGTTATAATGACTATTTGGTGAGAGTATTAATAAATAATGTTTTATATCAGTAGAAAACTTTCCTTTACAGTGACCTAGGATGACAAAGTGTGATGGACCAACCTCTGACTGATAGAAATAACCTGACTATTGAAAATTCTAGGAGAGATGCCCTCAGTAAAGTATGATCATCCTAAGACTCGAATATAGACAAATTCTAGGCAAGGAAAGTAGAACATTGGAGAGCTTAGGTCCTGCTAGTATCATGAAAGTGACCAAAGGACATGCACAAGTAGAAACTTGAATAGGAGCCAACTGCAAGTGGTGTATTGATAGATGGAGCAATGATTACAAGTGACGCTTGTTTACCAGCTTTTCACCACTTGGAAAATTTCTATTTTTGCTACCAAGACGCATGTTTACAAGTTATTTGCCAAGGCACTTTTTCAGTTTTTTTGTACTTTGTTCTTTTTCTCTATTTTTTTGTTAGTATCAAGATGCATGTTTTTCAGGTTTTCACCAAGAATACTCTTTTTTGGGACTTTTTCACTATTTTTTTATATTTTCTACTTTTCCACTATTTTTGGCTTTCTTCAGGATCAATTTTTGTTGTGTGAGTTCCCTTTTCCTGAATGTCAATAAAAGAATCTTCTCAAGTGTAGAGTGTTGATAGGATCAGGAAGAAAAACTCCTTTAGGCATAGCTAGCTGATAAGCTCCTAATCCAAAAGTTTTTTTGATAACAAAATGTCTCAGCCAGTTGGGTTCAAACTTTCCCTTTTGTTCTTTAGTTTGCTAATTCTTAGGATTTTCCTTGAGTACTAGATCTCCAACTTGAAATTGTATAGGTTTAACTTTCTTATTGTATCCTCTTGACATCCTCTTTTGATATACTTTTAGGTTATCAAATGTTTGTTGTCTATGTTCATCTAGCATTTTTAAATCATGGACCCTATCTATGTGGTATTGTTCATATGTGACAAGACCTTCTAATGATACTCACAAAGAATGGATTTCAACTTCTATTGGTAAGACTGCTTTTGTTCCATAAATAAGAGAAAATTGTGTGGCTCCTATTGGTGTTCTAATACTGGTCTTGTAGGCCCATAATACTGGATTTATTTATAAAGGCCAATCTCTACCAAATTTACTCACAGTTCTATGTAGAATTTTGAGAATATTTTTTTTTGATGCCTCAGCTTGTCTTTTACCTTGAGGGAAATAGATTGAAGAATAATGCAAATGATGTGAAACTGTATACAAAGTTCATCAATATCTTGATTCTTGAAATTTCCTCCATTTTCTATTACAATAGATGAGGGTATCCTGTACCTAAAAATGATATAGTTTAAAATGAACATGGATACTTGTTTCCTAATGGATTTGATGAGAACTATTGCTTCGACCCACTTTGTGAAATACTCAGTGGGTTGTGATGATGTATTTATGTCCATGTAACAAGTTGGGATAGATTTTTCCAACAAGATCAAAGGCCAATTGTTGGAATGGCCATATGTGATAAATGGTATCAGCTCCCTGGCTAGAGCATGTATGATATTTCCATGGGTTTGGCATTTTTGACATGTTTTAGCATATTTTATAGCATATTTTACATTGTAGGATAGTAGTACCTGACTCTTACAAGTCTTTAAGCTAATAAGAGACCATTTAAGTGAGATCCACACACCTTCATGGACCTATTTTAATGTGCAATTAGATTCTTTATGTTCTAAACACCTAAGTAGCATTCCATCGAGACCACATCTATATAATTCAATAGTAATGATTACATAACACAATGATGTCCTAATTAGGGATCATTTCTCATTTATACATAGGTCATTAGGTAAGGATTCATCTTTAAGATATGCATAGATATTTCTATATTGGGATCAGTTTTGGATATTGAGGGCACAAATTATCTGGGATTCAAGTGCATAAAATGTAGGAAAGGATAATTCTTCCACTAGGAAGTGATAGAAAAAGTGATGTTCCTCTAGTTGTAGCATAGATGTCAGTGTTTCCATTGCGTCTGCAGTTTTATTTTCCATCCTTGGAATTTTATGAAAGGTAATGAAGACAAATTATTTCTTGAAATCATCCACTATTTTCTTATACGGTATTAATTTTTCATCTCTTGTTTGATACTCACCATTTAATTGGTTAATAATGAGTTGCAAATCTCCAGATATGTGTAGCTCTATGATCTTCCACTCTATGGATAGCTTGAGACCATTCACCAAAGATTCATACTTAGAGATATTATTAGTACATAGAAACATAAGTTTGTATGCCTTAGGTATTGTATAGCCTTAGGGAGTAACAAATAAGACACCTTCTCTTGATCCTTTTTGGGTAAAGGAACCATCAAAGTACATCTTCCAAGAATGTTCTATTAAATGAATTATTATTTCATTAGGAAATGTTATCATTAAAAGTGTGTCATCCTGCAATGGTGACTCACCCAATTGATCTTCTATCACTTATCCTTTGATTGATTTTTTGTCCATGTATTCTATATCAAATTCACTGAGTATCAAGACCCATTTTTCTATTCTTCCTATCAATGTCACTTTACTCAGAAGGTACTTGAAAGGATAAATATTTGAAATTAGCCTCACTGTGTGCAAGCATGTAATGTCTCATTTTTTGGGATGCAAATATAATTTCTAGGCAATCTTTCTCAATCACGCTATAATTAAGCTCATAGGAGGCTAATGTCATGTTGATATAGTAAATTTATCTTTCTTTCTTGGTGTTGTCCTCTTGTGCTAGGAAGACTCCTAATGATGTTTTCATAGCTTAAATGTAGAGTAATAATGATTTAGCATGAATGGGAGCCATTAGGATTGGAGGATTTACTAGATACTCTTTTAATTCCTTGAAATTATTCTCACAGTGCTCATCCCATTTGAAGGTCACTCCCTTATGCAGTAACTTTGTGAAAGGTTGTGCTTTGTCTGCCAATTGACACATAAATATTCATATGGATTGAAGCCTTCCCTAAATTTTCTCATTTGACTTATATTTTTGGGTGGTTGCATCTCCATGATTTATTTCACTTTTTCCAGATCTACTTTGATTCCTTTTGTTGAGACTATGAATCCTAATAGCTTCCCTAATTTGACACAAAAATAACATTTCTTTGTATTGAGTCTTAATTGAAATTGCTCCATTCTATCTAATATTTTTCTCAAATCCTCAATATGACCTACTTGTTAGAATGACTAAGAGGGGGGATGAATCAATGGCCTCAAAAATTAATCCAATAATTCAACCAAAACTTATATCATGACTATAAAACCTCTAGTTATCTTCACTCCTACAAGATGTATGCCTTGTGTGAATCTAACATATATATGATTCTTGATGAATATACTATTTTTCCTTCTCTTAAGCTTTACCGAATAGTACTCTAGCCTTTACCAAATATCAAAAAATAAACTTAGTGTTTAGCGATCAATCATGTTTTAGTAATGTGTAAAGAAAAACAACAAAGAAATGAACCATATACACATTTGACACATGGATTTTTAATGTGGAAACCCTATTAAGGGAAAAACCACTTGGGACCAGTAACCCAATATTTTCACTCTTCTAAAGTTAACTCGATGAAGAGCCAACCCTTTTAAAGGTTACAAACACATTGTTAAGTGTGACCTTGTTAGAGGATTTAAAACTAATAATTTATCACTTGACCTAAAATTCACTATGTTTTCAACATGAAAACCTTTTGATACTCCTTGGTATGTATCTCAATATATTAAGGATGATTAAATCCCACTCGATTAAGATATTGTCTAAATCAATGGTTAAACTGAAATAGTATATGATCTGTTCATAAATACAACTTAATCTTGCAGATGTTCAGATCTATTGTAATTCCATAATACCTCTTCTGATCAATGTTATCTTCAATTCCTTTGCTCCACTTCTTTATTCTTGGTAAATGTTGTTGCTTCTCTGTTGCTCGGTGTCTATAGAATTCTTAGTTCTATTCTTCAACTTTTATGATCAGGTCTACATGAATACTTCTATCTTCACCAGAATTATATTCAGCATTCCTCTTTGATATTGAAATACTTGTCTCTTTATATAGACATGATTTCATTGTTTGTTTCTTCTTGTTTTCTTTGTTGATCACTTCTTGATTCGTAAAGATTGTCATGCTTTCTTTAGTTTTATTCTGTAAATATCTCCTTGTTTTTTGAAATAAAACATGCTTTAAATCTCCTTATATTTAGCTTTTAATTGATTGATAGAAATAAAGAAAACAATCAGTTAACTCTAAATATAGCTCCTTCCAGCTAAGTGTTTTGTCATTTCCTAACTCCAGTTCCTGTCAGTCTACACTTCAGTTGTGCTCGATGACTACTGCGTATAGCTCGGGAACCAACTTCAGTTTTGTTCGTTAACAAATGTAGTTAGCTTGGTAATGCTTTCTTGGGTATCACTATCTCACGTAACACTATTTGTCAGTTAATATTGTGAACTTTTGTGCTTGGGGTTCACTATCTATCAAGATTTACTGTCACTCAGTGTATATGATTACCGACGTCAAAAACTTTGTCTCTTCAGATATTTAACTATTGTGACAATATGTGTATGAGAAATCATACCATATCAAGTTGACATCAATGAAAATATAGTACATTAACTGATTTAATGTCTTGCATTTACTTTCTGTAGCTCGGTGATCATCAACTTGTCATCTTCAAACATTCAATCAATTATAGTTCATTAATCTCTCCCTTTGGCATTGATGGAAACATACTACTATCACAATATGAAATATATTAGTTGTAGTTCATCAATCTCTCCCAAATTTATTGTTCTATAACCAATTCAAATATCTAACTCTTAGTAAGCTCTTCTAGCTTATATTTGGTTCTTATAGAGTACTTTTCTCCATTCCCTTCATGGATAGATGTAAAAAATTCTAATTCTATCTCTCCCTTTGTTAAAGAATCTCTTCTCCCTTTTCTAGATAGCTATGCAGTGTTAACTTTTCTTGAATTCTCTCCCTTGGATGGATGGTTGTTTCTTTGAATCTTTCTCTCCCTTTGTAGAAATTTCTTTTTCTAATCTTTTCTCTCCCTTTGACTGTTCCTCTCCCTGATGGATATTTCATTTGATCTTTCTCCCTTATCTCCAGATATTTCATATGGATATAATATCTCCCTTTGATAGAAATTCCAAATATAAAATCTCTCTCTCTCTCTCTCTCTCTCTCTCTCTCTCTCTCTCTAATATATTCCTTGAATTTTCTCTCCATCAGCAATGCAGCTCTATAGTAGCCAACAATTTCTTTGGTATTCAGTACAAATAAGTACCTTTCTTTGAACTGATATATCATTGTAGTTCATATCTTTTCTTGCATCAACATGATTGATCTTCTGATAATGTGTAGGATGATGCAACCTCCTAGTTATCTTAGTGACTAGTAGACAAGGGTTAGACCCCTAGTCTATTCCTTCTTTCAACAATCTCATTTTTCTGTGGTGTTCTCAATGTAGAAACCTATCTTTTAATTCCATGCCCATTAAAAAGTTTAGTGAATTCATCTAAAATAAATTATCCTCCTCTATCTGATCTTAGACATTTCAGTTCCTTTCTACTTTGTTTTTCAACTATAGATTTATACCATTTGAACATCCTAAATACTTTTTATTTCTCTTTTAAGAACATAACAGTCATCATTCTAGAATAATCATCAACAAATAGAATGAAGTATCTATCACCATAATAGCTCATTTTTCTCATTGTTCCACATAAGTCAGTATGGACTAATTCTAGAATAGTATTAGATGTGTATGTTTTTCTCTTGAAACTAGATTTTTTCATTTTACCTTTTTAACAATTCTTACACATGACATGGTTGGGTTTTGACATGCTTGGTAAGCCTCTTATTTTTCTCTTATGTCTTATCATAACCATGTTTTAAAAATTCACATGACATAACCTTTTATGCCACAACCAAATGTCTTCATTTCTAGCCAATAAACAAGTGGTCTCAATATTATCAAGATAGAATAGGTTACCTTTTGTTTTTTCACCAGTACCGATCAACCTTCATATTTCATTATTGATATTTTCCTTTTTTTTCTCAAATGCAACTTGATGTCCTATGTTATTCAGTTGTGAAACACTCAATAGATTATGGTCAAGTCCTTTCACCCAATATGCATTTTCACATCTGATCAAATTATTCAAGATGATTGTTCTTTTACCTTCAACTAAACAAGGTGAGTCATTACCCATACTTACTGATACACCATTATAATATTCAAAAGTTTCAAACTTTTTCTTATCTCCAGTCATGTGGTGAGTATAGCCACTATCAATAATCCAGACATCATTTTTAATAACCTTAGATATGAGTGTAGTTTCAACATACCTTTCTTGTTCATCTAAATCATCCTTCATAACAACAAATACCACCTCAATATCTTCATCAGACTCAGTGTCAGTATTTTCAGCTTTTTTCTAAACTAGGTAACAAGTCTTCTTGCCTTTTTCCTTGTAGTCTCAGTTATCTCTTCTATCAGATTGTCGGTTTCTTCGGTAGTCTCGGTCATCACTTTTGTCAAAACTATTTACATAAGATCTGTCATCTTTTCTTTCATCTTTTATTTTTTTAGGACATCTAGAAGCAAAGTGTCCAATCTCTTTACAAATAAAATAGGCCATTGGTAATTTACCTTTGTATCTACCTTTGCCTCTCTGCAATCTTCTAGAAATTAGTGCATCAATTTTATCAAGTTTTTTTCATCACTATCACTTTCACTATCATTTCTCATAGTGTGTTTATGACTTGATTTACTTATTTTCAGAGAAGATTTGAATGTAGAATCAATAGTTGGTAAGACACTATTGTCAAAGTTATTCATCTCAAATGAAATAATTCTACCAATAAAACTATCTAGAGTAACATTGTTATTTGTTATTGCTCTCATTTCTTGAATAGAAGATACTCGAATAGCATAAATAGGTAGTAAGGTTCTAAGAATTGTACTTACCACTATTTCTTATTCAAGTACACCTCCTACTACTCAGATAGAATTAACAACCTCTTTGATTCTGCTACAGTATTGAGTGATGTTTTCTCCTTCTTTCATTCTAAGGTCATCAAATTTTCCTCTTATGCTTTCAACTTTAGCTCTTAGCACATTTTTATCTCCTCCATGTACTAGCTTGAGTTTATCCCACATTTGATTTGCAATGGTGCATGATTTGACATCTTCAAATTCAGCATCAAAGAGTGAAGAAGAAATTTATATCATCATAGAGTTGTGTTCATGTTTCTCTCTCAATTGATCAACTGTCGAAGGTCTAGTAGGTAACACAAATTCAATATCCAAGTATTGTGTGACATCATTTCCAATACCTAATACATGGAGTCTTATCCCACTTTTCCATGATGCAAATTTATCCTTGTTCAACTTAGGCACATCCCTTTTTCTCATCTTGTGATCTTTAGCTTGAGTCTTGAAACTCTTTTCCAAGCACACTAGCTCTAATACCAATTGTTAGAATAATTGAGAGAGGGGGGTGAATCAGTGGCCTAAAAAAATAATCCAATAATTCAACCAAAACTTATATCATGAATATAAAACCTCTAGTTATCTTCATTCCTACAAGATATATACCTTGTGTGAATGTAACATATATATGCTTCTCGGTGAATATACTATTTGTCCTTTTCTTAAGCTTTAGTGAATAGTAGTCTAGGATTTACCAAATATCCATAAATAAACTTAGTATTTACTAATCAATCATATTTTAGTAATGTGGAAACAAAAACATTAAAGAAATGAGCCATATACATATTTGACACATAGATTTTATACTAGAAACCCTTTTAAAAGGGAAAAACCACTTGGGACCAGTAACCCAAAATTTTCACTCTTCTGAAGTGAGCTTGGTGAAGAGCCATCTTTGTTAAAGGTTACAAACACACTGTTAAGTGAGACCTTGTTAGAGGATTTAAAACTAATAGTTTATCACTTGACCTAGCATTCACTATGTTGTCAACATGAAAACCTTTTGATACTCCTTGGGATGTATCTCAATATATTAAGGATGGTTAAATTCCACTCGGTTAAGATATTTTCTAAATAAATGGTTAAACTAAAATAGTATATGATCTATTCATAAATACAACTTAATCTTACAGATGTTCAGATCTATTGTAAGTCCATAATACCTCTTCTTATCAATGTTCTCTTCAATTCCTTTTCTCCATTTCTTTTTGCTCGGTGAATGTTGTTGCTTCTCTGTTGCTTGGTGTCTGCATAATTCTTAGCTCTATTCTTTAGATTTTATGATCAGGTCTGCATGAATACTTATATCTTCACCAGAATTATACTCAGCAATCCTCTTTGATATTGAATTAATTGTCTCTTTATACAGACGTGATTTCAACATTTCTTTCTTCTTTCTTTCTTAATTGATCACTTCTTGATCCATAAAGCTCTCCATGCTTGCTATAGTTTTATTATGTAAATCTCTCCTTGTTTTCTGGAATAAAACATGCTTTAAATATCCTTCTTATATTTAGCTTTTAACTGATTTATATAAATAATGAAAACAATTAGTTAACTCTAAATATAGCTCCTGCCAGCTAATTTTTTTGTCATTTCCTAACTCCAGTTCTCGTCGGTCAATACTTTAGTTGTACTCGGTGACTACTACGGATAGCTTGGGCATCAACTTTAGTTTTGTTCATTAACAACTGCAGTTACTCATTACTACTTTCTCAAGTATCATTATCTCAAGTAACACTATCTGTCGATTAATACTATGAACTTCTATGCTCGGGGTTCACTGTCGATCAGGGTTTACTGTCACTTGGTGTATATGATTACTGATGACAAAAAATTTGTCTCTTCATATCTTTAAGTGTTGTGACAATATGTGTATGATAAATCATACCATATCAAGTTGGCATCAATGACAATATAATACATTAACTAATTTAATGTTTTGCATTTACTTTCTGTAGCTCGGTGATCATCAACTTGTCATCTTCAAACATTCAATCAGTACTTATAGTTCATCACTACTATGCTTCTTGACTTAACTAGGGTATCATCTATGTAGTCCTCCATTTTTTTGTGCATCATGTCGTGAAATAGTATTTTCATATCCCTTTGGTACATTGCTCCAACATTCTCTATTCCAAATGGCATTACATTCCAGCAAAAGGTACCCCATGCATAGGTAGATGATGTCTTTTCTTGATCTTCAAGTGTGATTTTTCTCTGATTGTAACTAGAAAAACCATCCATAAGTGAGTATATTTCATATCATGTCATGAGGTCTATAATCATGTCAATCTTAGGTAGTGGAAAATCATCTTTCAGACAAGCTTTATTTAAATCTCTGAAATCCATGCAAATTCTTATGGATTTGTATGCTTTAGAAACAAGGACCACGTTGGAAATCCATCCTCCATATGAAATGACTCTTGTGAATCCAACTTTCAAAAGCTTTTCCAATTCTTCTTTTACTAGTAGTGTGACATGCAGATGCATTTTTCTCAGTTTCTATTTCACAGGTTTTACCCTAGAAGCAATAGACAAATGATGCATTATCAACTCTGGGTCAAGTCCCAACATGTCATAATAAGAACACACAAGTTTGATCTTCTTTTCTTTGAGGAATTTAGTTGTGTTTTCTCTTCTTCTGATAAGGATTGTGCAATGTGAACTATCTATGGAACTTCAATTGTCCCAAGATTAACTAGTTGTGTTGGTTCTACCAATACTGAAGGCATTTCTTGGAAATGCATAGGAATACTACCTGTTGTCTCTCAAATCTTCCCACCATTGGTAATACCTACATTGACATAGATGATACCCAGTCAAACCAATGGCACAAACTAGGCTAGCACATCTTCCACTCAAAGCATGACAAGCTCACAACTGAGTGCACCTATGGTCACTAGTATTCTCCCACCTTCAGTCACATGGCTAGGGAAATCAAGCTCTCATGCCATGCCTTCCATCCCAGCAAACACCAATTGTTTTGAAACTATGCCACTCCTACAGTCAATTCATACTAGTCTTGGGATCAACACCTCATGCCCACAGGGATCCATCTTTGCAGGTACAACTTACAGTCAATGCCCACCCAAGCCTACACCTTTGCCCATTCCAACATCAATCCAACCTCTACAATAGCAACCCCAACTTTAGTTTCCTCAAAACCAACCTCTGCAATAGCAACCCCAACTTTGGTTGATTCAAATCCAACCCTAGCAATAGCAAGCCCATCTTGAGTTGCCTCAAATCCAACCCCCACAACAACAACCCCAGCTTCAGTTGCCTCAAATCCAACCCCAGCTTCAATTGCCTCAAAACCAACCCTCACAACAACAACCCTAGATTTAGTTGCCTCAATTCCAACCTCAGCAACACCAACCCTAGCTTCAATCGCAACCTCAGTAGTAGCAATATCAACCCCAGCAGTATCAACCCCAGTTTCAATCACAACAACATTCCCAATCCCAACAAAAAATGCATCAAAACCCACCATGAGCTACTCATGTGCCCCCATTTCCAAATCACTCGGTCAGAAATCAATATGAAGTCCCTAGGATGAAATCCTATGTTCCTACTCAAGGGACACAGAAGTGCAGCCTCATACCCACTATAGCACAAAGGAACATCCTCACACATCAACCTCAATATCTAACAGACATGTTAATGCAACAAATGAAAACCCTTCAAACCCAAATGATGGATATGAAAAATAAGGGTCAAACTAAATCCTACACCACAGAGGATTTATACCCATACCCCTTTGACCATTCTCTCCACATGTCTCCATTCCCAAATCACTTCTCGGTACCAAAATTTGACAAATATAGGGGCAATACCAACCTTATTGAACATATCTGAGAGTTTTTTGCTATTTGTGTCAAATTCGCCCATGATGAAACATATTTAATGTGGCTGTACCCACAAATCTTGGTCAGACCAGCAATGGAATGGTTCTCACATTTACCTCATGGCATTCAGTCTTGGGGTGAACTGGTTGAAAAGTTCATAGCTCACTTCCATCATAACACTGAGCGCAAGGTCAACATCAAGGACCTTTTCAATATCAAATAGAAGGATGGAGAGTCTTTTGTGAAGTTCCTATAGGGATGGAGGAACACAGAAAACCACATAACATATGATGTGCCTGAACAAGACCTAATAGTCATGTTCATTGACAATCTAATTGTAGACATGTCATTCAGAATAGAATTATAGTTAGCTCTAAAATTCACACAACTCATCAAATGAGGAGTTCATTGTGAGTAGAACTTAGTCAAATGAGGAATCCTTGTTGATCCAATACAAATGAATACAAACAAAAATGCAACGGACAAGGCTAAGTGGTGGAACAAAAACAAAAATGTCACCAATGATGGTGTCATTGATGTGAAGACAATCAACTATGTGCAACCCAAAGTGTCACTGCAAGGTGTATCTATGGCTAACCAACAACCCACAGGGCCACTCAACAAGCATACACCCAAAACCAACCTCCCCCTGTGTAAGAGGCCATTGTGTCAAATATTCAACAACAAACTCAACGTAGACCACTATTTCAATTCCAGCAATGAGATTTCACACTATTAGGAGAGCCAATAGAATCAACTTTATGCAAGTAGATACAATCAAACACTATCACTCTCCTAGAAATCAAGGAATTTGAACAAGATAAAAACAAACCAAGGTGGTATAAAGACAAAGACTTCTGCGAGTTTCATCTGATGAAAAGGCACAAAATGCCTAACTATTTTTGGTTGAAACACGCTATCTAAGATCTGATTGACACAGGGGCCATTGATGTGACAAATACTCAAGCCAAAGGCACAACTAATCACACTATCTTCAATGATACCTTTCATGATCACAACAAGGGAAAAGCCTTCGGGTCTAGTGGATAGACAAAGCAAGTCAACTATACGTATGCCAATAGTGATAATGTTATCAATTGCCTCAATCCTTCAGATAGTCATGTGGCTATGATCACTATCAAAGACCAAGGTAAAAAATGTGTTGTAACAATGCATCATGCTAGATTTGTCTTGCAAGGAGTACCATACTCATCTATTGTATCTGCTAATCCTAATGCAAACTCAAATCCATAGCCAAACATAGTGGATCAACTAAAGCGCACACCTACCCAGATCTCCATGTTTGACCTATTGTGCATATCTCCATAGCATAAACTGGCACTTGACCAAGCCCTTTAGAATGTAGCTATCCCAAGGGACATAACACCTGAGTGCATCCAAATGATGGTTAACCATATAGCTCCTAACAAACATGCCACATTCACAGACCGTGATGTGCCGCTGCATAAACCCCTACATAATGATCCTTTCCACATACTAGTCAAGGTCCACAAAAGTGCTATCTGTAGGGTCCTTGTTGATGGTGGAGCTGGGTTAAACATCTATTCTCTAAATTTAATTAAGAAACTAGGCTATTTAGAGTCAAGAATTGATTTCACAAGGAGGATAAATATCAGATCTTATGATGAAGAGGAAAGGTCCTCTAAAGGTATTATCATTCTACCTATCTATGTTGGTCCAGTGGTCAAGAACACCCCCTTCCAGATCCTATATCTTGAGTTGGGATACAACATTTTACTAGGGTGACAATGGATACATGAAATTCAAGCTGTACCCTCAACATACCATCAATGCATCAAGTTCCCACATCAGGAGAAGAAATAATCACAGAGGGAGATCCCCAACCTTTCCAATACTGTAACATAGTCCAAATCAACACAAACAACCAAGTACCTTTAAACCAAGATGCAAGTATTCCCTCCTCTTTAGATTCAAATCCTAAGGATGTCACATGGAAAGTGGGAAAGATATCCATTACCAACAAGGGCTCTGGTAAGTATAGATATGAAGAGGCTTTCACCATCATGCACATGCCTCAGAGCCCGAGAACTTATGGCATGCCACAACCTGTCATTATAACAGAGAATCCGTAATCTGTTCTATTCAGATTTCCACCCACAACCTTTCTCAGATGGGGAGACATAGTAGAAGAAAATCCATTTGAGAAGTATATCAGTACATGGTTATACCAAGACCCATAAGAGACAATCCAACAATCCCTACCCATGTCCAACTATGGTAATGGTTATACAATGTTACAAAGAGTAGGGTATGATGGTACAACTAGCCTAGGGGAAAGACAACAAGGCATAATGGAATTATCTCTCCCACCAACCTAGAGAAACAAGAGAGGGTTAGGCTATGGGCCTATAATCCAAGACATCCAATTTGATCAGGAAAAAATAGAAGAGATGCAACAGGGGCACAACACAGAACATGTCTTGATAAGAAACATACTACCACATGTGTTTCCCACCGAAGAGGGAACCATGCAAACCTGAATAGACCTCCACATAGAAATTGGCAATAATAAAGGAAGTGAGACATCTAACAAATGTTCTATCAAAAATGACTCCCACGAGTATGAGTAGATATCCCTTCACAACTCAGAACCATCGATCCTAGATTATTCCCCTTGGTCAAACACTATCATAAACCTAGAGGACTTATTTGATCAACTGTCCATTTTTGAACAACCCTGCATAAATAAGCATGTCATTTATCATTTCTCAGGTGGTGCGTCCATATCACAATCCAGTTTTGTAGGAAACATATCTGTAGTCCCTTTTAGCCAACTAGAGTCACACAACCATGAAAGTATCTATCTTGTACACCTAGAGCTAATAGAGTGGGATCAACAAGGACCACCTGATTTAGATATCTTTAAGAATGATGAGGCTATTGTTGATTTCATGGGACTTAGGGAATGCATGCCATCAAGAGACCACAAGGAAAGATTCTCCATTGACCTCGATAGAGTGGCATATTTTGGGGAGGCAGCTCCTCTTTCCAGTCCACAAAAGAAAAAAGAAAAAAAGAAAAAAATGATAAAAAGCTAAAACAAGACATCTTCTAGAAAAAACCTCACTAAGGCTCTAGAAGATGGAAAGAAGTAACTCCTTCCCTTGACAAAGGATAAATTGACATTACTAGTAGAAGAAATAGAGGAAGTCAATTTGGGGGATGACAAGAATGAAAAGAACATATACTTGGCAAAATCACTCACTCCTAAGGAGAGAGAATAGTTTATCAGCTTCTTTAAAGTGAAAATGATAAATTTCAAATGGTCCTACTCTGATATGCTAGTATTAGATCTAGAACTCATGCTACATCATCTCTCATTGCTACCCAACACCAAACCAGTCAAACAAAAGCTAAGGAAGATGTATCTCCATGTTGCATTGTTAGTGAAGGTAGAATTGAAGAAGCTCCTAGATGCTAAGTTCATAAGACCTATACCATACATAGACTAGATATCTAACTTGGTACCAGTTACAAATAATAGTGGTCAAATATGGATTTTCACAGACTTCAGGGATCTCAATATAGCTTGTCCCAAAGATGACTTTCCTTTACCCAACATTGATATGATAATAGATCTAACCGCTGGACATTAAATGCTATCACTCATGGATGGCTTTTTAGGGTATAATTAGATAAGGATCGCATGAGAGGATCAACATAAAATAGCTTTCACATGTCCTTGGGGCACTTACTATTGGAACGTCATGTCGTTTGGTCTCAAAAATGCTGGCACGACATATCAAGGGGCTATGACAAAAATATTTCATGATCTCATCCACAAAATAATGGAAGACTATGTGGACGACATACTAGCTAGATCAATGCTCCACAAGGATCATCTAAAATTATTGGGACCAATCTTAGATAGAATGTAGGAATACAAAGTCTTTTTAAACCCAAAGAAATGTGCATTCAGTGTCATAGCATGAAAGCTACTAGGGTTCATAGTGTCACATTGAGGCATCAAAGTAGACCCAGAGAAAGTCAAAGTAATATTGGACATACCTCCACCATCCAATCTGAGGAAACTAAGAGGGATACAAGGAAGGCTCCAATCAATCAGGTTCTTCATAGCTCAGCTAGCAAACAAGTGCCACCCATTCCAACATCTATTGCACAAAGACATCAAATTAATATGGACAAGGTAATGCAAACAATCATTCCAAATATTCAAGGACTACCTCCTCAAATCTCCTATATTGGTGCCTCCAGTCCAAGGTAGACCATTGCTTTTGTATATCTCAGTAATGGAATTAACATTAGGTGTACTCCTGGCACAACATGATGACATAGGTAAAGAAAGGGCCATCTACTATCTAAGTAGAACATTGGTAGGATATGAACTCAACTATACGCCAATTGAAAAGTCATGCCTTGCAGTTGTCTTCACTTCCCAGAAGCTGAGACATTATATGTTGAGTCACCAAACAAATTTGATCACACATATTGATCCTTTAAAATACCTCCTACGAAAAACAACACTCACTAGATGACTCGCGAAGTGGGTAATGATCTTAAGTGAGTTTGACATTGAGTACATAAACAGAAAGGCCATCAAAGGGAAAGTGATCATGGATCAACTATAAGAGGCACCCATTCAAGACCATCAGCCTATTATTTCTGACTTTCCTAACGAATCTATTATGACTCTACAACTCGTGATCGAGGTATGGCAACTATATTTTGATGTATCATGCATGAACTATGGTGCGGGGGCAAGAATAGTGCTTTTCACTCTAGATAATGATACAATTCCAAAATCTTTCAGACTCAACTTCCCATGCACAAACAACATAGCAGAATATGAAACACTGGTCATTGGTTTAAAGATAGAAATTCAATGGAGAATCAAGAACCTTAAGGTCTTTGGAGATTTGCAGTTGGTCATTAGTCAAGTCAACAATGACTATACGACCAAAGATGAGAAGCTAATACCATATAGAGCATAGATGGAAACATTACGCACTAAGTTCAATTACATCTTCTTCGAGAAAGTCCCACGAGCAGAGAACAAAGCTATGGACATGATGGATACCATAGCATCATTGATTAGGTACCTTGGTGAAAACCTGGAAAATAGGTACTATTGAGTAGGTACCTTGGTGAAAACCTAGAAAACAAGCGCCAAGTGTTCAAATCTAGCTTCACCATCAATGAACTCCAAACGCTTGAGCACACTTCAAATGAAAGACTGACTACCCAAGCTATATCAAGAAGCACATTCCCCTTTGAGCACCAAGCACTTATCCATGGTTAGTACTGGTCCACCAGACTAGGGGGCGCTTCTAAATGTCCTGAAAAAATCCAAAAAAAATGGGAAAACTCATAAAAAATCCTAAAATGATCAAATTTTTTTGAGAAAATCAATCTTCATCAAAAACATTCAAAAATTGCAAAATCCCAAGAAATAAAACCAACTTAGTTATCAAGAGAGAAAAGGGAAATCATGCCTAGTCAATCAATGTCACAATCATGAGCTTTGCGAATCAGCATTAGGCTCATCTGACACAGCTTTATCAATCTATCAAACCTATCATCAAGAAACTGGAAACCAAGCCAATCTATCAATTGTCACAATCATGAGCTTTGTGAACTAGCATGGGGCCTATCTGATATAGCTTGATTAGCTGCCAACACGATCACAATCAATCAATCAAATCATATCAATTGTCTTACACAGTGATGGATACACTCAAACCAAACAGGTCAGTCTTATATGAGTAATTTATTATTGAAACCAGACACACTCAAGCAATCAAGCCAATCAAGCTTATCAAAAGAGTCAAGCCAATCAAGAGAATCCAACTGCATCAAGGAACCATCCAAAAAATGTTGACTAGGTTAGTCATTCGGTCAGATGTTAGTCCATATTTTTTGGTTATGTTCTTACGTTACTCCAAGATCCACCATGTGTGGAGAGTAGCTATGATATATCATGACTTATTTTATTTGATTTTTGTCAGTTGAATGTTCACTTTGATTTTAGGGCCATGATGATTGAGGATAAATGTGGTAGGCTTTGTCACTTATCTGGAAGTTGCGCAGTTCCACAATTTGAGCTTTACCCTGGGAAAGAATTGGACATTCCTTCTCTTTTATTTTTATTGTTTGGTTTATAGAAATAAAGAGCTCATAGTGCTATTCAGATGGACTCTAAGTGCATTGGAGTTCTATCTTGGTTTCTATGGTCTTTTCTTTTATGTTGCAATCAAGAGCTCGCGATGCTATCTAGATGGACTCTAGTGGCATAGGAGTTCTATCTTGTTTTCTTTGGCTTTCCCTTTTTGGAACCAAGAGCTCATGGTGTTATCTAGATGGACTCTAGGTGCATAGGATTTCTATCTTGGTTTCTTTATTTTAGTTTATTCAAAGGACAAAGTGGTATCTAGATGGTCAATATCTGGGTGCTTTTGGCTCTCTTTCTTTTCAAACAGGGAACATAGCTACACCCAGATGGTCAATATTTGGGTGCACTAAGTTCTCTTTCTATTCAATCTCTTTACTCCTTCTACTTATCAAGAGGTCATGGCAGTATCCAGATGGTATATTGTTGGAGATTTGATTCTGAAGAGTTGATTGTTTGTATGTTTGTCATTCATGACAACATATAATACACAGCAGTAATTCTGTATGAACTTATCTGAATGATGACATGAAGACTTGCATGGATAGATACATGTTGTTGACATGTTTAATATGTTATTTTCATACACGCAGACCCAGATATGATGTTTCAGTAAAGTTATGCAATTCTGTTATTGGCAGTTACAGTTCTGGAAGTATAACTGTTTAGGGCCAATGTATATAACATGTTTCATGAGTTTCAACTATCTTCAAGATATGCATGTGTATATTCATGGTCAGCTATGAGTTAACTATCTTTGGTTAAATGTGCTTATCATATTACATCAAGATCATGCTGTTTGAGTTGATTTGGTGAAGCCGACTCAGTAAAGCATCGCGTCTGTTCAGCATTGACTTGCACAAACTTAATATTGTTTGCATGCTTAGTTAATCCAGCTAACATATTGATGAAGTGTTTCTAAGAGCTAACATGACCTTTTAATTTAGAGAAGATACTTATATTAGTTCAATTGTGATACACTAAGTGTGAATGATACAAAAAGTGAAGAAAGATGTACAGAGCAGATTATCAGAGTTGGTTCATTCATCAAGGGTCTATGTGAAGAAGAAGTGAAAGATTGTAATACACTAGAACTGATCAAGATAGTAGGTATACTCTATAGTTCATCATCGAATATAGTGCATATCTATTATTCATAAGTTTGTAGCCTTCACCATCAAGTAGTGAGCTTTTGGACAGTGAGTCCACCACCCCTAACAGGGTTATTTGTAAAAGACTCCTAACAGGGTCTGACCCTTAACAAGGTCACTATACTTATTGCATTGTAATGTACAACTCCTAACAAGGTTGAAATATCTTCTAACAGTGATTACTATAAACATGTATAGTTTATTGTGGGTGCTAATTCCCACCGGGGTTTTTACCATTTGGTTTTCCCGTAATCAAATTGTGTGTTGAGTACTGTGTTATCTGATTATGCATTTACTTTGTTGTATACTAAAGTTAAAGAAGTAAAAAGGACTGAAGTAAATGATAACTGATTCCCTATCCTTTGGGACTATTCTAACAATTGGTATCAGAGCCAAGTGCCTTGGAGAAGAAGCCTAATAGCTTAAGGTGGATCAAATGTCTTACTTCAGAAAAGAAATCCCTAAGTTCAATGGAGAAAATTATTTGGATTGGAAAAAAATAATAATAACACATCTACAGTGTATTGGCTTTGAGATCTTTGAAATTTCCACACAAGAGGTTGCAATTCCATCTCTGAAAGACCTTGCAAAGGATGATGCTACCAATAGAAAAAAGGACATATTTACACATAATGCAATTGCTAAAGAAGTCTTAATCAGCACTTTGTTTGACAGTGAATTTTCTGAGATCAAGAAAATAGACAGAGCATATACCATATGGAAGTATTTAGAAGACATGTTTGAAGGAGATTTTCAATCAAAGAATGCACGCAGGAAGACATGGAAGAAGAAATACAACAGTCTTGAGATGTTACCTGAAGAGAATATTAGAGCTTACAATCAAAGGATAAATGAAGCAGTATCTAGAATCAGGAACAATGGTGGTGAAATATCAAAAGAAGATATAATGGATAAGTTGCTAACTACTTTGACATCAGACTATGAAAACAAGATCAGTATTCTAGAAGAAACTATGCAATTCTCACAAAACTTCAAAAGAGAGACTCTAATTAGCAAAATCCCTGCATTTTAGATATCAAGATTGAAGACTGAACCTAAAAGTGAAACAGCTTTCAAAGCCATAGTCCATGGTAATAAATCCTTACACATCTCCAGTCATAATGAGAAAGAAGAAGTTGATGAAGAAGTTGAAGAAATCATAGCTATGATTGCTAGAAGAGAAAAGAAAGGAAAAGGTAAATATGAAGGACAGCTTCCATTCAAATGTTTTTCATGTAATAAGATAGGTCACTTTGTATCTAAATGTCCCACAAGAGTCAAGAAGTACAAATCTGATTACAAACCCAAATATAAGAAGGAATGTTATCATGCTGAAGAAGGTGTAACCAATGAAGATTCAGGAGAAGATGAAATTGGATTCGTTGCCCTTAGAGATATGGAAAGGTTGCTTGAGGAAATGGACATTGCAGATGAAAAGGAAGAACAAGAGCTAGCCCTAATTTCCAAAGCAGACATCATAACTGATTGGATCATTGACAGTGGATGCTCTCATCATATGATAGGTAACAAAGATAGATTTGTTTAGTTAGACAAGTACAAAGGTGGTATGGTTAGATTTGGAGATAACACTCCCAAACCTATCATAGGCAGAGGTTCTATCACCTTGGATGGAAAGAATAAGATAGATGATGTTTTATATGTTGATGGATTACATCATAACTTGCTAAGTGTTGGAAAACTACTTGACAAAGGTTATCATTTAGAGTTCAAAGACAACAAGTGCATCATTAACAACAAGGATGGAGATATGATTGCATCAGGCTCCAAAATAAAAGGTAATGTTTTTCAGCTTAATTATGATGTAAGTTTTTTTTTTGCAAAGGTGGATGACAATTGGTTATGGCACAAGAGACTTTGTCATATCAATTTTGATAATATAGTAAAGATCAGCAATGTTAAGGCAGTCAGAGACCTTCCTAGTAGTGCAAGACCTGTTGACACTATATGCAGGGAATGTTTCATGGGAAAGAATGAAAGGAGTTCCTTCAGAAGTAAGAAAAACTTAGCTGAGAGAAAATTGGACCTTGTGCATATAGATTTGTGTGGTCCTACTCAAACAAGATCATACTGTGGAGAAAGGTATTTCATTTTGTTTGTTGATGACTTTTCTAGAATGATGTGGGTTGCATTCTTAAAGGAGAAGTCTAAAGCCTTTGAGAAGTTCAAAATATTAAAATCTAAAGTTGAGAATGAATCCAGATTAAAACTAAAATGTCTAAGATCAGATAGAGGAGGAGAGTTCACCTCTGATTAGTTTTATGACTATTGTGAAGAGCATGGTATTAAAAGATAGTTGAGTGCACCTAGAACCCCTCAGCAGAATGGGATTACAGAAAGGAGGAACAGGATCATACTTGATATAGCGCGCACTATGATGATTGAAGGAAAAGTTGCGCACACCTATTGGAGAGATGCAGTGAACACAGTAGTATATACTATCAATAGAACCCAACTGAGGCCAGGCACGGATAAGACATCCTATGAACTTTGTTTTGGCAATGTACCTATAGTAAAGTATTTCAAAATCTTTGGTAGCAAGTGCTACATCAAGAGAGATGATGGAGTTGGCAAGTTTGATGCTAGAAGTGATGAAGGTATTTTCCTTGGTTATTCTACTGAAAGCAAACCATATAGATGTTTCAATTTGAGACTAAAAAAAATAATTGAAAGCATGCATGTTAATATTGATGAAAATTTTATGGTTCAAGAAAGATACTATGAATATGCACCTATGATTAAGGATGAATCCAGACCTAGCAACAAAGATACTGTTATTGAAAAAATGTTTGATTGCATTGATGTCTCATGCAATGACCCTAAATCAAGCAGAGAAGAATCCCAGATTATAGAAGAAGAAGACACACCTAAGGTTCCAAAATTCACATCTAGATACCACTCTAAAAAAGACATCATTGGAGATCAGAGCAGCAGTGTTTTGACCAGATCTAAAGCAAAAGGTCTAGCAATGGATGAAGAGGTATGTTTACTTTCACAGATTAAACCCTTAAGTGTTGAAGATGCTTGTAATGATTCTGATTGGTAGAATGCAATGAAAGAATAATTAGATCAGATAATCAAAAATGATACATGGGATTTAGTCCCTAGACCCAGTGACAAAAATGTGATTGGAACAAAGTGGGTATTCAGAAACAAGATGAATGAAGATGGTATAGTAGTAAGAAACAAAGCAAGATTGGTATGCAAGGGATATGTGTAGAGAGAAGGAATAAACTACACTGATACATTTTCCCCTATGAGTAGACTAGAAGCCATAAAAAAATTTTTGGCATATGCAATAGTCAAAGACTTTAAAGTTTATCAAATGGATGTAAAATCAGCTTTTCTGAATGGACATTTGAATGAAGAAGTCTACATTGAACAGCCTGAAGGATTTAGTCTTTCAGATGAATCAGACATGGTATGAAAATTGAAAAAAGCACTCTATAGTCTTAAGTAGGCCCCAAGAGCTTGGTATGAGAGACTTGATGGTTATCTTACCAAGATTGGATTCAAGAAAGGAGCAGTAGATTATAACTTATTTACAAGAGAAACACCTGATGGATTATTGTTAGTTGCTATATT
>MU225463.1:309950-332022 GCA_018584345.1 Thuja plicata
AATCACATATACACAAAAGATATAACATACTAACAATGGATCAATAACATACTAAAATGTAACATATAAATATCATCTAAACCATCTAATTAAATCCACACATACATCCAAAATGCCTAAAAGAGTTTGGCATCCACAAATTGAAAACCAACCTAAGAGGTGGGTATTACAAGAGGATTAGCTAGATAATATTTTAATTCCTTTAAGTTATTCTCAAAATGTTCATCCCATTTGAAACACACTCCTTTATGTAGCAATTTTTTGAAAGGTTGTGCTCTATCCACTATCCATGAATCTTCTGATTGATTGGATTCATCCTTGGAGAGTCCTCATTTGACTTATGTTATGAGGGGTGGCATCTCCATTATTTCTTTCATATTTTATGGGCCTACCTTAATTCCTTTAGCTGATACAATGAATCCTAAGAGCTTTTCTGATTGGACCCAATATGCACATTTCTTTGGATTGAGCCTTGGTTAAAATTGTTCCATTCTATCTAGTATCTTTCTCAAGTCTTTGATGTGAGTTGTTTTGATCTTTGACTTGGCTAAGTTATCATAATAATCCTCCATGTTCTTATGTATCATATTGTGGAAGATTATTGTCATAGCTCATTAATATGTGGCTCCGACATTCTTTATCCCAAATGGAATTATGGTGTAGGGCACCCCCTACAGCTTAAGAGTTAGGACTCTTCCTTTTGTTTGTAATAAAGGAGTAGATCCCTTGGATCATCCTGGTGTGATGTTGTGTTTAGTTTTGTAAGGTGAAGGATCTTAAGGTACTTTACAAACCTTGAGGACTGCTAAAGCCATTTAAGACCATCTCCTACCATTTTAATGTTAGGTTATATTTTGTGTTTTTAGACCTTAGTCCAAGGTCATTTATAGTTTTATGTCTCTCACAAGTCTTTGGAGTCTTGTGTTGTTGTCATTTTTCTAAAAGATGCAAAATTGACAAATGTTGCTAAAATGTTGCTCGAGAAAACTTTCAAAATTTTCTCAAGGAGTTACATCTTGACTGCCAACTATCACACCTACTCTTTGATGAACCATAACTGATTGAATGTTTGAAGATGTTAAGTTTATGATCACTGAGCTGCAAAAATTTAATGCAAGACATTAAATTAGTTAATGTATTGTATTGTCATTGATGTCAACTTGATATAATCTAATTGGTTGTTACATTATGTCAAAGACTTCAAAGAACCAGAGAGATAAAGGTTATATTATCAGTAACACATAAAAGATCAGTATTCACAAAGTGACAATAGACACTTACAGACAGTGCACATCGATGGATAGAGAACCCTGAGAGAGAGTCACAGTGATACCCGAGAAAGAAAAACTGACGAGAAGAACCATAGTATTATCGATGAGAAGAAATGCAATGTTACCCAATAGAAAGACAACCCCAATAGATAGAAAACCCTGATAGATAGAGATGCCCAAGGACAACTGAAGTCAAGACAAAGTTAACAAGGAGTTAAACACCAAAAAGAACTAAAGTTCAGAAATGACAAAAGACTTAGCTGGAAGGAGATAAAGAAGGAGTCAATTGGTTGATAAGTTTGTTTTCATCGACAATTTAAATCCAAAGATAAGCTAGAGTTTAAAGTTGTTTTTTTCCAATTATGAAAGAGAAATCTACGGGATAAAACTGAGGTATGCTTTAAAGAAAGAATGGCAAGATTTCTGGATCATGCCAAGAATAAGAAATTCAAGGACATAGAAATGGTGAAATTATTTCTATAAAGAGACAAGCTAATTCATTATGAATTAGGGGAGTGAATAGAGAAGAAGGTGTTGAAGAGATATTGGTGAAGAAGAAAGACTTCATACAGTCCTTATCAATCAGGCTAAAGAATAGAGCTAACATTTCTGTGGACACCGAGCAATAAAGAAAAAACATCACCGAGAAGAAAGAAGTGGAGCAAATGTATTGAAGGGAAACATTGATCAGAAAGGTATTATGAGCTTATAATAGATCTAACAATTAGAAAATATAATTTGTATTTATGAACAGATCATATATTGTTTCAATTTAACCATTGAATCTGAAAATCTCTTAACCGACCAGGAAAGTCTCTTAACCGAGTAGGACTAAACAATCCTTTATATATTGAGATACATCCCAAGGAGTATCAAAAGGTTTATCATGAAGATAGCATAGAGAGATGTCACATATCAAGTGATAAATATTTAGTGTTAAATCCTCTAACAAGGTCACACTTAACATTGTGTTTGTAACCTTTAACAGGGTTGGCTCTTCACTGAGCTCACTTGAGAAGAGTGAGAATTTTGGGTTACTGGTCCTAAGTGGTTTTCCCTTAATAGGGTTTCCACGTTAAAAATCCATGTGAAAAATGTGTTTATAATTCATTTATTTGATGTTTTTCTTTACACATTACTAAAACAAGATGATCGTTAAATACTAAGTTATTTACTATATTTCGGTAAATGATAGATTGTTATTTGGTAAATATTAAGAATAAGGTTTAATAATGAACTCTGAGCTATAATTATTTGATAATTTTATTTTAAGGCATACATCTTGTAGGACTAAAGATAACTAGAGGCTTATAATTGTGGTACTAAATTTTTGGGTTAATTTATTGAAATATTTTTGAGGCCACTAATTCACCCCNAATTCCCCCCCCCCCCCCCCCCTCTCAGTTATTCTAACAATTGGTATCAGAGCTTGTGTTCTTAGAAGGAAGGTTTCAAGACCTAAGAAAAAGATAACAAGATGAGCAAACGAGATGTGCCCAAGTTGACAAAGGACAAATTTGCATCATGGAAAAGAAAGATAAGCCTCCACCTATCAGGTATTGGAAATAATGTTACTCAATACTTGGATGTTGAATATGTTTTTCCTATAGGACATCACACACTTGATCAATTGAGACAAAATAATGAACACAATTGCATGATGATAGAGCTTTCCTCCTCACTCTCTGATGCTGAAATTGAAGATGTCAAAACATGCACCACTGCAAAGCAAATGTGGGATAAATTGAAGTTGGTATATGGAGGAGATGCAAATGTACTAAGAGATAGAAAGCCTAAGAGGAAGGTTTGATGACCTAAGGATGAAAGAAGGAGAAAATATACTCAGTATAGTTGCAGAATCAAAGTGATAGTCAATGCTATTCGAGGAGTTGGAGGTGTACTTGAAGAAGAGACAGTGGTAAGTAAACTACTAAGAACCTTACTGCATGTATATGCTATTAGAGTATCTGCTATACAAGAAATGAGAGTAGTCAAAAAAAAAATGTTATTCTTGATAGTCTGATTGGTAGACTGATTTCATTTGAGATGAATAACTTTGATAACAATGTCTTACCATCTATAGAGTTTGCATTCAAATCTTCTTTGGAAATAAGTAAGTCAAATCATAAACACGTTATAAGGAATAATAGTGAAAGTGATAGTGATGACCAAGATCTTGAGGAGATTGAAGCACTAATAGCTAGAAGATTGTAGAGAGGTAAAGGTAGATACAAGGTAAATTACCACTTGTATATTTTAATTGTAAAGAAATTGGACACTTTGTTGCTAGATATCTTAACAAAAGAAAAGAAGAAAGAAGTAGTGACAGATCATATGACAATAATTTTGATAAAGGTGATAAAATAAATTACCGAAGCAACCAACAGTCTTATAGAAGAGATACCCAAGACTACAAGGACAAAGGGAAGAAAGCTTGTTATCTAGCTGAGAACACAGCTGGAGATATTGACACTGAATCTGATGAAGACATTGAGATCTTATAGTGGCTGCACTCACCATATGACTGGAGATAAAGAAAATTTTGAAAATTTTGAGTATTATAATGGTGGATCAGTAAGAATGGGTAATGACTCACCTTGTCCAATTGAAGGTAAAGGAACCATAATGTTAAATAATCTGATCATATGTGAAAATGCACACTGGGTAAAAGGACTTAACTATAATCTATTGAGTGTTTCATAGCTGAATAACATAGGTCACCAAGTTGCATTTGAGAATAAGAAGGAAAAAATCTTCAATTAATCAAGAAGGTTGATCAGAACTGGTGAACAGACAAAAGGTAACCTATTCTATCTTGATGATATTAACACCACTTGTTTAATGGGTAGAAAAAAAGACATATGGTTGTGTCATAAGATACTATGTCATGTGAATTCTGACAACATGATTAAGATAAGAAATAAAAGGAAAGTAAGAGGCTTACCGAGCATGTCAAATCCTGACCATATCATGTGCAAGAATTGTCAAATAGGTAAAATGAAAAAGTCTAGTTTCAAGAGCAAAGCCCATACATATAATGCTATTCTACAATTAGTCCATACTGATCTATGTGGACCCATGAGAACAAAGAGTTACTATGGTGATAGATATTTCATTCTCTTTGTAGATGATTATTATAGAATGATGATAGTTATGTTCCTAAAAGAAAAATCAAAAGGATTCAAGATGTTTAAATGGTATAAAGCTATTATAGAAAAACAAAGTGGTAAGGAATTAAAATGCTTAAGACTAGATAGAGGAGGGGAATTTATCTTAGATGAATTCACTAAATTTTGTAATGAGCATGGAATTAAAAGATGAATTTTTGCACCAAGAACACCATAGCAAAATGGAATTGTTGAAACAAGGAATAGATCCATTGTTGATTGTGCAAGAACACTGATGATAGAAAAAATGCATCACACAATTTTTTTGCAGGGAAGCTGTCAGTACTGCTATCTACACATTGAATAGAGTTTAATTGAAGAAAGACATTAAAAAGACACCCTATGAGCTATGGTATGGATACACACCTAATGTAAGTTTCATAATTTTTGGAAGTCAATGTTATATTTTGAAAGATGATAGAAATGGAAAGCTTGACTCCAAAAGTGAAGAAGGAATATTTCTAGGGTATTGTACCAAAAGAAAGGCTTATAAATGTATTAACAAGTCCTGTAACAAGATAATTGAAAGTGCATATGTAAGAATGGATGGATATGGTGAGAAAAATAATGAGGAAAGAAAAAAAGAACCAGAAGACTAAAACATGTTTTTCTACAATGAAGAATCTGACACTCTGCCTGAGTAGCAATGTATCACTCCTGAGCAATAGAACAATGCACCCAAGCATCAGGCTACAAATACCAAAAATCAAGACATTTCTCAGGATGATGTACCGAGTGATGGAGATCAGAATGAAGGTCAAGATGATGATCAACATGATGAACAAAGAGGTGAACTGATACTTTCCAATTAGTATGTCAGAAGACACCATCCACATAACTAGATCATAGGAGACAAGAAGGTTGGAATGAGAACAAGAAGTCACTAAACACTAGATGTTTAATTTGTGATTTTGAGCCTAAATTTTTTTAATGCTGCACTAGAAAATGAAGAATGGGTCAGTTAAATGAATGGAGAGATGGAGAAAATTGAGAAGAACAATACATGGACACTAGTACCAAGACCTAATGACAAGAATGTCATTGGTACCAAATGGATATTCAGAAACAAGCTAAATGAGAATGGAGAAGTCACAAAGAACAAAGCAAGGTTAGTATGCAAGGGGTATGCACAAGAAGAAGGTATTTATTATGGAGAAACCTTTGCACCCATTGCTAGGCTAGAAGGAGTCAAAATTTTACTTTCTTATGTTGCATTCAAAGGATTCAAGTTATACCAAATGGATGTCAAATCAACATTCATAAATGGAATACTAGAGGAAGAGGTATACATTGAACAACCAAAAGGGTTTGTTGATATTGACAAGAGAAACAAGGTATGTAGACTACACAAAGACTTCTATGGATTGAAACAAGCACCTAGAGCCTGGTATGAAAGACTTCACTCCTATCTCATAAGCATTGGATTTGTAAGAACAAGTAAAAATAGTAATCTGTATTTAAAAGAAGATTTTGATGATAATATTATGATTGCTAAAATATTTTTGATGATATCATATTTGGGGGTAATGATATGTTATGTAAATATTTTGCTAATGAAATGAGCAAAGAGTTTGAGATGTCATGTTTGGGGAGATCAAATTCTTTCTTGGTCTACAAATTCTTCAACAAGATGCAGGCATATATATCACATAATCCAAATACATCAAGGAAGTGTTGAATATATTCAAGATGGAAGATTCCAAGCCACTTGGAACACCTATGGAAACTGTATGTAAGTTGACAAAAGAAGACAAGTCGCCTGAGGTAAATTAGACCATTTATAGATTAACGATTGGAAAACTAATGTATATTGTTCATACTAGACTAGATATAGTACATGCAGTTGGAATAGTTGCAAGATTCTCTGCTAATCCCAAGGAGTCACACATGACTATTGTCAAAGAATTTTGAGATATCTAAAGAATATCGGGGACTATGGTTTATGGTATAACAAAAAGGGAAAATTTGAGCTTCAAGCCTATACAGATTTTGATTGGGCTGGAAACCTAGATGACAAAAAGAGAACAACTAGGGGAGAATTCTTCATGGGTGAATGAC
Source organism: Thuja plicata (assembly GCA_018584345.1). Lineage (NCBI taxonomy): Eukaryota > Viridiplantae > Streptophyta > Pinopsida > Cupressales > Cupressaceae > Thuja > Thuja plicata. The sequence goes on from MU225463.1 coordinate 316,447, forward strand.
TTGTCACATGGGTCAGAAAGAATCAAGGATGCATCTCACAATCTACTGCAGAAGCAAAATATGTGGTTGCTGCTACAAATTGCTCAAACATTGCATGGATCAAAAAATTACTGGAAGGTATGAATATGAAAATTCTTAAACCAGTGATTATCTATTGTGATAATACCAGTGCAATAAACATATCAAAGAATCCAGTCATGCATGATAAGAATAAACATATTTCTATCAAGTATCATTACTTAAGAAAACAAGTGAAAGAAAAAGAAGTGATATTGGAATATGTTCAATCCAAGGAACATGTAGATGACATATTACCCAAGCCATTGCCTAAAGATATATTTGAGTACCTAAGACAAAGACTAGGGGTCTAACCCTTGTCTATTGGTCACTATGATGAATAGGAGGTTGCATCAGCCTATACATAATCAAAAGATCATTCATGTTGATGCAAGAAAAGAAATTGACTGCAAACATAAATCTGTACACAACAAGGTACTTATCTGCACCAAAAATTAGAGGTATATTATTGGCTAATACAAAGCTATATTACTGATGGAAAGGAAAATTCAAGGAATATATTAAATAAAGAGAAAAGAGGAATGACTTTGGCATATTTGTCAATGGGAGAGAATACATCCAAAGTAAGGGGGAGAGAATATCCAAAGGGCAAGATTACATATGAAATATCCATCATGAGGGAGAGAATACATCCTAGGGGAGAGATTGTTGTCAAAAGAAAAAGAGATGATCAAGGAGAGGATTATTCAAAGGGAGAGAACACGTTAGATAAAGATTCCACATCAAAGGGAGAGAAAAGATCATAATCAGAAGTTGATACATCTATCCAGTGAAGGGAATGAAGAATGAAGAAAGTACTCTACAAGAAGCAAATCTAAGCTAGAAGAGCTTATCGAGAGCCAGACATTTGTATTGGTTATAGAACAATAAGTTTGGTAGTTTGATGAACTACAACTTATATATTTCATAATGCATTAGTAGTATGTAGTATGTAACCATCAATGCCAAAGGGAGATATTGATGAACCATAACTGATTAAATATTTGAAGATGTTAAGTTGATGATCACCAAGCTGCAGAAAGTTAATGCAAGACATTAAATCAGTTAATGTATTGTATTTTCATTGATGTCAACTTGATATAATCTGATTGGTTGTATAAATTATGTCAAAGACTTCAAAGAAGTAGAGAGATAAAGGTTATGTAATCAGTAATGCATAAAAGATCAATATTCACAAAGTGACAATAGACACCAACGAACACTGCACACTGACGGATAGATAACCCCAAAAGAAGAGTCACAGTGATACCTGAGCAAGAAACCCAAGAAAGAATACCAACGAGAAGAACCATAGAATTACCAATGAGAAGAACCACAGTGTTAACCAATGGAAAAAAAACCCTGACAGATAGACAACCCCAATGGACAGAGATGCCCGAGGACAACTAAACTAAAGACTGAGCTAACAAGGAGTTAAACACTGAAAAGAACTGAAGTTAAAAAATGACAAAAGACTTAGCTGGCAGGAGCTATAGAAGGAGTTAACTGGTTGATAAATTTTTTTTCATCGACAAGTTAAAGCCAGAGATTGTGCATGCTAAAAGTGGACCTCTACTTTAGCACTACACTTCAACATATTCATTGTACTTCAATTGCATACATGAATGAATATAGATTCATTCATCCTGTATGTCTAAAAGAATTGACCTATTTCCTTCTAGAAGGTTGGAGTATGAGCTTTCTCTCAGATCATTGCAAGCTCAGTGACTACACACTAACCTAAATGAAGGATTTAGAGCTATATGCTAAAAGTAAAATTCTGATTAATCTAAATTATTATGCAATTTGTTGCTCATCCAAGTAAATTAGATTCAGTTTTAGAGCACCAATGGAAATGTGAGATATTTAGTTTTAAACCCAAATTGAAAGTATTCTCTAAGTTAGGTTTGCGTGCTTTAAAATAATAAACAAAAATAATAAATAAATGCTAAGAATAAAAGAAAGCTAAGATGAAAATGCAGTATAATAACATTAATAAAAAATTAGGATCCTTTGTGAAGGAAAAGAGTTTCTCTTTTATAGAAATCTCTCTCGAATTGACGGTCGAGATCAAACAAAAAGAGTAGCTCAGATTCGATTGAAGAAGCACAATACATATGCAAGTGATTTGATTGGTTGAGAGAGTCAGTTGACTGAACCGGCTAATCAGTTATTTTGGAAACTTCCATATTCAGTTTTCAGTTAACTGAAATATTTCCAAAATGATAAACAGTGGAGAATCAGTTAACTGAGTGGAACTGGATTGTTTCCATTTTGATAATCAGTCAACTAAATTTGATGATGTCATATGCATTTTTAATAATTTAATTGATTTTAAATGCACATTTATGTCTTTATAATTAATTTAATTCCTTTTTTATTTAATTGACAATTTTGTAATTTTTATTTAATTAATATATCAGAATATCAATTAAATAATAGTATAAAGTTTATTTTCCAATGTAATGTGATTTTAGGAATTAATTAATTAATCAAGTAAGATGATCGATTAGGACCTAGGGTTTAGGTCAGATCAGTTTGAACTCGATGAATTTCTTATTTGATTTAGGACTTAGAATAATCAAGATTAAGGTTTCTTGATTAATTATTGAGATTGGGGGTCTAGGGTGTAGGTGACCATTTTTAGGTGATTACATTTTCCCCTCTTTGAATTGTTGTGTGATCAGTGCATTGATTCAAAGACTTATTAGTGAGAAGACCTAGAATAGTTTGATTTGAAGTGATGAAACTATTCTTTTGAAGAAGAAGACCGACTTCAAGCTTGATTGGATGAAGATCGATCAAAAGATATAAAATAGAATGCTCAGTTTGATTTGAAGTGATGAAACTAAACATCTGTCAAGAACTCTCAAACCTTTTTGATTGGTTTGAATGAATAACCAGTTTGATTTGAAGCAATGAAACTGATTACCATTAAGAGATTTGATTAGCAAGAAAATTGAGTTTATTTGAAGTGATGAAGCCAATTTGATCAATGTATCTGGTTTCAATAATGAATAGCCCATATAAGACTGATCTTGTCTGGTTTTGAGTGTATTTACCACTGTATAAGACCATTGATTAGGTTGTCTTTGATTTAAGATGATCTCAACTTGATTTAATGTGATGAAGCTAAGATGCCCCAAGCGATGGGGTTATGATTGAGGATGTGATCACTGGAATGTTGATGTCCTGATCCTCCCCCTCGAGAGTGAAAACAAAATATGGCTAGGTGCCCCAGTGATGAGAAGCAATTCGATTGATTAGATAATTTAGGAAGAAACTGATCTAATTATAAATAGGTCCCACATGGTTAGGACAAAATCTATACTTGATGAGAGGTCATGTTGACCAAGATTGACCAAAATTAAGATACATGGATTGACGAGAAGAAAAGCATGAGATATTTCTATTGGTTGTGCTAGTGGTCAAATTTAGATTTCAATTTTGATCCTGAAAATAGAATCAGGATAGTTGATGTAGCAAGGGGTATCATGACCACTTGACAATGAGAAGAGTGATTGATTAGAATCTCAGATTCTTCACATTGGATAGAGATAAAGTTATTTTATTGATTTCAACACTATGCAGATGCAGATACAGATGCAAGACTAACATGAATGCAACCTAAGGTGTAGTCACTGAGCTTTAGCATTGAAAATTTTCATCATTGATTATTTTTAGAACATCAGATTCGATACAATCCTCACTGGTGCCACTATGACCATAAGAATATGAATATGAATTTCATCAGATAAGGTATGGGGAACCAATGTAAGCATTGAGGCACAAAAGATGAGATGACTTGAATGTTGTTTCTAGTTGATGTTGCAAGAGTATACCAGTATCGAGGCATTCAAAGCCAAGATAACCATGAGTGAGATCTTGCATAAACAAGAAAAGAAATAACAGTCAAGGAGATGGTTCCGACCTCACCTTGGCATACAAATAAATAGGATTGAGGGATGTGAGGCATTTTCATCTTAATGCAGAAGCTCTTACCACATACACCCAGTTTATTTGACATTATTGGATCATCGGGACCACACCAACAAGTAGTAGACAAAGAAAAGATTAATGAAATAAATGAAAACAAATAGCATACAAATAGAAGTGTAGCATACTCTAGCCAGTTTCAAAGTTTTCAGATGTTTATATGTATGGGGCGTTAAGAAACAATGGTGTGCTTGTGAGTTCTTTATGTTTGATTGCTATCAATTTGTTGTTTATGTTTGTGATATCCAATGTGTGTTAAGAAACACAAATGTGTCCAAAGATAGTGTTAAGAAACACTATTGATTGTGGTGTTGAGAAACACCTATTTGTGTCAGTAGCGAGTTCTCCTTCAGAAATGACAAGATTACTGACTCTGGTGTAATCCAAAGATGTGATCAAATTGGGGACCCATGCCCTTAGTAGCAAATGGTGATAACTGACTTGACTCATATTGTGAGGACAAATCTAATTTAATTTACCCCAGGTTATGACTCTAGATCAGTTTCAATCCAGGAAGGTTCTTAGAAGAACTAGAGTGTCACGAAAGTGACTGAAAGATATGTAAAAATTGAAGCAAAGGATTGATGCCAAGACTGAGCATTGATAGATGGAGCACTGAGTACAAGAGGTGCCTGTTTACCAAGTTTTCACCTACTTGGCAGAAATCATATTTAGCAGAAATTGACTTGATTTCAAGTGATGAAGCCAATTTGATCAATGTGCCTGGTTTTAGAAATGAATGACTCGTATAAGACCGATCTGTCTGGTTTTGAGTGCATCCATCACTGTATAAGACAATTGATTGGGTTGATTTTGATTTATGATAATCTCAACTTGATGTGATGTGATGAAGCTGAGATGCCCCAAGTGATGGGGTCTTGCTTGATGATGTGATCATTGAAAACCTGGTAAACATGTCTATGTTGCCATCCTTTTTTTTGATTTTTTTTTTTATTGATTCATCAAGGCACCTATTGCTAGGTTTTCACCAAGATGATCATTTTTTAAGGATATTTTTCAATTTTTATATTTTTTTTGAGATTACTCTTGTCTCAAGCAATATCACAATGGTTTGTCCCCAATGTCTAGCAAGGTAGAGGTCATTACAGATGGATCAGAAAGCTGATGGATGAGGAGAATAGACAATGATGGATGAAGAGGGTGAATGCAACCCGCAAAGATAGTCTCCTTAAGATTACCCAAGCTATGGAAAAAAGAATATAGCAATGTAGGCTTAGGGAGCAGTGCTAGATAGCATATAGGATAATGACCTGATGTCATGAAAAGCATGTGGTCCAAATGAATGGACATGTCAAGAGACTTATAAGAGCTTGATTTTCAATTTTGATCAAGACCAAGGGGTCAATTTGATAAGATAGGATATAGCTATGATAGTGCAAATGGGATAAGGGGTGATGGAGGCTATAAGTGAACATTATGGAAGGAATGCTCAGAGATAGGAAGGATAGGCTTGGGATAAGGAAGATCATGATAGTATAGCATGGATGAGAGCAAGTGAATAGGCTAATGGAATGAATAATGCATGTTAGGATACACAATACTCATGAATAGGTTCAACCTTGTCAAGATCCCCAGAAGGAACATGGATGCTCATGGGCTAACTAAATGTACATGATAGATATGATGACATGGAAGGAACTTTCCCCCAAGTGAAGAGTGAAAGTAGGAGGAATTACGCATCACACATTTTTGCCCAGTTTTCATCATGGTACTTATCCAAGGCACCACAAGAAGTGGTTTTCACCATAGGACGGATTAATTTATCTTTACTTTTTCTACCAAGGTGCCTGTTTACCAGGTTTTCACCAAGGCACTTTTTCTTTATTTCCTTTTTTTTTTTTAATGGAGAAACTTAAGCTTCTTTCTCTCTAGATAAAGCTCCTTTGAAGGATATACTATGATAGGCCAGGGCCGCTGAAAGTATGCTCAAAGATGTTGATAGGGTGATGGTAGAGAAGGATTTATGTGATGGATTGGATAAGAGGAATAGAAGGATATGATATGGATGGGTAGGAGGTAGGTGTAGGATACTAGATAGGGTATGGTGCTAAGATCGACATAGACACACCCCTTGAATGGTAGTGGACAGATGAAGGAAAAGTGGCTGGAATAGCTTGAGGGTTTAAAGGATGAGTGGATATAGATCTTGGTACACAAGGACCTAATATGGATGAAGTATTCAAGGTAATAGATTTTGGGCAATGAGGACCCAAAATAGAGTTAGAAGATGACAGATGTTTAGATTAAGTGGAAGTGAAAGACTTTGGAAGCTTGGATGCCAACTCTGCCTTTTCCTTTTTGTTCAATCCTTTTAAGAGAGATTTGGGAATCCACATAACTTTTGATTTTCTTTTTGTATCCTAATCCTTTAGAAGAGACTTCCAGGAATCCACACATATTTTGACTTTCCTTTGGTTTTGGATGATTTAGAATGCAATTCTTCCATGATGGATTTAGGAACCCATATTTTCTTTGATATGATTCTTTGCTTAGATTCAGAACGCAATTCTTCCATGATGGATTTAGGAACCCATATTTGTTTTGATATTATTATTTTCTCAGTGGACCCTTGTGGTCTCTTGAGTATTCCCTTTTCCTTTGTAGTCACATGTTGATTAGATGGGACATAGTGATCTTCATATGTACGTCAATTCTTGTATTTTTGATTTCTTTGTTGCACATCCAAATTGCTTCCAAAAGACTTAGGGAGTGTGGATGTATAAGGTTGATATGGCTAGTTCATATGGATTGGTTGATAGGGAGATTTCAAGGATGCATGTCTTTATTGATCTTGATAGGGGATAGGGTAAGTGGATGGAGGGATATAAGGACCCAAGATAGATGGAAGGTTTGAAGGTTTTAGCCTTAGAATATAAGGACCAAGGATGGATTTGGAGGATAGTGAAGGATGGTGCTTATGTTTGAATGGAGGTATATAAGGTGTGGAAGGGATATCAACATCTTTAGAGTGAGCTGCATGACCAAGGATATTCTCTTTTGAATTCATCTTTATATTAATAGGTGCATGAGTAGCTTTGATAGGAACAATTTTGATAGGAGCAGCTGAAGCTTGAGGGGATTTACTATTATGCAAGGGATTTAGAGGAATGATGGTTTCATGAGGTGGATATGGAGGAGAATGAAAAGGATATGATGGGATGATCTAATCTTGACAAGGATCTTTAGATGGTGTACAAAGGGTACCTTTCTCTTGATTTTTGATAGGATCATTAGAGATGCTAGAAAGGATATCTTGATCTTTCTTAGGAGATGGATAAGATATAGGAGATGTAAGAGTTTCTTCTGGGGAGAAATGGAAGGGGATGATGAAATCATCATGAGACTCTTGAGATATGTGACTTTGGTCAACCATTGGATGAAGATGGATGGTGTCTTGATCTTGATCATTACCGATATTCATTTCTTCACATTTAGGATTGTCCTCTTCACATGGAGCCACTTCTAAGGATGAGGTAAGAGTGTTGATCTGCATGTGAGATTATTGACAAGCTGATGGACAATCATTTGCAATAGGCAACATAAGAATTGAAGCACATGGATGCTTTGGGTCTATGATTAGTGAAGCCTAAGAAAGACTTGCAGAGGTATGATGATTAGCTTGGATCTCTTTTAGAGGTAGTCCTTGAGAGTAGAAATAGTCGTCATTAGGCTCAGTTCTTGATGGAGATGGTGTGGTTGGTCATGAAGATTTAGGAGATGGAGGAATGGAGGGAGAAGTAGATGTGATCTGTGAACCATTGCTAGACATGGATTCTTGATATTGATCATGCTCGAGATTAGATGAATCATTAAGATTTTCAAATTTGATTATGCCATCATCTATGAGATCTTGGATTTTTTGTTTCAACTCCATGCAAGATGAAGTTTTATGCTCATTATTTTGATGATATGCACAATAGTTACTCAAGAATCTTCATCTACGTGATGTGGCTTGAGGTAATGTGATGAGATCATTCTCAATAAGTTCTTCCAATGCTAATTTATAAGATTGTCCCAAAGGAGTAAAGACTCTCTCACATTTAACCCAAGGTTCTTCTTTCATGAGGTTACCAATCCCTTTGGAGGGAGACTTAGTGGTGTTTTCAACAACTTTAAAGGCTTTGGATCCACTCACTTGATTATGATCAAATAGAAAAGGATAGATTGAGCTTGATGAGGATTTGTTGGATTGTGTATCCTTTTCCCCCCTTTAATTCTTGGATTTTAGATTGCATAGTTTGAATTTATTTTGATAAAGCTTCTATAAGAATCTCTTCTTGCACGTTGTTAGGACCATAAGGTTTAGCCTATTTTCTTTTAGACATTGTAAGATTGTCTTGATGCACTTGCATGGAAGATTGAAGAGGATGTATGATGAATTGATTGATTGATTGTTAGGTGTTGAAGTGATATCTAAAGTGTTGATTAAGTCCAAGACCAAAGGACAAAGGAGATAGAGTCCAACTGAGAGAGAGAAGAAATGACTCCGATCTTGAGTCAAGGTTAACAAACCTACTCTCATAACTTAGGATAAGGACAGCACAAAGAAATATGATTAAGATAGAAAGTCGCTTGGACTAGCACAGTGAAATCAGATTTCAAAACAGCAACGTGTCAAACTGTCAATAGATTTTAGTCAAAGACATACTAGTAGCGATGTTGGTGAGAACACAGATTTTGTAAAAAATCAGACAGAACCTTCACAACAGAAGAGAAATTTGGATAGCAAGTTGATAGATTTCAGATTTTTATAGTAGATGCAGAAACTCAGACAAGAGTTGATAGCTTAACACCTAGAAGTGCAAATTTTGAATCTGAATGATTGGTTTGATGTTTGATTTGAATGTTTGTATGTCTATTTGTTTTGATACTTCACCCATGTAAGACATGTCAAGTAGAATGTTTGTTGTAAAAAGAACATAGACACCAAAATCCTAGGTAAGCCAAGGCAATATCTATTGAAATCCCACTTGAACTGAAGTTTAGCCACACTTACTCATAGCAGAAAACTTAGAAGCTTGGAGGCACGGGCTCCTCCTTACAGTGCACTCACTTCTCAGGCACACCAAGCTTCGAATCCCAAGGGTAATGACTTCCCAAGGGATTGTTGTCTCTACTAAGAGCCATGAAAGTGTGGGATGTCTTAGTCGGTCTCTAACCTTCCACACCAACAAATAGAGGGATTTTGGTTACTAGAACAAAGTGTGTAATCAAGGCATCCGTTAGGTGGTTATACTTGCGGCAGACTAGCTCCATTATGGAGGCCTCCCAACCTACAAAAGTTACATTTTATAGGTTTTAACACACCACAAGGGTACTAAGGGAGATTGTCTTCCCGGTATAACACAATCAACACTTGTTCACTGTGAAATTAATCAAAATGACATTTTTATACACCAATTTGGAAGGGCTTGGCTTTAGCTTGTTACCAGTTGGGCAATCCACTCTCACCGGCTCTGTTAAAGCACTCAGGAGGTAGCCATGCTAAATGATTTGTATGGATTTTTCTTTCACCCAAGATCCACGAAAGCGAGGGGAGAGGATACATCCATGCAATTCCTTGGGTTTACAAAACTAAATGACACTTCAAGTAGAATAAGAAAATGACAATAATGCTTTTGGATTTCTGATCATCCCAAAATGGCAAGAGCATAGTTTCCTGACATTATTTTCATTCCTAAAACATCAAAAAAATGTTCATTTGATGAAGTATTGCATGTGGGTTCACATTTTAAGAAATAAAAAATAAGATGCAAGCACAATGTTTTGCGTTATATCGATCAAAGGCAACCTGCAAAACCAATTCATGAGTAGTTTGTGTTTTATTCTTCTTTTTCAACGTCCTGCAAACCACTGTTATGAAAACCTTACCTATTCCTGCATATGCAACCCACTGTTATAAAAATCCATAAAAAAAAAACACACAGCTTTTCAATCCCACTTGTTAGAAAATTAGGTTAGTCAAAGATAATACATCATTTGATAATCGAAAAACCTGTTGTCATAAAAATCAGGTTCTCACCAGTCTACACTAAATCAATCATAAGTTTTTAAAATCCCAAAAATTAATTAAAACCAATGTAAAATGAAATTTAACTCAAATACCTTTCCATAAATATAAATTTTGGATTTGTATCATGACATATGTGCACATACCAATAAAAACATCAGTCAAATTCCATAAAAATCAAGTTCCAACTAGTCTGCACTAAAAGGACCATAACTTTTGCAAATCCCAACAAAATTAATTCAAACCAATGGAAAATGAAACCTAACTCAAATACCTTTCCATGAATATAAATTTTGAATTTGTATCATTTCATATGTGCATGTGCCAATAAAAACATCAGTCGGATTTCATAAAATCAGGTTCTGACTAGTCTGCACTAAAATAACTATAACTTTTGCAAATACCAACAAAATTAATTCAAACTAATGGAAAATGAAATCTCACTCAAATACCTTTCCAGAAATATAAATTTAGGATTTTTATCATGTCATATGTGCATGTACCAATAAAAATATCAGGTGGATTTCATAAAAATTAGGTTCTGACTAGTCTGCACTAAAATGACCATAACTTTTGCAAATCCTAACGAAATTAATTTAAATCAACGAAAAATGAAAGATAACTCAAATAAATTTCTAGAAATATAAATTTCAGATCTTTATTATGCCATATGTGCATGTACCAATAAAAATAGCATTCAAATTTCTGATAAAATACCACAAAAATTTATCACAAAACTCACAAAAATTAACCTTGTGGTCGTGGGATCGAGCCCCACGGTGGACGCCAAAAATGTGTGTGCCAAAAGTGAACCTCTACTTTAGTAGTAAAATTCAACATAGTCATTATACTTCAACTGTATATATGAATGAATATGGATTCATTCATCCTGCATGTCTGAAAGAATCGACCTGTTGCCTTCTAGAAGGTTGGAGTATGAGCTTGCTCTCAGATCATTGCAAGCTTAGTGACTATACACTAACCTAAATGAAGGATTTAGAGCTATATATTGAAATTAAAATTCTAATTAATATAAATGATTATGTAATTTATTGTTCATCCAAGTAAATTAGATTAAGTTTTAGAGCACCAATGGAAATGTGAGATATTCAGTTTTAAACCCAAATTGAAAGTATGCTCTAAGTTAGGTTTGCATGCTTTAAAATAATAAACAACAATAATAAATAAATGCTAAGAATGAAAGAAAGCTAAGATGAAAATGTAGTATAATAACATTAATAAAAAATTAGGATCCTTTGTGAAGGAAAAGAGTTTCTCTTTTATAGAAATCTCTCTCGAATCGATGGTCGAAATCAAACAAAAAGAGTGGCTCAGATTTGATTAAGAAGCACAATCCATGTGCAAGTGATTTTATTGGTTGAGAGAGTCAGTTGACTGAACTGACTGATCAGTTATTTTGGAAACTTCCATATTCAGTTTTCAGTTAACTGAAATGTTTCCAAAATGATAAACAGTGGAGAATCAGTTACCTAAGTGGAACTGGATTGCTTCCATTTTGATAATCAGTCAACTAAATTTAATGATTTTATATGCATTTTTAATAATTTAATTGATTTTGAATGCATATTTCTATTTTTATAATTAATTTAATTCCTCTTTTATTTAATTCACAATTTTGTAATTTTTATTTAATTAATATATTAGAATATCAATTAAATAATAGTATAAACTTTATTTGCCAATGTAATGTGATTTTAGAAATTAATTAATTGATCAAGTAAGATGATCGATTAGGACCTAGGGTTTAGGTCAGATTAGTTCAAATTCGATGAATTGTCTGTTTGATTTAGGACTTAGAATAATCAAGATTAAGGTTTCTTGATTAATTTTTGAGATTGGGGGTCTAGGGTTTAGGTGACCATTTTTAGGTGATTACAGAGATAAGATAGAGTTTTAAATCTTTTTTATTCTAGTTGTCAAATAGAAATCTACAAGATAAAACTCAAGTATGCTTTAAAGAAAGATTGGCAAGATTTCTAGATCACGCCAAGAATAAGAAAGTAAAGGACTTAAAAATGGTGAAATTGTGTCTATAAAGAGATAAGCTAATTCATTATGAATTAGGGGAGTGAATAGAGAAGAATATGCTAAAGAGATACTGGTGAAGAAGAAAGACTTCATACAGTCCTTATCAATCAAGCTAAAGAATAGAGCTAACATTTTTGCGGACATCGAGCAACAGAGAAACAACATCACCAAGCATAAAGAAGTGGGGAAAAGGTATTGAAGGGAACCATTGATCAGAAAAGTATTATGAGCTTATAATAGATCTAAAAATATACAAATCTAAGTTGTATTTATGAATAGCTCATATATTTTTTTAGTTTAGCCATTGAATCAAAAAGTTTCTTAATCGAGCAGGAAAGTCTCTTAACCGAGCAGGACTAAACAATCCTTTATATATTGAGATACATCCCAAGGAGTATCAAAAATTTTATCATGAAGATAGCATAGAGAGATGCCAGATATCAACTGATAAATTGTTAGTATTAAATCCTCTAACAAGGTCACACTTAACAGTGTGTTTGTAACCTTTAACAGGGTTGGCTCTTCACCGAGCTCACTTCAAAAGAGTGAAAATTTTGGGTTACTAGCCCCAAGTGGTTTTTCCCTTAACAGGGTTTCCACGTTAAAAATCCATGTATCAAATGTGTTTATGATTTTTTTCTTTACACATTACTAAAATAAGATGATCGGTAAACACTAAGTTATTTACTATATTTCGGTAAATGATAGACTGCTATTCGATAAAGATTAAGAATAAGGTTTAACAGTGAACTCTGAGCAGTAGTTGTTTGGTAATATTATTTCAAGAAATACATCTTGTAGGACTGAAGATAGCTAGAGGATTATAATTGTGGTACTAAATTTTTTGGTTGATTTACTGGAATATTTTTTAGGCCACTGATTCACCCCCCCCCCCCCTCTAAGTTATTCTAACACTCTGGGGGGCAACTAAAATGTTGGAAAGATGCTATTTGATGGCCTTATGCCTTCTTGGNATATTTTTTAGGCCACTGATTCCCCCCCCCCCCCCCTCTAAGTTATTCTAACACTCTGGGGGGCAACTAAAATGTTGGAAAGATGCTATTTGATGGCCTTATGCCTTCTTGGAAGGTAAGAAGTCAGTATGTACAGAGCTTGATGTTTTTGGAAGGAAATTGAAGAGTTTTCTGAGCAATTTTGTGTGTGTACAACCTGGTATGGATTTATTGATTGAAACCAAGAACAAAAATTTGTGATGTTCTAAGTTACCTTACATTTCCAATTGATTTCATCTATTTTGGTGGTGTTACATAGAAGTTATAGTCATTGTTTGTAAAAATTGTCTTAAAACCCTCCTTTGGGTTTGTATCAAAGATTGAGCCCTAAATTGAGATTTATTTAGTGGATGTTCTCAAACACCTGGTGTTGGTGCTCAAATCAACAGATTGGATTTCCTATGGACTTGCCAATCCAATGTTAGGAAACCCAAGTGATTTGGCCAACTAACAAGTCACAACCAAGGCAATGTTGGAACTTCTGCAATTTTGACTCTACAAAACCAAGGCTAGTAGGCCTATACCTTGATGTATCCTTCAAGTTATAAGGATTTTTATAGTAGATAAGTAACACTTCAACCTTCTCTCTCAAGTATGGCAAGGCGCTTGAAAGAAATCTAACTGAAAGCAATATATCATGAACTGTAAATTAAAATACTTTAAGTAAATGAAAGAATGTTTGTTAAATGTGTATGTAATTTGAAATGAACAGATAGATAAGATATCACAAAACTATAAACAATGAACTAAATAAATGTAATCCAAATAAGAAATAAAGACTAGTGCCTTAATCAAGTATGGGCAATAGAGTCACTATCATTCCAATCTTATGTTCAACCTCAGAGATAGTTTTACAAGAAAACTTATCACTTCAAAGGTGTTATGGAATGTACATGCAACCTAAAACAAATTCAAAGATATTTCAAAAGGGTAATACTTTTCAGATGACAGCCCAATTGACTGAGGCCTCAATCAATAGAATTTAACCATGGAAAATAAGAAAACTAATTTAAAATATAAACTATATTGAATCAAATCAAGAAGCATGCACATCAAACTATCACCTTGAAGAATTTCTATTGGTTTATCTGAGGGACTAATTTTAAAATGATTAATGAAACAATTTCATATATGAAGAAAAAGGACTTATCTTTATCGATTATGAAAATAGTACAATAGAGTTCACATTTGCAGTTATTGATCCATCTAATCCATCTATCAAAATTGTATTATTGTTGTATTCCCTTCTCTTTAAATTTTACATTATGTATGTGTGTGTGTGTGTGTGTGTGTGTGTGTTTGAGTGGCTTTCACACCTCTTTAGGGTGAAAGACACAACTCTTATTACAAATTATTTTGAAAAATAATAAACTAACTAAAAAATAACTACCTAACTTTGAGATTTGGCTTTGGTAAAAAATCCAAAACACTTCGTGAAAAGCTAATATTTATGCTAGTGATAGGAAATTTGATTTCCCGAACTAGGCCTGTTTTAGATTTTTAAAATTTGACCATCTTTATCCTCTATCGAAATCATCTTTGTAGCAAGTCTAAATTCTAGCATTTTATGAAGGCTTCGATTAGTTAGTTCTATTTATTTGTGTGATAAAGCTTCCTTCCTTTGATATTTTTTAGTATGGAGAAACATGCTTCTTTATAATGGATGGGGACTTCTAAATTATCAAAATTTAGGGTACCACCAGTGGCTCTTTCTGGGGATGTATGCTCCCTATGAGCATAGCGAGATTCTATCTATCTCTAGAGAAGTAGACCAAGTATCCATACTTAATCTGATGCAAAGTGATTTGGTTTTCATCTTTAAGATTTATCTTTATACCAATAGGATCATGAATAACTTTCATAGGAAGTTTCAATTGGGTGGCCCCAGGCCCCAAAAAAATGAACACTGCTTCTTTCCTCTATCGAATACATAATTTTGATCATGTAATACTTTGGATCTCCCGAATACAATGCCACTACTCTCATGGACAAAATTCATTTATTTATTAACATGCTTTGACTTTTGTTTACCTTTAGAAAATTCATTAGGTGCACTATAGTCCTTGCTAAATAGATGATCCCCATGCATTTGATCAACCCTACAAGTAAATAGATTAAGCTATTCTTCTTGGATTCCTTTACATACACAATCTTCTCTATACTCAAGATGTTGTTTCTTTTCACAAAAAGGATTTGGAGATAACTCACATGTAGGAACTTCCTTCTTATCAAGAATTTGATCAGATAGGATACTAGGATAATTTTTAGAACTAATCTTTAACACATTCTCCTCATTATGTCTTTTTGATTTCATCTCATCTTCACATGTTTGATACAACTTATGCTCATAGGATGAAATAATGCATGTCTCACTTTCTGAATACACTTCCCCATACATATTTTGAGTTTCATCATCTTCAAAATGATCAC
>MU225463.1:345909-359844 GCA_018584345.1 Thuja plicata
ATATATACATTCATATCTTTCACTTGGTACTTACCTAGTTGAATTAACAACATCAGATAATTATTGTGGCCATTTCACTCCAAGACTTATAATTACATGTAGATAACTATAAAATAATAAAGTACCTAGAACAATCATTGCCAACATAATGTGCTCCCTCTTTATTGACATCCATGGTGGAAGTTTATTGTTGATAACAAAAATAGGCCACCGATTAAACAGATCTCATCTCTTCATACAAATTGACACCATCTGTTGCCAGAGAAAGCTTGAGATTTAGAGGTTCTTCTTTAAAGTGTTGCCACTTTTCCTCTATGTCCATAAATGATGAACCATCCATAGGCATTCAAATAATGTCATCTCAACTCCTGCCACATGCATGGTAATCCATAAATTATGCCAAGCTATTGCACCTGAATAATTGTTTCAGACATGGAATAATGGGGATGTAACGTAGAACCTTGCAAGGCACATTTTTTGTCATTTGATCATCTTGATATATACTTGTATGGAATTCAGGGCATTCTATTTCATTTTCATGTTCTTTATGATAAATAATATGATCTTTAGGACAAGAATCTATTGCTTGATACTCCATTCCAATATATTTCATAATGGTACATAATTCTCAGTACAAGCGAGGGAGAACATTTGATGGTAGTAACAGAAACTCACCTATCAATCTATAGAAAAAAAAATATAAGTCATTACTATAAACAATCTTAATGGTACATGTTTCACCTTTTATAAACTATAATAATGTATATGACAAACCTTAGCATATGTGACATTGCTATGTTGGATAAACCATTCATAACCTTCAAATTCACCAACAACAATAAAGCAGAGAGAAGAGTAGATTGGGATCCTTCGTAAAGGGTTGTGTTTTCCTTCTCAAGTAGAGGTATATCATGGATGATGTCAATGTCATCCTCATCATAATTATCATCATCATCAGTAGCACCAGTAGCACTAGTACCAAATGTATCAATGATCAATGCATTCATACCATCATATTCAAATGTGTTTTCTGGCACATGATCATCATATTCCATGGGATCATGATCTTTAGCTTCAATACTCACACCTCTAGGTTCCTCTATATTCACACCCCCATGTTCCTCTAAGATGTATTCATCCATATCACGTACTACACTAGGGAGATCGACCTATATAAAAATGATGATAATCAAACCCCCCCTTCAATATGATAATCAAACCTCCTTCCATGGTTCATATGACGTATATTAATTGTGAAAACAATATAAAAAACAACAATTACCAATAGATGATTATAATCAAACCCCCCTCCAATGTGACCATTCTCCCTACAATGTATCTTTTCTTTTTTTATTTTGATTCTTCTTTTCTTTAAGCCGTTACAACTCTTGCATGGACAATAACATTTTTCATCGCCTTCTCTTTGAAAGTTAGACAACAATCTAGCGATTGTCTCACTATTTTGATTGAATTCCCTTGTATTATCTGACATGATCCTTAATGTGTATATCTGCAAAAAAAATCAGTATTCTCATGTATGATCCAAAACCTGCAAGGAAGGAAAAGATGGGGTTAGATCCAAAGGATCTAAGAAATGCCTGGCACCCTATTACTGAGCCTATCTTCATAAATAGAAGAGGCTAAGACCTTAATTTTGAAATGTCTAAATTGAAAAATGTTACCTTAGGAATGGAACCCCTAGTTTTAATTCTCAAATAATTATTGATGTTTCTTGAATGATGTCATCGCATGCCTTCATTGTGGAGGAACATATTATGATTGATCATGATTTTTAAATCTTGAAAGTTTTAATTCCTTGATTGGAAATATATTTTTATTGAATGGTCAATTGGAATGCTTGGAATTGATTGTTATATTATATAAGTTTCAAATGGTCAAGAGAGGGAGATGTATATATGCAACTTACATATTTTCAAACTTAATTTTTGGGGAATACTAAAATTGGGGAGAAATTTCTTGCTACTAGCAAAGTTGACTGTTATAATTTATAAATTGGACTCAAACTACATAGACAAAGGTGTTGGGTATTCTAGTCCACTAGGAAAAGGGATTCCTCCATCCCAATATTTGACCCACAAAAAAGGTCATGACTAGTTGGTGCAGGAGCACCAAGGTCAAAGGCAGGAGCCATGGAGTGCACCAGGGACTATAGCGCCTTGGAGAGTTGAAAATAATCTAGTGGTTAAGAGTAACCTAAAGATGGTGATCATAAATACAAGCAATAGGTAAGAGTAACCAGAGTGATGAATATAATTAGTTAAGGTCTTAATGTGCTAATTTGCTAAAGAGTCATAACATTAACTTTCTATTAGAGTGTTGAAGCTATAGTGTCCATTTTATTGCCATTAATAAATGGAACATATGTGGTTTTTTTCATCATTTTTTAAGAGTTATTCATTTATTTGCAGGAAGTCTATGTGTATAAGAATGGACAATTTGCTAAAGATATCAAAGAACAAGAAACATACATGGAGAAGAATGATGATACAGAACTAGAAGATGAGGGACTCGAATATGTTCTGAATTTTCTTACAACTGGGATGCAAAATACTAGATCATCTATTCTGAAAGATCTAAAATAGTCATAATTGGATATAATGCTAAGTTTTGCATCTAGAAGTGGTAATTTCTTTACTTTCTTCCTATATTTATATGTAAAAATAATACTTTATTGGAGGTTGAATTTTAACAATGCAAAATTGTCAACCACCGAGGCCAATTAACTGTATTTCATGGAAGTTTCTCTTATATTTATAATTCAAATTCTATTAGTTATTTGTTAAATAGGATTCTAAAGCATTGAAAGTAGAAAGTCGGTGTTTCAACTAGTTGCCTATTTACATATATTTTGCATTTATTATAACCTTTTTGATTAATACTAAAATAATTCTTAGCTATAATGCTCAGCATTATATATATAGAATTTATCCAGAGACTTGTAGTTACAATCGTTAAGAGCACTAAGAGTGTTGTCATGCCCAAAAGTTGGGCAAAAACACACGAAATTTTTTTTTTAATAACGCACTTAAACAGGATACCAAAACAATCACAAGGGTAACATGTGCACGCAAAATGGTGCAAAGGGATAAATGAAACTAGAAAGGTCACAAGGGGAGGAATAGCTTTCAGAGCTATCCTAAAGGATGCCTAAAGCCCCAAACTTGATCTATACGCAAACTGAGATAGTTGACCAAAAGTTAACTATACTCTGAAATAAGTGAATGGTAAGTTCTATGGTTTGTTAAACCCTAAGGGAGGCTCGTACATGCAAATTGAGATAGTTGACTAAAAGTCAACTAGGGTTGACCTAAAAGTCAACTAGACTTTGAATTATGCGAAGGAGGGTTACTAGGGCCTACTAAGCTCTAAGAAGTGCCAAGGCATGCAATGCGTGATGGTTGACCAGAAAGTCAACCCATGTTGACCAAAAGTCAATTGTCATCGAAAGTCACAAAACTAAAACCTAAGGTTACAGAGGCTATAAGGAACATCTGGTTCAATTTCAAAATGCACGGACCAGGTTTGACCATGGTTGACTTAAAGTCAACGGTGTACAAGAACAGTCAAAGGGAGACATTTAAAAATGTCTAACGCTTATTAACTAACAAAGAATAATATAATTGAAATCTCTCCCCTAGTATTTCTTTTTTTTTAAGTTTTAATCCCCACATGAAAAGTTTAACATAATATTCACGTATTTCAAATCCAGGCCTAACATAAAATTTAACTAATACACAAAATTAAATCAAATCTATAGTAAAAGACATATCTATACTATAATAATTAAATCAAGACTACAATAACATTCTTCTGAAATTACGACCCTATCTAACTTTAAAGAATCTATATGCATATATATAAAAAATCTAATCATTACTAATAATTTAAATATTGTTAAAATCCTAAATCAAATCTTAATTCTAAAGAAATATCCTAAATAAAAATAATAATAAATTTACCCTAACAATACATATTAAATTTAATCCCTTCTAGAAATACAATGCTCAAAACTTTAAACAAAAAATAAAAGCTTCAAAACACATAGGACTCCATTAATGGAGTCCTTGAGCTCAAGAACACACATAAACACAAACAAGTAACTTTAAAGAAATCCAATCTTAATCCAAAGCTAAGGTGTGAAGAGGAATTGTGTTGAGCTATCCTTCCTAAGCTCCTTCTCCAAAAGCTCCTTCAAACTGAATTTTGTCTCTAAGGGTAGAGAGTGGGTGAACACTCAACTCATCCTCAAATCTTTCCTAAATAGGCAAACCTCCAACATGAGCAAGAATTAACCCAAGGGTGAGGTAACTCTAACCAATCCTAAACTAAATCACATCCTAACTCTCCAAGGGTGAAGTCAAATGAAACTTGGGTAGAAGAGAGAGTGAGGTTAACCAAAGTCACACTCCTCTTCCAAATTCGCTCAAAGCTGAAAATGACACTTAAAGGGAGTAATAATTGAGTTTAGAGGCTCATTAATGATAGAAAATGACCCCTAACCCATAGGGTACCAAGCTGGGTGACTTAAACTAACCCCAGTTACCCCCTAGGAGTCCAAAAGACCCTCTAAAACTCACCCTGAAGTTAACCTACGGATTTCTAAGTCAAAGAAATTCTAGAAACTTCTAACCCTGGGGTAAGCTTGGTTACTACTCCTAGATGACCTTAGTTAACCCTTGACTAACCTTGGTTTCCTTATAACTAGCCATGCCAATAATTAAATTACAACAATTGCCAAACTTGGCACATTAAGTTAAAACAATAGACATGACTTAATCACATAAACATTTACTAATTTAATAACACACATGAAAACCACGTTTAGGAAATAAACACATAACAACAAGGTCCATGTCTCTTTATATAGATAGGACCTTGAAAAGCATGGGTATTTACATAGGTTCCAGTACTGGGTCCCCAATTTAGATCCATGGTCAACTTTTCCTGCACACTCAATGCACACATCAGTAGATCCAAAACAACATGATATGAAACATAACATAACATCAATAATATATGTAAGCATATAAAACACATTGCATTAGAACTAAAATATCTTAGCATCGATTTCCTAAACCAATTTCATCATATTATATCCATACATGTAAGTCCATATAACACATCAACGTAAGCTAAAACTGAATCAGAAAATAAAGCATCTCAAAAGTACCCTGATTACAAAATCAGGTGCTGAATATATAACACAAGATTCCATCGATCCTCAAATGTATAAAAAGTCTCTGGTAGTCAAAGTATGTCAAAGCATAAACTACTGAAAGCATAAGAACAAAATAGTAAAACTATAGCAGTCTAATGTAGGTCTCATATCCACCCCCTCTAGGCATGAACTTCCTCTTGGAGTTCATCGAAGAGGTGAGGGTACTATGATCTCATCTATGTTGTGTCCTCCCAAGAGGTTGTAACCTCATCATAGCAATCCCACTGGACCCTAACCTGGTCTAGCTCTCTGCCTCGAAGGCCCAAAGTCTGCCAAGCCAATATACAAATTGGCTCCAACGCCAGCTGTCCATCCGACTCCACCTGCAAGGCATCCCAATCTATCACATGAGACTCATCATATATATACTTCCTCAGAACTGAAACATAAAACACATCATGGATGCGTGATAGGCTAGGTGGAAATGCTAAATGGTAAGAAACTGGGCCTATCCTCTCAAGGATCTCAAAAGGTCCAACAAAATGGGGTGCTAGCTTAGAGCCCTTTCCAAAATGGATTGGACTCTTATTCGGTCGCACCCTCAAAAAGACTCTATCTCCAACTAGATAGGCTTGATAAATCTTCTTCACATCTACGTACTTCTTCTGCCTATCATGAGCTTCCTCAAGTCGCTGCCTAATCAAGGTCACCTGCTGTTCCATATCCCTGACTAGCTCAATACCAATGGAAACTCTATCCTCGATCCTATCCCAACTGAGTGGGGTCCTGCATGGCCTACCATAAAGAGCCTGATAGGGAGGCATACCCAAGGAAGTTTGGTGCCCATTTTTATAAGCAAACTCCACTAGGTGTAGGTATTCTTCCCACCAGGTCTGATGATCCATGACATACATGCAAAGCATTTCCTCTAACACTTGATTGACCCTTTCGGTCTGTCCATCTGTCTCAGGATGATAAGCCGTACTGAAGTTGAGTCTAGTACCCATAGCTGCCTGAAGTTCTCTCCAAAAGGATGAAGTGAAGAGGGAATCTCTATCTGAGATGATCTTATGAGGTATGCCATGAAGTCTGACTATATCTCGCAAGAACACTTGTGCCACTGCTGGTGCGGTAAAGGTAGTACACACGGGTGAAAAGTGAACCACCTTAGTCAACTTGTTGACTGTCACCATGATAGCATCATGATGATGAGAAGACATAGGAAGACCTACTATGAAATCCATAGATATGGTGTCCCATTTCCACACTGGTACCTCATGAGGCTGAAAGAGACCACCTGGATGATGGTTTTTCGCCTTCACCCTCTGGCACTCTAAGCATCTAGCTACCATCTCTACAATCTGCAACCTCGTGCCTGGCCAATGATATAGTTGCCTCAAGTTGAAATGCATCTTATTAACCCTATGATGCACTGCATAAGGGGCCCTATGAGCCTCAAGAATCAAAAACTCATGCAATCCTCCAGAAGAAGGTATATAGATACGTCCTCTATGATGCAATAGTCCATCAAAATCTAAAGCATACTCTGAAAAATTCCCCTCAAGGGGTCTCTGAGATCGAATCAACTCACAAACCTCCATGTACATCTCATCCTCTTGCAAGTGATGAAGGATGCAATCTCTCAAATTTGTGCCAGTAGACATAGAAGAAAGCTCATGTCATCTCCTACTCAAGGCATCTGCGACCATGTTCTCTTTCCCTTTGATGTAATGGACAACAAAATCATATTCACATAAGAACTCCTTCCATCTTCTCTATCTAGCATTAAGTTTTGGCTAAGAGAAGATGTACTGAAGACTCTGATGGTCAGAATGATGTTCAAACTGATGTCCTAAGAGAAAATGTCACCATCTAACTAAATCATGCACCACTACTGCGAGCTCAAGGTCATGGGTAGGGTAGTTGAGCTCGTGAGTCTTTAGTTTCCTAGACTCATAGGCTATAGCTCGCCCACCTTGCATAAGGACTGCTCCCAAATCATCTAAGGAAGTGTCTGTGCACACCATAAAGTCTGCTGAAGGCTCTGGAATAGATAAAATGGGTGCACTCATAAGTTCTCTCTTGAGCTCCTAAAAAGCCTTATCACACTTCTTAGTCCACTCAAACTTCTTTCCCTTTTGCTGAAGAGAGGTAATGGAGTGTGCTACCCAAGAGAAACCATTAACAAACTATCTGTAGTAACCGGATAAACCCATGAAACTCCTAACCTCAGTCATAGTGGTAGGTGCTAGCCAATCCATGATGGCATCAATCTTCGATGGGTCTACTAAGATCCCATCACCTGAAATAACATGGCTAAGGTACTTGACCTCTGCTCTGAAGAAAGCACACTTTGCCAAGCTGCCATACAACTGTTTGTCTCTAAGACACTTTAAAACTTGCCTCAAGTGTTCCTCATGCTCTTTCTCATTCTTGGAATATATCAAGATGTCATCCAGAAACACAACTACAAACTTGTCAAGGAAGGTTTCAAATACTCCGTTCATAAGACTCATGAACACAGCTGGAGCATTCATAAGACCGAATGGAACCACAGTGAATTCATAGTGGCCATATCTAGTGTGGAATGCAGTCTTTTGAATATCACTATCCACGATCCTCAACTGATGGTAACCCAATTTGAGGTCTATCTTGGAGAAGACTCAGGCTCCCTGCAATTGATCAAACAAGTCATCAATCCTGGGAAGCGGATATTGATTCTTGATGGTCACCTTGTTCAACTGTCGGTAATCCATGCACAACCTAAGAGAGCCATCTTTCTTCTTCATGAAGATAATTGGTGCACCCCAAGGAGAGACACTAGGAAAAATGTGTCCTTTCTCTAATAGTTCCTCAAGCTATATCTTGAGCTCATTAAGCTCATTAGTGGTCATCCTATAAGGTGCTCTGGAAACTGGCTCAGATCCTGGTAAGAGATCAATGTGAAAGTCTACTTCCCTACAAGGAGGCATACCAGGTAGCTCTGATGGAAATACATCTAAAAACTCTTGAAGAATGGGGAAGTCATCAAGAGAAGTTTCCTTCTCTGTCTCTTCTTCCCTATCGCTGATGGTGATGGCATACAACTGGCATCCCTTCCGCATGCATCGCTTAAGCTGCATGGCGGATATCACACAAAGGGATAGAAGCCTATGAACCCCAGTAATAACTGTATCCATACCATCATCATCCAAACATTTGATCCTCTTCTTACGACAATCTAGCTTGGCTCTGTGGGCACTTATCCAATCCATGCCAAGGATTAGACCATAATATCTGAGGGGAGTAACTCTGAGATTAGCTATGGTGGTCATCCCACCAATCTGGATTGGCAAATCACTAACCATCAAGGTTACAGAAACTCTAGCTCCTGAAGCTAACTCTACTTCCCATCTAACCTCCTGACTAGCTGCCACTAGCCTGCAACATTCCATAACTGATGGAGAAATAAAGGAGTCAGTGGCTCCTGTATCAAAAAGAATAGTAACTTCACTACCTCTAATCTTACCTGAGGCCTCAATAATGGTAGCCTGGTGCTCTGCTTTACGATTGTCCACTGCTGCAAAAACCATGTGGGATTTCCCCCTGTCCCCTACTGTAGGTTCTGAAACTGCCATATGCTGACTACCACCCTGTGGGCACTCTCTAGCTAAGTGTCCCATGGAACCACATGTGTAACATGGCCCCCGTGACTGAACCTGAACACTAGGAGGCCTAGAATATTGTGATCTTGCAGTCCTAGATGAGCTGCTATAACCTCCCTTAGAGGACTCCTGAGTCTATGCTGGAGGGGTATAAGGTGCCTGAGATCTTTGGTCCTTCTTAGGACCCTGAGACTGCCACTGCTTAGACTTGGAGCCCTACTAAACCTGAGGTGCCCTCTGTCGCTGGTTCTACTGTGACTATTGTGGCTACTGTTGTTGCTATTTCTACTACCATGGGGCCCTATATGACCCTGAAGAGTTCCTCTAATTCCCTTTCCATGTGTTCTTCTGATATCCAGAGGCTTGAGATGAGGTATTGTGGTTCTGCGACCCATCCCTATAGTTCTGTGGGCCCCAGACTATCTCTTCAGCCACTAAGGCCCTATCCACCATGAACCTTAAGTTCCCTGAAGGTACCATGTGTACCCTATCTAAAATCATGAGATTTAATCCCTTGATGAACCTGTTCACCTATAGCTTCTCATCTCCCATGTATTCAACATAGGGTAGGAGGTCGAGAAACTTGCCCTCATACTAGGCTACTATAAGACCCCATTGTCGGAAGTCATGGAACTCATCTATATGGTGCTATCTGAACTATTTTGAAATATACCACTCTCTGAAGAGCTCGAGGAAAGCTCCCCAAGAGAGGGTATTGATGTCAATGAGACCCTTGGTCTCCTCATGCCTCCACCAAGTGGAGGCCCAGTCTCTGAGAAAAAGGATTAAGAACCATGCCTTAAGGTTGCTGCCATAGTTTCACAACCCAAAGCACCTCTCCAGGCTTAAAAGCCAAGCCTCAGCTCCTGCCCCATCTGCTTCTCCTATGAAGGGAGGTGGTTTAAGCCTCATCAATTCTGTGATCTGATTCCCGCTATCGGGGGGTGCCCTATCGAGTCTCTACGCACCACCCCTAGGAACACCACCTAGTACTGTAATGGATTCATCTTCCTAATCAATCTGATTCCCTCTTGCTCTAGGAGGTGGGCTCCTACTTCTCTCTCTTTCTTGATTAACAGGTGGCATGCGGTCTAGTATGAGCCTGGCCAGGTTCTGAAAGGCCAACAAAAGCACTGCATTAGGATCGGGAGGGGGTTCAGGAGGTGGACTCTGATCCCTCCTATGATCCTCTACTTCGGGTCGTACCTCCACACGTGCCACGGGGATACATCCCTGACCACACCCTTGCTAATGGGCTTGATGAGTGACAGGTGGCATCCTACACATGCAAGACAAATTTAGTAACAACATAGTGGGTTAGGTTCCCAATGTTGCTAAACATGGCTCTGATACCAAAATGTCATGCCCAAAAGTTGGGCAAAAACAAACGAACAAAAATTTTTAATAACGCACTTAAACAGGATACCAAAATAATCACAAGGGTAACATGTGCACGCAAAATGGTGCAAAGGGATAAACGAAACCAGAAAGGTCACAAGGGGAGGAATAGCTTTTAGAGCTATCCTAAAGGATGCCTAAAGCCCCAAACTTGATCTGTACGCAAACTGAGATAGTTGACCAAAAGTCAACTATACTCTGAAATAAGTGAATGGTAAGTTCTAGGGTTTGTTAAACCCTAAGGGAGGCTAGTACACGCAAATTGAGATAGTTGACTAAAAGTCAACTAGGGTTGACCTAAAAGTCAACTAGACTTCAAAATATGCGAAGGAGGGTTACTAGGGCCTACTAAGTTCTAAGAAGTGCCAAGGCATGCAATACGAGATGGTTGACCAGAAAGTCAACCCATATTGACCAAAAGTCAACTATCACCAAAAGTCACGAAACTGAAGCCTAAGGTTATAGAGGCTATAAGGAACATCCGGTTCAATTTCAAAATGCACGAACCAGGTTTGACCAGGGTTGACTTAAAGTCAACCATGTACAAGAACAGTCAAAGGGAGACGTTTAAAAATGTCTAACGCGTATTAACTAACAAAGAATAATATAATTGAAATCTCTCCCCTGGCATTTATTTTTTTTAAAGTTTTAATCCCCACATGAAAAGTTTAATGTAATATTCACGAATTTCAAATCCGGGCCTAACATAAAGTTTAACTAATACACAAAATTAAATCAAATCTATATTAAAAGACATATCTATACTATAATAATTAAATCAAGACTACAATAACATTCTTCTGAAATTACGACCCTATCTAACTTTAAAGAATCTATATGCATATATAAAAAAAAATCTAATCATTACTAATAATTTAAATATTGTTAAAATCCTAAACCAAATCTTAATTCTAAAGAAATATCCTAAATAAAAAAAAACAATAAATTTACCCTAACAATACATATTAAATTTAATCCCTTCTAGAAATACAATGCTCAAAACTTTAAACAAATTTCCAATCCTTTCTTATTAATAAATAAATCTAGTATGAAAAAAAACTATATCTCCAATAAAGAAATCTAATAATGACAAATTATATTAAAGTGTATTATATTATATTTTATATTTTTTTTTTCTTAAAAAAAAAATTAAAATGAATCAAATCTAGCATTTAAAAATTATCACTAAAACCTAGCCGAACACAATTCAACCCCACAACCCTAAATCCCTATGGGATGTAAAGGGGAGGCGGCGGGTGCATCTCGGCAGCGGGTTTCAAAGCACAGCGGCGGGGAAGGTTGGCCGCAGGGCGGAGGAAGTGGGAAGAAGGCAGCGCGGGGAAAGGGCGGAGAAGTGGTGACCGCAGGCGGCGGCACCATTGCCCGCCAATGAAATAGAGCTTGGAGGGGGGCGGTAGTTGGGACGGCCGACGCCGGCCAGCGAAGCCTCCCCACTGTGGGTGGTCCGCGAGCTGTGCGGCCCCCACTGTCACTGCCAAGGTTAACCAGGAGGGAGGGTTCTCGACCCTTCCCAACTCAAAAAAAAATACGTTTTCACTTTTAAAAAAATAAACACAGTCCACTCGAAAATAAAACGCCAGAACACAACCCCTCTTGCAAAGTTATTTAAATTCATTTATTTTGTTTTAAAACATGGTTAGAGAATTGTGTATATATTTATATGTATATATATGTCTATATATATATATATATATTTAAGAGAATAAAAAGAAATATAAACACTGGTGTAGATTGACTGTATATGTCAAAACAAGGAGCTTTTATAAACAGATTTTATTTTTTTTTAAATACATATTTGAAAACCATATTTAATACTAAACATAATGGTAAAAGAAGATTTTAATTTTGAGCATAATTTTTTTGACATAATTTTTCAGAAATTCATAAGGTAACAAAATAAATCTTTTCCTCAAGAACACAAATAAACAACAAAATAAAAATAACTATATTAAGGTTATTTTTTTTTGTTTTATTTGATGTAGGCAAAATTAAGATTTATGATTTTAAATGGCACTTTCTATAACACATTAATCTGTCTCATAACAATATATCCTAAGCTATCAAATTTAAGACTTACGAGACTAATTAAAAATTTTAATTCTAAAACAAAACACCATATAGAATCCATAACAATATCTATTTCAGGATCATAATGCCTTCCTTAATATATATTTCAATCTATAAATAAGGAATGTTCACCATTTCCACATAATATTCATGTTTCGATCTAGAGTAAAGGTTTACAAACCATAATAGGATACAACTTTTTAATGGTCTTAATACAACTTTTCAATAATGAAAATTCTTAAACATCAAGGATACAATGATCTTTTTTCAGTCATACCCATCTCTCACATAAGGGTATTATTCATCTTTGCTATCCCTTCATGAACTTGATACACATTGAGGTTGACCATGGAGGCTCACCTCCCAACCTAGGCCTTTACAAGGCCACCCCCGAGCTTGGGGATCCAATCTGGAACGGGTCACAAACAAAAACACCCAACAAGCAGGAAATGAAATAGAGACTCAAACACAAGAAAGCTTCCCAACATCAGGATGGACAAGGTAAGTGTCTCAAAGAGACATTCCTAAAAATAGGGGTAGTGGTAGACCTCACTGAAGGAGAAAGCCAAGAATACACATAGAATACACAAGCCTCACATGGACTTGATAAGGACCATCTTTACAAGATGTTGTCCTGAATAACCTCCTTATTCCTCCTAAATGCCCCCTCAAGCCCATCTTGGCTTCATGGGTATCATGTTACCCCAAGTTTTTCCCTCCTCACATGGGAGACTCTACACTTAACAAGAATCATTTCCATCTACTCCTCCAAGGCTACTCTGCCCTCCCCAGGGTGAGTGTACCTTGAAGACCCATTCGAAATCAAACACAAAGTAAAGACATTGAGAAACAAATAAAGAAATTTCCAACTGAAAATAAAAGCTTCAAAACACATAGGACTCCATTAATGGAGTCCTTGAGCTCAAGAACACACATAAACACAAACAAGTAACTTTAAAGAAATCCAATCTTAATCCAAAGATAAGGTGTGAAGAAGAATGGTGTTGAGCTATCCTTCCTAAGCTCCTTCTCCAAAAGCTCTTTCAAACTGAATTCTGTCTCTAAGGGTAGAGAGTGGGTGAACACTCAACTCATCCTCAAATCTTCCCTAAATAGGTCCACCTCCAACATGAGCAAGGCTTAACCCAAGGGTGAGGTAACTCTAACCAATTCTAAACTAAACCACATCCTAACTCTCCAAGAGTGAAGTCAAATGAAACTTGGGTAGAAGAGAGAGTGAGGTTAACCAAAGTCACACTCCTCTTCCAAATTCGCTCAAAGCTAAAAATGACACTTAAAGGGAGTAATAAATGAGTTTAGAGGCTCATTAATGATATAAAATTACCCCTAACCCATAGGGTACCAAGTTGGGTGACTAAAACTGGCCTCGATTACCCCCTAAGAGTCCAAAAGACCCTCTAAAACTCACCCTGAAGTTAACCTACGGATTTCTAAGTCAAAGAAATTATAGAAAATTCTAACCCTGGGGTAAGCTTGGGTACTACTCCTAGATGACCTTAGTTAACCCTTGACTAACCTTGGTTTCCTTATAACTAGCCATGCCAATAATTAAATTACAACAATTGCCAAACTTGGCACATTAAGTTAAAACAATAGACATGACTT
>MU225463.1:359898-393615 GCA_018584345.1 Thuja plicata
TGTCTCTTTATATAGATAGGACCTTGGAAAGCATGGGTATTTACATAGGTTCCAGTACTGGGTCCCCGATTTAGATCCATGGTCAACTTTTCCTGCACACTCAATGCACACATTAGTAGATCCAAAACAACATGATATGAAACATAACATAATGTCAATAATATATGTAAGCATATAAACCACATTGCATTAGAACTGAAATATCCTAGCATCAATTTTCTAAACCAATTTCATCATATTATATCCATACATGTAAGTCCATATAAGACATCAACGTAAGCTGAAACTGAATCAGAAAATAAAGCATCTCAAAAGTACCCTGATTACAAAATCAGGTGCTGAATATATAACATAGGATTCCACCTATCCTTAAATGTATAAAAATTCTCTGGTAGTCAAATTATGTCAAAGCATAAACTACTGAAAGCATAAGAAAAAAATAGTAAAACTATAACAGTCTAATGTAGGTCTCACAAGTGAAAAGTCTTGTAAATTGCCTATATTGGTAATATAAGTCAAATAGGGCTTAATTGGAGTTAGTTGGGGTTAGTAGGTGCTATAGTTTAAGTTAGCTTTCTAAGGTTGTCTCTAAAAATTTTATGAGTATTTAGAATGGGAAAAGGGTGTTGTGTTGTCGAGTTGACAACTTTTGTTGTCAACTTGATAACTATTTCTTGTATTTTGTCACTAACAATCAGACTATTATGTGATAGTTAGAATTAGTTGAATGGTTACTCTCGGGTATTTTGAGAGTTAATGTCTCTTTAGATGGAGATCCATAAATTAGGGAGGTGTTGATCTGAGATGGATCAAGTTTGTAATAGTTTGAATCAATAAAATCAAAATTTCTTTGCAAATTGTGTATTCCACTGGCCTACGGATACAGTCAAACAACAGCAAACTGTTGTATTTAAATTTTATCCCAAGACCAAATTTTTTCTTTTCATTCTTTTCAGTTTCACTCCTCCCACTTCCCCAGGCATGACAACTTTGTCCTAACTAATGAGGGGGAATTTATTGGTGGATAATTCACAATTGAATAAAATGCATTGCTAGGTGGACAATTCACAATTAAAGGAAAAGATTGAACGAACTTCTCAACACTCAAGCTTTGACCAAAGACTTTAATATTGTAGAATGATATTTCTTTGATTCTATCATCCTCCCTTATCATCGCCTTTCTCAAAAGTGTTGTATCACCAGATTGAGAGGAATATGGGAATAATTGTATAAATTCAGTTACAAGGAGAGATTGGGTGTTAATCTATAAAGAACGAAATTTGTTCCTTCAACAGAATGAGAATAATATGGTCTTATTGATATCCCAAAAAAACTTTTAATTTTCCCTAAAGTCCTCCATGATAGCCACATATCATTGACCAAGAAATTCCAACATTTTTGGAAGAAGAAATGGGGCTCTTGAGCATTGTATTGTCATCTATTCTGAGTTATGAAATCTATAATTATTGATAGCTAAATCCTAACTGTTTTCCCTCCAATGGTGGTTGTTGACTTTCCATCTTGGAATTTATCGTGTGTATTTAATTATCCAACAACTTGTTGTTGTTTATTGTATTTTTAATTTTGTATGCTCAGAACTACACTAAAGAGATTAATAAAAGGATTCCCCTTCTCTTCAAGTGTAGAAGTAGGCAAATTGTTGAACCAAGATAAATTATTGTGTTCTCTATTTATGTGGTTTCATCTTATTCTCTTGTTTATCTGTTGTTTTCATTTTCTTTTTAAATCCTCTTCAAGAATGCCTTTAAAATCAATGACCTCATGTGCTCCATCAAGGGTTAGGAGAAATTTGATATATCTAATTTCCCCCTATTTCAGTACTTTGTAATAGCTAGAAACCTTGTCATCTTCCAACTTGAGCTCCCTCACATGATTGAAAATTCTATTCATTTTTGTTGACATATGGAAGAATTTAATATCATGATCTCCCACATTAACACACACCTCTATTTGAAATTGCTATCCCACAATGGGTAATATAACTACTTCAACACCTATAGGTTCATCAAAATGGGAACTCCATTTGATGTATGGTGAATCTAAGGGCTTAGCTAGAGATTTCCTTCAAGGAAATGAATCCATCTTCTCATTTCATCTAGAATCTACATATTAGGAGTTAACTTTAATATATTGACAACAGAAAAAAAAAAAAAATCTAGAATCATAAAAAAACTCTCTTAATAGTCAGAACTTGGTCATTTGACTCTTGGATACTTTATCATCTATAAATGGTAGATTAGAATGACAAAGACAAAAGATTATAATCATCACAACATGGTTAAATCATAATCATTATGGGACAACAATTTGGACATTACACAACTAATAGTATAAGTGCATAGAGTTGAAGATTGCATACTAATGTGAGTGAGAATCAACTAGTAAGTCTTCAAATAATAAGAATCAACTATTAAAATATTAAGCTAATGAGAAGTAGATAATAATACTAGACCAATTATTTTAGTGGTGGGGGTTGATTTGTGAATACATTATGTGACTATTATCTTAATATGGTGGGAGTGGAAGGGTCGGTTCAACTAAAATAAATAAGGAGAGTTGGTTAATTGGACTAAATGGACGTAGGTAGATTATAAAGACATATTCAAATTTTACACCTCTATAAATTAAATCCATGTTGTAATAAACTTATAATAATTGAAATATCCTTTAAGATGTGTGGCTAGTGGTAGCCAACTAGCACATGAGGAATAGACAGTGGATAGACACCATTGATTGCATCCAAGAGAGGGATACCCCATGTTGATCTAGAGTATTGGACTGATTCCTCCTAGAGCATAAGGGCCTGGGGGCCAACTACATGCCACTGATGGATGTCCTAATTTCTTACTCATCTGATGAATTGTAGTGAAAGGATAATTTCTAATGGGAATGGGTATGTAACAACTAAAAAAAAACTTATAATGGGTTATGACATGACTTATTTATCTATAGAAGACTACGTGATAGATAAATAGACATTAGAAGGATTTCTATATAAGTAGAAAACCAAATCAATCTCTCTCTCACCATAACCCATAGAATCTGATTAGATGGGTGGAGAGGGAATTGATCCACTATGGAGGGCTTACATTGTACCTCAAGCAATCCAAAATCAGTTACAGACCAGAACTCTACATGAACTCATTAAAATCTCAAGGAATACTTTCATATATGACTAGTTGTTTACTTTCATTCCAAGATTTGATAAAATTAAATTGTTAATGGTGATAATTTAATTGATTTCTACCCTAAATTTATGTTACATGAATTCATAGATGTCCTATAGTGATGGATAAAAAATTGTGTGTAATTTGGGTTCTAATCTGGATTGTTGTTACATAAGTATCAGTGCATAGATATCAACCTTAGGACCTAGGTTCTCACACCTTCCTTTCCCTAACATTGCCACTTACTACTGGTAGTCATGGGACACAAAAGAAAGGGAAAGAAGAAGGCTATAATAAAACCTCACCCTTGACATGATGACCCAGAAGGATCCAAGAAATAGACAATGTAGAATGAAAAAAAATAAAACTATTTGACACCGAGCTACTGGCTGAAACCATCAAATGACTGAAGATTAAGAAAAGAAAGAATTTGAATAAAGATTCTAAGAATATGGTACCACCAAAAGGAATTTGATGCTCAACCCCTAAGACAAAGCCCTCAACCATTGGAGATTTCTTTTTGTTATGGACGTAATACTCCTACTCTCCCCAAGGAAGCTATTGTAGAATATAACCATGTGCATGCCCATATGACTATAGCTATGGGTGCCTTGGATGTGGAAGACCCTAAAGAGGAGGAAACTCCTATGATGTAATATTCAAACCATGTTTGGAATTAAAGACGATGAAACAGTGCTAAATAATCATCATCATCATATGTAAAAACTACTATTTATGAATGAAAATTATGAATATAGATAGATTCATTTTGTCTTGATGAAATTGTAGATTTCCTTCAAATAGATGTAAAATTCTTGGAATAAATATTTCCTTATGAATTTTGCTACAATTTCAAATTGACAATTAACCAGGTTTAGGTAATCTGAACATAAAATATTTATGGCAATTAAATAATACTTGTTACCTTATCTTGCAAAACTAACATATCATAATGAAGCAAACCTCAAGGAGGTAAGCTATCCCTAGCCTCACTAAGGTTCTACATGCAAGTAGGGGTGCCACATCAGTGCCTCCTACTATACTAAAGGAGTTGCAGGCTGAGTTGAATGCTCTTCGTGCCAAGATAGATTTTTAAGAGCAGCAGATTGAAGAATTGATAAGGAAAAAAGAGAAAGGTACCAACCATAATATATACATAGGTAATGAAAAGAAATATTAGGATTACAATGAGCAGATAGACCCGAACTATGAAAACAACTCTAGAATTCCTACTTATAGTCACTCACTTACAAGACAAAAAGAAGGTGTGGGAAATGACTCATTAATAAGAGAATTGAAGAAGATACAAGCACCTAAGTTTGATGGGATATGGGGTGGAGATGCAACTGAAGCATGGTTGATTGGGATGAATAAATATTTTGAACTGCTAGAATTGAACTAAAAACCTAAGGCTAGGATTTCCATCTACTAGTTATAAGGTGAAGCCGCATTATAGTTGGACCATTTGGTGGAAATTAAATTTTATGGAATAAGCCAAATGAATTGGGAAAATTTCACAAGACAATTTCAAAAGGAGTATCTATCTGCCCATCATCGGGATCAAAATATGACTAAATTACATTCACTATGCCAAGAAAGATTGACAGTAGCAGAGTACAAGGCTAAGTTTATGAACTTACTCCACCATGTGCATTATATGAAGGAAGAAGAGGATTGGGTGTACAATTTTATATTGAGACTGAATAAAAGTATTCTATATGCAACCAAGCTCGCATGACCCAAAAACTTGAATGAAGAAATGAAGGTGGCCTTACACAAAAACCAGATTCATCCATGAAATCCTTGAAGTCTGAAATTGAAGAACCAACTGAAATGAAATCAAGATCAAGATTAAAGAGCTATAGATCTACATAAGTGAACAAAACAAAAGACTACCAATGGTGAACTTCCACTAGTATATTGCAACAACATAAAAAATTGGTAATGAAAAATATAGATTTCACACCAAAATAAGTTAAGTCTCATAAACATTTCTAAACTAAACAAGATTGATTGTGGGTCCAGAATGACATTGAAACTTCCTTTCAGTGGGATATTTACTACAACCAATGTTCTAATTTCATTTGTTAAACTAGTCTAAAGTGTCTTTCTCTCATCAGTATTGGAAGGGACATGTACATTGAACAAGATGAATTTTAATGATGAAAACTATTAAACTCTCTTTTCTTCCAATTAAAAATCTTATTTTTAAGGACATTTGGATGAATCCAAAACATATACCAAAGTTCCAAGTCCTAATTTTATTTATTAAACTTGTATTTTGTGTCTTATCTTGAACATCATCATTAAAATAAAATGCACATATAATGACACCCTCATATCCACAGTCATATAGATCCCCACACAAGGATGGGCATAGGTTAAAGTCAGGAATTTGATGGCTTAGATAGAAAGGATGGGAGCTTTTTGTCAGTGCGCATGACCACTGCAGTGTCCTCTCACTCAACTCTGTAGTGGTGTTTTGCATTAGTCTCGTGAACCAATCCTCTGTTGCAGGCTAGCATAGTCATATATTTTTCATAGATTTTTGTTGTGGCAAGATTCAGGTGATGGAGGAATACATGGAAGAATAGTCTTCAATGGCATGGTGCTAATCACATGGCCTTTGTCCTCGCTACCCAATTCCTTTGTATCTACAGCTAGAGATTTTTTGCAGGTTTGGAGTAGAGTCAGGACTCCTGGAGCCCATTTATAGGAACCATCTCTTCAACATTTTGCAGCAAAAAATGGCAGTCTTCATGGCCATCAGTTGTAGGTGCACTCAAGTGGAGGCGTTGACAGAGATGCCAGAAGAACAGCTTAATCGGATCTTCAAACAAGCCAATGATCAAGAGAAGGTGACCATAGAAGTGATCCTCAGGGTTGAATACTAGACAGGGGACCATGTTCATGATGGAAAGCTCATTTTTTACCTCTTTCAACCTATCATCCAAGTTCTAGGCCATGCGGTGCATGCAAATGACATGATCCGCCCAATGATTGTAGAGGAGATCTATCTGCCGGTGACTCATGCTTTGGATTTGTGTGACACCAATCTCTCTGGTAGAGGTATGCTGGGAATTTTTTGTCTGGGGAAGAAGAATCTTATGAATAATTCATGGGCGTTGTATAAGATCTGCATTGCAAAAGAGTATGATATGAGCAATTTTGAAGCTTTCTATGAGGCCAATGATAAGCTCTTCCTAGCAAAGGTAGTAGCTAGGCTGATTTCTATTGGCAAGGGGATTGGATACCTCTATCATTGAGTTGGGTAGCCTAGTTGATTTAGTAATATGTTTTGTAAATGGAGAGGTATCTCCTATATCATATGTAAGTTCTTTTTTCAACATTATTAAGGGTACTACCCCCTAGGCAAAGCTTGACAAAAAAAAACTTTGAGAATTAGTATAGTGCACAATCATACTTTGAGAATTAGTAGAGTGCACCAGTATTGGAGAGTTTGAGACTAAATTTATGATTTCAGGGTCTGTTATAAAACCGTGACCTAGAAATTCTAATTAATTATGTCTTAGTTAAGTCAGTTCAATCTATTATTCAAACTGTGAGTTGTAACTTCCAAATAGTGATCTTCTTCTTATTTAAAAACAAATATTTTATGTACAATTCGATAGATATTAAAATATTTCTTATAAATCTTAGAATATCGGTCAACAATAATCTCCATCAGTAAAGAAGTTTATATTCAGTTTGAAAAACTCGATTCCAAAGATAAGATATGAGAATCAATTTTTGTTTAAAAGTGATAACTATTTGTTAAGACATTAAACTCAACCATAAATACAAATATTTTTGCTGTCGTGGATTCATCTTCTTTTTAGTTGTCATCTCTTTCAAGTTTCTTGTTTTCATACAAAAATCTCTTTTCACTACAATATTTACTTCCTATCATTGTGATGTCAGGAACATAAATTTTCATTTAAAAACCATTCAATGAAAATTCTGATTTTTTCAAGAATTTGTGTCTAACCTTCCTGTCATCACAGTTAATCTATTCCTATCATAGATTGTAATTTTAATGTCACAGAATGGGAAGTAGTCAAAATATTCACTACATATCTAAACTCCTGTCATTTTGAATTTTGATCCTGTCACAATAAACTCTATTCTTGTCATAGTGAACTTTGTTCCTGTCGACATAACGCTAGTCAAATGAAGATATTTCATACTCATACTTGTTACCATTGATTCTTACTTATTTTTCGTTGACATTTCATTCGCCCAGTGCTTCTTCCCTAATTCTAAGGGGAATAAACTTCTCCCTTTAATGGTATTTTGGTAGCAATGAGCCTATTTGATCTTCATTTATAATCAATGATGCAATTTCTCTAATCTAAACATCTCCTACAAACATCAGTAGGTTCAGAGTGGTGTTGTATGGAATGAAATTATCATGCAAATAGAATTTGCAAAGTTTAACCTAAATATAAATGGTGGCCCTTAGGTAAAAACAAAATAGAAACAACCGTGGTGTAGTTACTGAAATGGGAATATAATTTATTAGTTCGCTAAACTAGATATGTAGAAATTTCTCCCATAGAAATAAGGCATAAATACTAGTGAGTGGCCTACAACTCATGAGCTAAATTGTCATATCATGTATTTGTTTAATTTTGACCATCAATTTCTTGATTTCTAAGTTTTTCTCTTCAATTTCCCTTTCATTATTTCTTGTGATTTTTTCTTTATCCTTCTTCCAATATTGTTTCTATAGATGCTAAAAAATAGGCAACACTTGTGATGCCACATTTTTAACATCTTAGTGTTACCTTGTAAAATCCTTGTGCCACTA
Organism: Thuja plicata; assembly: GCA_018584345.1. Lineage (NCBI taxonomy): Eukaryota > Viridiplantae > Streptophyta > Pinopsida > Cupressales > Cupressaceae > Thuja > Thuja plicata. The sequence continues at coordinate 367,897 of MU225463.1, forward strand.
TTATAACTATTCCTTTATTTCACACATTTGGTTTTTATTATTTGTCACCATTGTGTCATTCCTTCATTAATTAAATAATGAAAAATATTTAATTAATCACTAATGTTCATATTCTAATTGCATCATATCCTATCAATTATCCCTTAACCACTTGTCTCATTAAATGATCATGTAGATTGATTAATCTCTTTAGGGGAAACCAACTATTAATTTACCCATTTGTCCTAAGATCTCGTGTCTTGGTAAATAAATTATATTTATTGAACCTCTTTATCATATTTCCCACAATTAACTAATTTATTTTAATTAATTGGCTGATTTCCTTAAATTTAATTATTAAAATCCTCTCATTTATTAACTTATGTCAACCCCCTAATTTCTCTCCATCCCACTTTTCCCTCTTGTGTCATAATTACCCTAATTTCTCACATGGTATTCCCATTGATTTCTCTCATTTCCTGCCCCACTAATTTATCCTTCCAAAATTACTAATCAATTTTTCATAGTTTTTCATTTGCCAAAAATGAGTTCTCAAACGCAATCAAAACCCTTGATTAATCTTTTTCTTCTCCGGCATCAAGGTTGTTTGTCACCATAGTCTTTCCTATCTTTTTCATTTCCTTCATATTGGTTGGACTTTAATCTACAAAGAATGAAATTTGTTCCTTCAACAAAATTAAAGAAATATGGTCTTATTGATATCCCTAACAAACTTTTACTTTTCCCTAAAGTCCTCTACGACAACCACATATCATTGGCCAAGAAATTCCAACATTTTTTGAAGAATAAATGGGGCTCTTGAGCATTGTATTGTCATCTATTATGAGTTATGAAATCTATAATTATTGATAGATAAATCCTAACTGTTTTCCCTCCAATGGTGGTTGTTGAGTTTCCATCTTGGCGGTTATTCGTGTGTATTTAATTATCAAATCAATGAAATTTGGAAAAAAAATCATAGCATTCTTGTCATTGGATGGTAAGGATAAGAAGAGGAAGAACTCAGTCAAATGGGACTAGTGCTATGTGGAAAATAGGCTTGGTGGTATGGGGTTAAAGGACTTGAGGAAGCAAGGGATAGCTCTTGTTGTCAAGTGGATCTTTCAGGGCTATTGAAGGGGTTGAACCATGGAAGGGTTCAATCAAGAATAATCTCTTTGGCAGTCCCAAAAGGTGCCAAACGATGGAAGAACATGTCTCTCAGTGACCTCCTTACTTGTAGGCAGATAGTTATTTGCATATGACCTAATGTATTCTAGAGTCTAAGGCATGGGCCTTAGTCGAGATAAGTTACTAAATTTTTCTTTCTAATAGATAAGAGAAATGTTTATGGACCAAAGTCTATCTAGTGGAACTTGTAACATAAGGGAAAGCAAATTGCACTATTATAATGCTTCTCTACCAAAAAGCAGCCCTAACTTGGCATGAAATGCTTTAAATATATCTTATGTAATGGTCAGCAACTAGATTGGGCTACTCTTTGCATGAGGTACCATATGCCTCAATCGAATTGGAGGACTTATACTAAGCTTGTATGGCTTTTAACTTTCCTATCACCTATGTTGGGGAATAGAAACATTTCAAGGACTTTAAAATGGATTGATGGATCCCTTTTGTGCAAAACTATAGCTAAAGACATATACAAAACTCTTTCTAACAACTTTATTATATTTGAGCATACTAATAGATCTTGGAATATTAATGTTGAGAATATAATATTACAAAAACACTTTCAAAAACTAAAATTATAATATTATGGACTAACATTTTGGAAACTAAAAAGACTTGTTTTAGGTGGTTAATGATCCTCGAAAGGATGTCATATAAATGCATGGTTTTAATTCTTATTTGTGCTCTATATGCAGGAAAAACTAATATCATTAAACACATTTTTTTTATTGTCTCTTTTCTAAAGATACTTGATATATGATTTGTAATGGATTCCATGTTTGGAGTAACAATTATAACAATACTTGTATTGAGATTGTTTTGGCTAAGTTGGAGGCATGAAAAATACACATAGCTTATTTTGGCTCTCTTTTACTATTGAATATTTATGGCACATCTAGAAATTAAGAAATAATGAGATCTTTAATAGGGTAAGAAGAAAGCTTACTGATTTGTATAAGAGACACACACTTTGATATTGCCTCACAAGTCACAGTAATGATAGAGATATCAAACACCAAATTTCTTAGGTTGCTAGTCAGGGATAAAATTGTGACATTGACTTGGCAAGAGATGAGATATGGAAATGCATGGTTAATCGACATGTTCAACAGCAAAATGATTAGTAGATGGATTAGGTTTTGCAATGCTGGACAAATAATCAAAATGTTGTGACTCACCTATACATCTTTCTAAATCTTAACGCAGGTGATCATCATATTGACTAATATCAGCTAAACGGATCCCTACCTCTGATGAAATCACGGCGTATGTTCTCATTTGGTCCTTGGACAAAAAAGTTGTAATATGCTCATCATATTGACTAATATCAATCAGGCCATCTTAGGGTATATGCCTCTAGTCATGTAATACGCTCTTAACCAAACACTAAAAAATAAGACATACCTCAAATGGTGAGTATGCAGTGGCTTGTTGATGAGTATGCAGTGGCTTGTTGATCTTATACTTGAAGTCACTGATAGAATTTAAAAAATGACTTTTTAATACACTGCGACCGCAAATGAAATAATTTGAACATCAAAAAATTTAGAAATTACAAGTTGTTATACCCTAAACATGAAGGAAACCAGCTGAATTGCAAACCTAGGGGTAACACTAGTGCTAACCGATGATGAATGAGTTATTGGATTCTTCAGTTGTGACTGCAAGATTCAATACAACAAGAGCCCTCTTTGCACAATGGTATAGTTTACTAATTAGGGCCCTCTTCTGCTTGCATGCATAGCTCAATCACAAATGATCCTTTCTTTTTATTTTCTTTTTTGTTTATAATCAAGAGGGTGTCGCAATTACGATGGTATCATTGCTATTACGACAACATCGGGGGAAGTTGGAAAAAAATACAAAAGTCACACGTAAATGGTAGCGCCATCACAAATTGGCGTAGAAATTTGACCCCAAATTTATTAGTGCATCTCGTTCTATTGGTTTTAAAACAACTAGTCCTTTGGATGACCTTTCCTCCTTATCATATACCTTAATGGTTATCTTACTCCTTTGATCAATTGTGTGTTCTAAAAATTCCAATGCTTTGACCAGGTTGAGGGTGCAGATAGTCAAGCCCACGCCTCCATCTATCAATTCACATTTTACATGATATTTATGGATCAAAACCTCAATGTGCAAGGGTTGATTATGGGGATGAGTCAAATATTTATCATCCTCTTCTGAAAAAAGAGGTAATGGGGAGCTGATATGTGATTGACCATTGCCTAGAATTTGTCTATATCTATGTCCTTTGGAATATTGATTGTATGGAGGGCTTGTTCAAGAACTTCCCTATGCACTAAAGCGATCTTTAGAAACTCAAATATAGAGATTTGAGCTGAGGTTATTTGTAATTGGTCCATCAAGTTTTAGTTAGCAGATGGTGTGGGAACCATTTATCTTGACGTTACTAGTTTTGGAATTGTGACAATAGGTGGTTTAGATGATGTTCCATGCTTGGATGAGGAATTAACCCCTTTAATTGTAATATATGCTTGGCTTTGTGTTATAGCATTTGAGTGTGCCGACTTGTCCTTGACAACTTTGATAGTGATCGTATTGATTGATTATCCTTTTATGTCCAACATATTTATCACATTATCATTGTGAGAAAAGGTGCAGTTGACTTCATTTCCTTTTGATTTAGAGGATTCTCTTTTTTTATAGTTGGGAAATGGTTTATTAAAGGCCATCTGATCTTCATTATATGTGTTCCCTTCTACTTTGATCTTGTCTCCATCAATAAGATCTTGTATGATGTGCTTGAGTTTGACACAGTCATTGGTATTGTGTCCTTTATTTTTATGGAAAACACAATAGGCATTATCATTCCACCATCTTGGTTTTACCTCCAGTTCCAATGGTTTTGACTCTGATAAAGTAGTAATTTTGTTATCCAAGAGAGTCTTCAAAAATATCTCAAGAGATTTTCCAATGGAGTAAATGTTTGCTTAGGCCTAGACACCCATGTCTTATTCTTTTTGGTATCAGTGTTCATTCGTAGTATTATTGTTGTTTCCTTAGCCTTTTTTTTCTTGTCAGTTGTTTGTAAGATTAAACACAGACTGCTTAGCATTTTTATTTGAGCCCTCCACCACTTCATCATTAACAACAAATTTTTTCTTATTCCACCATTTAGGCTTGTTGTTATAATTGTTAGAGGATTTTTTGTTATTTTGAAGTGTGATTTCTCATTTTTTACCATAACCTCTTCAGTACGAATGGCATTCTTCATTTTGTTGAAACTCAACGAATCTTGCATTTTTAGTGCATAATTCATTTTAGGTACTAAATTTTTTATAAATATCTCCATCTTTTCTGATTGAGGTATTTCTCGAGAGTACCTTGCAAATATATTTCTCCAATATTGCAAGAAGTGCATGAAGGATTCACATTTTCGTTGTTTAGTATTACAAAGATCCATGATGGTAAAATTGTGTTGTATGTTATAGGAGTAGTGTTGGAAAAATATTTGAATGAATTCTTCAAACATTTGTATTCTAGGTGTTAGTTTAGAAAACCATTCCATGGCTTGTCCTCCTAAACTTCCCAGAAATAGTCTCATCAAGTACATTGGTTCATGCATAAACTCTATAATCAATGAACAAAATTCTCTCACATGATTGTGAGGATCTGTTTCTCTCATGTATTTTTCATACTTTGGTCTTTCCATGTTTAGTGGAAAAGACACCATTTGCAAGTTCTTATTAAATGGGAACGGACATATGTGTTCCAATGAGTATTTCTTTGTGGGCTTAATCTTTTCTCTTTGAAGCGTTGTGAGCTCCGTTTGCATTTGATATAGATGTTTAGAGAGAATTGAGATGGGTATTTATATCTCTTCATCTTTCAATCATTCGACATCATAGTATTTAGGAATTTTAACTCCAAGAGAATCCAGGTGGAGAAAATATTTCTCCTTGACTTCTTCAATAATTTTCTCCAAGGTCCTTTAAAAATTCTGACATTGTTTGAGCTTATTATATTCTTCTTCTATTATGTCTTCCTCACTATCTAAGTCAAACAAGGGATGATCATGATTTCTTTCCTCTTGACTATCTCTTTCATCTTGGTTATCTTCTTGATTATATTCATTAAAGGAAGCACTCCAATCTCGATCAGGTGTATCCATTTCAGGTGAGTCTTGATCAAAGAGAGGATTCATTTAGAATGTCTCTCCTTGATAAAATTTGAGCAATATTAGAGGTATTTTTGAATCGTCAACTAGATATTTTTTACTTCTTCTACTAACCATGAAATCAGGATATTAATCTTTTCAAAAGTGCCCCAATAGTGCCAAAAGGAGTTCAAAATTGTCCAAGTGTGTTTTTCCAAGGTTTGGTGATTGTGAGTTTGATGTTTCAAACTGATGGATTCTAGCGTTAGAGGGTTAGAATGCCCTGATAGTGACCTGGGAATCAAGGGGAGTTGATTGGTAAAGTGACAACATGAATTGGGAATAGTAGTGATGGAAGTAAAATACATGCAAGGTATGCTTACAAGTTGACTAAGAAAAAGCTTCAGGTGGACTGGCAAGAACAAGAGAATCAGACTCAAGAGAAAAAAAGGGTATCCAAAACTGCAAAGTTTAGAGTTATGACACATGTGTAAGTATTCTTTGTCCTAGATGTGACTGATGGGATGTGATCCTGAAATGACTATATGTGATTGTGTTCATACCAAATGCAATCTTGTTCACCGAATGCGAACCAAGATTTACCATATGTGAGCTTGGATTTTCCAAATGCGATTGTGTTCAACAAATGCAATCCTATTTTCATGGTATGCAACCTAGGATCCCTAATGCAACCTTCTGATGGAAATTTTTTATCTTTTCCATTTTGTTTGGGAGATAATTAATTTTTTTCAATTTCAAATTTTTTCTGACGAATTCCAAAGTGTTTGAGGTAGTGAAAATGTCTGTGATTGTCAAAGGATTGAGTTTGTTAGTAATTTTTCTTGCAGAATCATAATATAGCATCAATGCTTGACTCTATGACTCCCAACTCTTGATTCTATCAAGAAAAATTCTAACTAACAAGGATCAAATCATTCTTCACTTCAAGCTCAACAGACTTGGGCGAGTGTATCTCTTTTGATTTAATACTTCACAATAAATATTATAGTGGATAAGTGTCACAAACACTGATACTCAATATTAACACATGAAAAACTATAAAGTAAAGCTTGGTTTAGTTTAAACATTGGCAGACAACCCTAACCTAGACCTGTGCCAAATCCTAGGGTATAGAATCAATAAGAATTCATCTCAACCATACCAGATTAATAAAACTAACTGTAGACACCCGAAAATGGACAGGCTTGCGACTTTACATTAAAAACACTAATTTTCATCTATTAATTAAATGGTTTTTTAATCATTAATTAATCATCTATTTTCCTCTAAATTCATTCCCCAAATCATCTAATCAAATTCCCAAAAATAATTAAATAATTAATTTTATTTAATTCATTAACCTTAATTGATTAATTACCATTAATTAATTAATTAAATTCAATTTCCTATAGTTTAAATTTAAATATTTAAACTTGCTAATTAAATTCTTCCAAATTAAATTAATTTCAATTAAATTAATTTAATTTCATTCAATAAAGCAATTCTAAATCAAAAATAATTCAATTATCTCACATGTTGAAAAATTTAAATTAAATAAATGAATTAAATATTCATTTATCTTCAAAGAGATAACTCCAATTAGATCACATGGGTAACTTCACCCACCTCTTTAGATCACATTGGTTACTCCACCCATCTCTCTAGTCCACATGGGTAACTTCACCCACCTCTCCAGTCCACATGGGTAACTTCACCCGCCTCTTCAATTCAAAAAGGTAACTCAAAATTATCTCTTCAATCAACCAAACTTTGTCTCCTCTTTACTAATTGAAGAGGTGGAGTTTACTGATGGATTCTCTAGTTTCCTTTGATCTCAACCGTTCATCTCCCTATCTCTGGGATTAATCTCAACCATTCATTTCATCCTCAATTCCTATATAATAAACCCTTCATAACCATTTGAAGGATCCAAGATTTCAAGCTCTCATGCATCATTACTATGTCAGTTTGGTTCTAGCATTCAAGCCATCTTGCAATCACACACCCATTTCAAGTATCAAATTCTCAATGCTTCTCAAGTCATAGACGCTGCCCATACCAATACTAACCATCAAAAATAGCATTTTGGAAGGAGTAGAGAGAGACAATAGAAGCTTCAAGAACTTTGGGGCTTGCATTAATTTTTTTTCCTTTCTTTTCTTGTACATTTTATTGGTTACATTTCAAAGTTATTCGTTATTGATAGCTTTGTGTATTGGATTTATATCATTGTAAAACCTTTGCTACTAACTCTTGCCTTTGGAAAGCTTGGGAACCATGAATCACGATTAGAGGAGGCGTACATTTTGGTGAACCCAACATGAATCAAATAGCCTAAATATCTCTTACAAATGACAAACAGAATTGATCATCCATGGCCATACAGTCGCAGACCTAAAAATTTGTATTTTTTTTTATATCTGTGTTATTTCACAATTGTTGGTATTCTAACGCACTTAACAAAATTGTACCACAATCGACTAGTTTAATACTGCAATCAATTATAGGTTTCCACATTTATTTTCCAATCATCTTCTACGTCTCTATCTTTTCTATAGTTTTCTGCAATTGACCAACCAATACCTCAATCAGAAGAATTGTATCACAATTGACTAATCTAGACCGCAATTGATTGTGCATCACCCAAGTGAAAGTGTTTTTCCGCAAATGCTACTTTTAGGCTGCAATCACCTATTATTTACTGCAATTTCCTATGCATTACTGCAAACGCCTGCAAAATTTCTCATCAGGGCCAAATTATTTATCTTTCTATTTGAAAATCTGATACTTTCTTTATTTTTTCTACAGGATGACGAGTTCCCACAAACAAGAAGGGTAAGTTGTTGGTGAGTATCATTCATTGTTTCAAAGTTACACATGCTCTCATTTTGCAAAAATCTTTTTGATACTAACTTGTTTAAACAACACAAATTAAAAAGAATTCACTTGTCAATTTGGGTTTAAAAAGAACAGTGTTTGCCAAACATCTCACATCTCACATTTCAGATTTGGGCTTAAAATTGATGTGGGGACTAAAATTTAACAAAGCAAAGAATCTCTTAATTTAGTGCATTAAAATTGAACAAGCAATCAAAACCTACTTTTAAGGCTTAAAATTGAACACCTGTTCTTGTATGGTGGTGTAGCTTAGTTCACATTTCAAATTTTTGGAGCTTAATCGATTTACCTTGTGTCTTGAGTTTTGGGTGCACTTGCACAATCTGTTAGATTAAAAAAATTTACAATTTTTAGAAAGGCCTATTCGAGAAATGTGCTTCTTCCTTGGAGAACAACCTTAAAATGGTAATCCTTCCAATCAGTATATAAACAAGGCGCGAACCAAAGTTTTGTCTTATCTAGCCAAGCTTGGGCGAGGTGTGTTGGTGATAGTCTAGATTGGGTGAATATCCCTAAGAAGCCACCATCATCAACTAGGCTCTTAAGTGAGTTACACACGTACAAACTGACTGGATAGATGCCACAGATCCTTACTACAACCTAGCTAATTAGAGGCCAACCCGATTTACCTCTGAATAGGTACCTTATTATAGTGCAAGGGGTTGCAAAATTTCCCCCCAAGATTCCCAACATATGTGTCCCACGGTATTTGTGTAGTGAAATAGATCTTCACTCCATGGAAAAAATACCTGAAAATAGAAAAAACACAGGCACCTATGTCATGGACCTTCGTGTCCTAGTAGTCTGACAATTACTATGTGAGCTAACAGACATTCAAGCATTGGGCCTATAACATTGTAATCTCTAGCCATTGACCTAGATTAATCTGACTGTTCATTGTTGAAACCTCATGATAACCTTGCAACTTGAAAAGGTTGTAGAACATACACATTATCAGTCTTCATTCTTCAAAACACAGTGTCTGTCATGCTTGCTTCTTTGATCAGTTTCTGAAAATGCAAAACAAACATCCAACTATCAAAATGAGTCAAACGTGTTAAAGTCTAGGGTTGTCAACATCAACTATCTTGCAATTCAGAAGCCTTGTTCCAAAATATCAAAATTGTCAAACAGTGACACTTATCCTCTAGTCTTTTTGAGATTGTTCCCCTTTTACCACAATTGCCCGCATTTTTCTGCAATTGATGGAAGTCTGCCGTAGTTAATTTTTTTTTTCTGCAATCATCCTGTTTATTACCACAATCAATGATAAACTACCACAATCAACCTTTTACTTTACCACAATCGATGGAGTTGTACCGTAATTGACTAGAGATACATTATTCCTATTTTGACCTAAAAACCTTGAAATAACTCTTCATTTGGTGTCCAAAACTAGTGTCTATCCTAAGAAAATGCAAAGAACATTGTGTGAATCTCTAAACATTAAAGATCATCCCTTCTCTAAAAAGCATGATTATTGTCAAAAACATTGTTAGTTTGAAATCTCAGACTCGAAATACCTTGATCTCATCATATCAAACATCATCATTTTTATCAAAGTGACTTTGTCCAAGGAAAAGGTTGACAAATCTTATCTTTTTACATCATCACCACTTTGAGATCAAGATATATCAAAATCTGTCCTTAGAATTGCCCTTATCCAAAACATAACTCAGACTTCCTTAGAAAGGATATTCTTCTGTGTTTTCTTTATATCACTTGTTTTAGTTACAGATTTTGGACCACACTATGTCTCAAACACCTCATGGAGGGCCTTCCACAAGGTCAAAGGCTAGAACACAACCTGATGGGTCACATATCAACAGATTCCCCACTTGGAAAACATAGAAAGATAACCATCCTTTCATAAATACCAGTTCTGCTATATTCTTGGAACAACCCCATGGGTCAGCTTTTTTCCAAAATGTCACAGAAGCGGAGATTGAAGATGTTGAGCAAGATGCTTATTCCACACAAGTAGTTGACATTTTTGTAGAGAGGAATCTTGAACGTTACTTAGCCATGCTAATAAAGAAGGGAGTCAAACTCCCCGCTGAATTTAGTGTATTGAACATATGGCCCGAAAACCCTCTCGCAGGTCAAAACACTACTCAGTCCTCTCAAATACTACCTGTTGTGTCTCAAATCTTCCCACCATTGGTAACACCCACATTGGCATAGACGATATCCAATCAAACCAATCAGGAACATCTTCCACTAAAATCATGATAGGCTTGTAACTAAGTGCACCCATAGTCACTAGTATGCCCCCACCTTCGGTCACATGGCCAAGACAATCAAGCTCCCATGCTATGCCTTCCATCCCACTGAATACCAGTTGTTCTAAAACTATGTTGCTACTATAGTCAATTCCTACTAGTCTTGGGATCAACACCTCATTCCTACAAGGATCTGTCTCTGCAGGTATGACTTATAGTCAATGCCCATCCAAGGCTACACCTTTGCCCATTCCAAAACCAATCCAACCTCAGCAAAAACAACCCTAGCTTTAGTTTCTAGAATTCCAACCCCAACTTCAGTTTCCACAATTCCAACCCCAGCTTCAGTTGCCACAATTCCAACCCCAGCTTTAGTTTTCATAATTCCAACCCCAGCAATAGCAATCCCATCTTTAGTTTCTACAATTCCAACCCTAGCTTCAGTTGCCACAATTCCAAACCCAGCAATAGTAACCCCACCTTCATGTTCCACAATTCCAAACCCAGCAACAACAACCCTAGCTTCAGTTGACTCAAATCTAACCCCAGCAATAGCAACCTCAGCCTCAACAATAGCAATATCAACCCTAGCAATATCAACCATAGTTTCAACAACAACAACATTCCCAATCCCAACAACAAATGTATCAAAACCCACCATGGGCTACTCATGTGCCCCCATTTCAAAATCATGTGGTGGGAAATCAATATCAAGTCCCCAGGATGAAATCTTATGTTCCTACTCAAGGGACGTAGAGGCACAACCTCATACCTACTACAGCATAGAGGAACATCATCACACATCAGCCTCAGTATCCAACGGACATGTTGATGCAACAAATGAAAACCCTTCAAACCCAACTAATAGATATGCAAAATTAGGGGTAAACTAAATCCTACACCACAGAGGATTTATACCCATACCCCTTTGACCACTCTCTTCACATGTCTCCATTCCCAACTCACTTCTTGGTACCAAAATTTGACAAATATAGGGGAAATACCAACCCTATTGAACATATCCGAGAGTTTTTCTCTAGTTGCATTGAAGTCACGCATGATGAGACATATTTCATGCAATTTTCCCACAAAGATTAGCCAGACCAGCAATGGAATGGTTCTCGCATTTACCTCATGGAATTCAGTCTTGGGGTGAACTGGCTAAAAATTTCATCACTCACTTCCATCATAACATCAAGTGCAAGGTCAGTATCAAGGACCTTTGCAATACCAAATAGAAGGGCGGAGATTCTTTTGTGAAATTCCAATAGAGATGGAGGAATACTGCAAACTGCATAATGTATGATGTGCCCAAACAAGACCTAATAGTCATGTTCATTGACAACCTGATCCCAGACATGTCATTCACAACAGAATTACAGTTAGCTCCAAACTTCACACAAATTATTGAATGAGGAGTTTTTTTTTAGAAGAACTTATTCAAATGAGGAATCCTTGCAGATCCAACACAAATGAATACAAACAAAAATGCAATGGACAAAGCTAAGTGGTGGAACAAAAAAAAGAATGTCACCAATGATGGCATCATTGATGTGAAGACAGTCAACTATGCACAACCCAAGGTGTCACTTCAAGGTGCACCTATGGCCAACCAACAACCCATAGGGCCCTCTCATCAAGCATACACTCAAAACCAACCTCCCCTTGTCCAAGCGATCCCTGTATCAAATAGTCAACAATAGACTCAATGCAAACTACGGTTTCAATTCCAGCAATGAGGTTTCACACCATTAGGAGAGCTGATAGAATCATCTTTACGCAAGTTGATATAATCCAACACTATCACTCTCCCAGAAATCAAGGAATTTGAACAAGATTCCAACAAATTGAGGTGGTATAATGACAAAGACTTATGTGAGTTTCATCAGGTGAAAGGATATAAAATGTTAACTGTTACTTATTAAAAAATGTTATCCAAGATTTGATTGACATAGGGGTCATCGATGTAACAAATACCCAAGCCAAAGGAACAACTGATCACACTATCTTCAATGATACATTTCATGATCACAACAGAGGAAAAGCCTTCGGGTCTAGTGGATCATCCAAACAGGTCAGCCATACATATGCCAATACTGATAACATTATCAATTGCCTCAATCCTTCAGATAGTCATGTGGTTATGATCACTATCAAAGACCAAGGTAATAATTGTGTTGTAACCATGCATTGTACTAGATTTTTCTTGCAAGGAGTACCCTCTTATCTACTACATCTGCCAATCCTAATGCAAACTCAGACCCACAACTGAGCATAATGGATCAACTAAAGCGCACACTGGCCCAGATCTCGATGTTTGACCTATTGCGCATATCTCTATAGCATAAACTAGCACTTAACCAAGCCCTTCAGAATGTAGATATCCCAAGGGACATAACACTCAAGAGCTTCCAAATTATGGTTAATCACATAGCTGCTAACAAAAATGCCACACTCATAGACCGTGATGTGATGTTGCATAAACTCCTGCATAATGATCCTTTGCACTAACTTGTCTAGGTCCACAAAAGTGCTATCTGTAGAGTCCTTGTTGATGGTGGAGCTAGGTTAAACATATGTACTCTAAAGTTAATCAAGAAACTAGGCTATTCCAAATCAAGCATTGATGTCACAAGGAGGATAAATATTAGAGCTTATGATGAAGAGTAAAGATCCTCTAAAGTATTATCATTCTACCTGTCCGTATTGGTCCAGTGGTCAAGAACACTCCCTTCAAGATCCTAGACCTTGATTTGGGATACAACATGTTACTAGGGAGACCATGGATACATGAAATGCAAGTCGTACCCTCAACTTACCATCAATGCATCAAGTTCCCACACCAGGGAGAAGAAATCATCATAGAGGGAGATCCCAATCCTTTCCAATATTGTAATGTAATCCAAATCAACACTAAAAAATAGGTACCCTTAAACCAAGATGCAAGCATCCCATCCTCTTCAGAAGAAACTCCTAAGGATGTTACACAAAAAGTGGTAAAAATATCTATTACTGACAAGGGTTGTGGTGAATATAAATATGAAGAGGCTTTCACTATCACAAACATTTCTTAGAGCCCAAGAACATATGGTATGCCACAACCATTTATAATAACAGAAGCTCCAGTGCCTTTTCTATTCAGATGTATGCCCACAAATTTTGTCAGATGGGGGGACATTGCAGAGGAAAAGTCATTTGAACAAGATATCAGTACATGGTTGTACCAAGATCCACAAGAGACATTTCGACAACCCCTACCCCTGTCAAACTATGGAAATGGTTATATAATGTTGCAAAGATTCGGGTATGATGGCACAATAGGTATAGCGGAAAGACAACAAGGCTTAATGGAATTGTCTCTCCTACCAACCTAGAGAAACACAAGAGGGTTAGGCTATGGGAAACAAAGAACCAGGCCTACAATCCAAGACATCCCAGTTGATCAGGAACAAATAGTAGAAATGCATTGGGGGCATAACTCAAAGAATGTCTTAATAACAAACATATTGGCACAAATGTTGCCCACCAAAGAGGGAACCTCTCAAAACCAAATGAGCCTCAACATAGATATCGATGATAATGATGAAAGTGAGACATCTGATGAGTGTTCTATTGAAACTTACTCCCACGAGTACAAGTGGAGATCCCTTCATGACTTTGAATCATCAATCCTAGATTATTCCCCTCTGTCATACACTATCATAAACCTGGAAGACTTATTTGACCAACTATCCATTAATGACCAACCTTGCATAGATAAACATGTCATTCTCTAGTATTCAAGTGATGCATCCACATCACAGTCTAGGTTTGTTGGAACCCTATCCGAAGTTTGTTTCAACCAAATAGAGTCAAACTAGTATGAGGGCCTATGTCTTGTGCAACCATAACTAATAGAGTGGGATCAACAAGGACCGCCTAATATAGATGTTTTTGAGAATGATGAGGCCATTGCAGACTTCATGGGACTTAGAGAGGGAATGTCATTAGGAGATCATAAAGCAGGTTTCTCCATTGACCTCGACAGATTAGCATACTTTGGGGAGGAAGCCCCTCTTTCCAGTCATCAATACAAATTGAAAAAGAAACAAGAATCATTATTAATTGAAAACCAAAAGGCTCTTACTGACACAAAAAATGATAAAAAGCTAAAAAAAGACATATCTTCGAGTGAAAACCTCACTAAGGTGCTAGAATATGGAAAGAAGGAACTCCTCCCCTTGATAGAGGAGAATTCGGCATTACTAGCAAAAGAAATAGAGGAATTTAATTTGGGAGATGACAAGAACCCAAATAACATCTACTTGGAGAAATCACTCACCCCAGAGCAGAGAGAATAGTTCATCAGTTCCTTTAAGGCAAGAATGATCAATTTTGCATGGTCCTACTCGGATATGCCAGGACTAGATCTAGAGCTTGTACTGCATCATCTCTCGTTGCTACCCAACGCCAAACCTATCAAGAAGAATCTAAGAAAGATGCACCCCCATGTTGCATTACTAGTCAAAGTTGAATTGAAAAAGCTCCTGGACACCAAGTTCATAAGACCATTCCCATACGCAGATTGGATATCTAACCTGGTACTAGTTACAAAGCATAGTGGTCAGATACGGATTTGCATAGACTTCAAAGATCTCAACATAGCTTGTCCCAAAGATGATTTTCCCTTGCCTAACATTGATATGATAGTGGATCTAACTATTGGGCATCAAATGCTATCACTTATGGATGGTTTTTCAGGGTATAATCAAATAAGGATCGCACTAGAGGACCAACACAAAACAACTTTCACATGTCCTTGGGGCACATATTGTTGGAATGTCATACTGTTTGGTCTAAATAATGTCGAAGCAACATATCAAAGGGCCATGACAACTATCTTTCATGATCTCATCCATAAAAAAATGGAAGACTATGTGGATGACATACTATCCAAGTCAATTCTTTGCAAGGATCATCTACAAGTATTGGGGCCAATCTTTGACAACATGCAGGAATACAAAGTCCATTTAAACCCAAAGAAATGTGCATTCAGGGTCATAGTAGGAAATATACTGGTGTTCATAGTGTCACATAGAGGCATTGAATTAGACCCAGGGAAAGTCAAATAATCATTGGACATGCCACCACAGTCAAACCTAAGGCAACTAAGGGGGTTTCAAGGAAGGCTCCAATCAATCAGGTGCTTCATAGCTCAGCTAGAAGACAAGTGCCACCCATTCCAACATCTACTGCATAAAGAGATCAAATTCATATGGATAGAGTAATGTGAACAAGCATTCCAAATATTCAAGGACTACCTCCTCAAGTCTCCTATATTGGTGCCACCGGTCCAAGGTAGACCATTGCTTCTTTATATCTCAACAACAGAATTAGCATTAGGCATACTCTTGGCACAACATGATGACACAGGTAAAGAAAGGGCCATCTACTATCTAAGCAGAACATTGGTAGGATATGAGCTCAACTATACTCCAATTGAAAATTCATGCCTTGTTGTTGTCTTTGGTTCCCAGAAGCTGAGACATTATATGTTGAGTCACCAAAATAAGTTGATAGCACATATTGATCCTTTAAAGTACCTCCTAAGCAATGCAGGGCTCACTAGATGACTTGCAAAGTGGGTAATGATCTTAAGTGAGTTTGACATTGACTACGTAGATAGAAAGGCCATCAAAGGGCAAGTGATTGCGGACCAACTAGCAGAGGCACCTATTCAGGATCATCAGCCTATCATTTCCAACTTTCTTGATGAATCTATTATGATACCACAACTAGCAATCAAGGTATGGCAACTATACTTTGATGGGTCATGCATGAACCATGGTGTAGGGGCAGGAATAGTGCTTGTCACTCCAGATAATGATACAATTCCAAAATCTTTCAAACTCAACTTCCCCTACACAAAAAAAAATAGCAAAATATGAAGCACTGGTCATCAGTTTAAAGATAGAAATTCAATGGAGAATCAAGAACCTTAAGGTATACAGAGATTCACAGTTGGTCATTATCCAAGTCAATAATGATTATATGACAAAAGATGAAAAGCTAATACCATACAGAGAATAGATGGAAAGATTGTGCACCAAGTTCCACTACATCTTCTTCGAGAAAGTACCATGAGCTCAGAACAAAGCTACAGACACAATGGCTACCATAGCATCAGTGATCGATATGCCAGGCAACAAAATACGATTCCAGTTTCTAGTAGACCAACTCTTGGTTCCATCACATCAAGCATCCATCATAGAATCAACATGCATTTTTGTTGGTCCTGAAACCCCATGGTACCAAGATGTATACAACTACCTTTGAAAAAGTGCCTTACCTCCCAACTTGTCTAGAAACCAGAGAAATTCCCTCATCCTCCAAGCCTCTAGGTATACCATCCTCTCAACTACTTTATATAGATGAAGTCTAGATGGAACACTACTACAATGTCTCACTTCCATGGAATCCCAGAGAGCTATGTATGAGGTACATGAAGGAATTTATGGAACCCAGGGAGGTGGCAACAACTTAGCTAAGAAGATCATCCCCATGGGATACTATTGGCCCACAATAGAGACATATGTACACAAACATGTACAAAGGTGTAGATAGTGTCAAATTCATGGAGACCTCATCCATGTAGCAGCCCAAGAACAAAATCCTATCACATCACCATTGTCATTTTCTATGTGGGGATTTAACCTAGTGGGAAAAATTACACCTTCTTTAGAAAATGGACACAAATACATCATAGTAGAAACATAGTACTTCACTAAGTGGGTGGAAGCAATTCCCCTCACTTCCATTATTGGAAAGAAGATATCAATGTTCATACTTAACCACATCATCTATTAATACGGGATTCCTCAAACCATCCTAACAGATCACAGTATGCCTTTCCAAAACAAAGATGTCAAAGAGCTATGTGAACAGTTCCATATCAAACAAGGGTTTTCTTCCTTTTATTATCCTTAAGGGAATGGCCAATCCGAAGCTACAAACAAAACAATCTTGAAAATCTTGAAGAAAATAGTGAATGAATCAGGATGAAACTGGCATTTACAGCTTAGTCCCGCATTATGGGCATATAGAAATAGTGTGAGAACACCTACAGGAGCCACTCCTTTCTCCCTAGTGTATGGATCAGAGGCGATATTACCCATCAAAGTGGAAATCCCATCCCTAAGGATATCTTTGAAGAACCTAATTACAGATGAAGACTACAGAGTAGCAAGGCTCGGTGAACTGGAGTTACTAGATGAAAGAAGACAGCATGCCTTCAACCACTTACAAGTATATTAGAATTGCCTTAGAAGGAACTATCATAAGAAGGTGAGTTCATGAACATTTGAGGTAGGATACCTTGTCCTCATGGAAAATCAAAAGAACCAAGAAGAGTGAGTCAAACCCAAAAAGTTCGAGCCTAACTGGCTAGGACCATTTTCCATTGTCATCTCTACTCAAAGTGGGGCATTCATACTGGTGACACCAAAAGGAGATCAGCTCCCCGGATACATCAATACAATGCACCTTAAGAGTTTCTACCCTTGAGGTCTATATGGTTAAGGCACCTATCTACATATCTAGAAAATACCAAAAAAACTCAAAAAATACAAAATGTTACCTCGGTGAAAACCTGGCAATCAGGCACCTTGGTGAAAATGAAAGAAGCAAAAAAGAAAAAAAGTAAAGAGAAACAAAATTTCTCTCAGTAAAAACCTGGCAAATAGATGCTATTTAGTAGGTACCTTGGTGAAAACCTTGAAAATAGGCACCAAGTGTTCAAATCCAGCTTCACCATCAATGAAATCCAAAAGCTTGAGCACACTTCAAATGCAAGACTGACTACCCAAGCTATATCCAAAAGCACACTCCCCTCTGAGCACCAAGCACTTACCCATGGTTAATACTAGTCCACCAGACAAGGGGGCAATTCTAATGTCTTGAAAAAATCCCTAAAAATTAGAAAACTCATCAAAAATCCTAAAAAGATCAAAAATCAAGAGAAAATCAATCTCCATAAAAAATAAAAAAAAATTTGCAAAATCCCAAGCAATAAAACCAACTCGGTTATCACAAGAGAAAAGGGTGATCATGCCCAGTCAATTAATGTCAGAATCATGAGCTTTGTGAATCAGCATTGGGCCCATATGACACAGCTTTATCAATCTATCAAATCTATCAACAAGCAACTGGCAACCAAGCCAATCTATCAAATGTCACAATCATGAGCTTTGCAAACCAGTATTAGGCCCATCTGACACAACTTGATTAGCTGAAAAAATGATCACAGTCAATCAATCAAATCCTATCAATCATCTTACACAGTGATGGATACGCTCAAAACTAGATAGGTCATTCTTATATGAGTCGTCTATTACTGAAACCAGATACACTCAAGCAATCAAGCCAATCAAGCCTATCAAAATATTTGATCCAATCAAGAGAATCCAAATGCATCAAGGAACCATCCAAAAATGTTGACTAGGTCAGTCAGTCAGTTAGATGTCAGTCTATATTTCGTGGTTATGTTATTACGCTACTCCATGATCCACCATGTGAGGAGAGTAGCTATGATAGATCATGACTTATTTTCTTTGATTGTTGTATGTTGAATTTTCACTTCAATTTTAGTGCCATGATTATTTAGGATAAATGTGGTAGGCGCTGTCACTTATCTGACAGTCGCACAGTTCCATGATTTGAGCTTAACCCTAGGAAAGAATTGGACATTCCTTCTCTTTTATTTGCTTGTTTCATTTATAGAATCAAGAGCTCGTGATGCTATCCAGATGGACTCTGGGTACGTAGCAGTTCTATCTTGGTTTCTATGGTATTTTCTTTTTTGCAATCAAGAGCTCATGATGCTATCCAGATGGACTCTAGGGGCGTAGGAGTTCTATCTTGTTTGCTTAGGTATTTTTCTTTACGGGATCAAGAGCTCGCGGTGTTATCCAGATGGACTTTGGGTGCATAGGAGTTCTATCTTGGTTTCCTTTTTCTTCAGTTAATTCAGAGGACAAAGCGGTATCCAAATGGTCAATATCTGGGTGCTTTTGGATCTCTTTCTTTTCAAACAGGGAACATAGCTGAACCTAGATGGTTAATATTTGGGTGCACTAATTTCTCTTTCTATTCAATCTCTCTACTCCTTCTAGTTATCAAGAGGTCATGGTGGTATCCAGATGGTATGTGATTTGGATGCATTGGATGCTCTTCAAAGTTTCAAAAAATAAAAAGATGCAATGATGAAAAAAATTGGAAACGTGGCAGCGTCGGCTCACTCATCCATTCTATCAATTCATATCTATCAAAAAATTAAAATTTCCTTTCTATCATTCCATATCTATCAATCAATCCCAGAGATCACATTCCAAACTAACTTCCTTCTAATTAACACATATATTACTCAAAAATTTTGTGCATGGCAGATTGCATTCATTTATTGCATAAGAAAAATCCAAAACATGTGCATAGTAGGTCATATAATCAATGCATCCATCATCAATAACATCGTAACTAACATAGGAATGCATTCATCATCATCATATAGTGATTCATATTTTCAACAAATTAATGCTCATTAGGCACATTTTCTATGCTTAATTTGTTGAGGGGGCATATACTCCAATTGCTATCACTGGGGCAAACTGGGGCAGGATCAAATCTGAAAATTCTTTGACACACTATGACAAGTCACATCGCATCAAAGAGGGGCAAATATAGACACCCAAAAATGGTCTGGCTTGCGACTTTACATTAAAAACACTAATTTTCATCTATTAATTAAATGGTTTTTTAATCATTAATTAATCCTCTATTTTTCTCTAAATTCATTCCCCAAACCATCTAATCAAATTCCCAAAATTAATTAAATAATTAATTTTATTTAATTAATTAACCTTAATTGATTAATTACCATTAATCAATTAAGGTTAATTAATTAATTAAATTCAATTTCCTATAGTTTAAATTGAAATATTTAAACTTACTAATTAAATTCTTCCAAATTAAATTAATTTAATTTCATTCAATAAAGCAATTCTAAATTAAAAAGAATTCAATTAGCTCACATGTTGAAAACTTTAAATTAAATATTCATTTATCTTCAAAGAGATAACTCCAATCAGACACATGGGTAACTTCACCCACCTCTTCAGATCACATGGGTTACTCCACCCATCTCTCCAATCCACGTGGGTAACTTCACCCACCTCTCCAGTCCACATGGGTAACTTCACCCACCTCTTCAGTTCAAAAAGTTAACTCACAATTAGCTCTTCAGTCAACCAAAATTTGTCTCCTCTTTACCAATTGAAGAGGTGGAGTTTACTGATGGCTTCTCCAGTTCCCTTTGATCTCAACCGTTCATCTCCCTATCTCTGGGATTGATCTCAACCATTCATTTCATCCTTAATTCCTATATAATCAACCCTTCATAACCATTTGAAGGATCTAGGATTTCAAGCTCTCGTGTACCATTACTATATCAGTTTGGTTCTAGCATTCAAGACATCTTGTGATCACACACCCATTTCGAGTATCAAATTCTTGACACTTCTCAAGTCATAGACGCTGCCCATACCAATACTGAGCATCAAAAATAGCATTTTGGAAGGAGTAGAGAGAGACAATTGAAGCTTCAAGCACTTTGGTTTTTGCATTCATTTGTTTTCCTTTCTTTTCTTATATATTTTATTTGTTACGTTTCAAATTTATTCATTATTGGTAGCTTTATGTATTGGATTTATATCAATGTAAAACCATTGCTACTAACCCTTGCCTTTAGAAAGTTTGGGAACCATGAATCATGATTAGAGGAGGCATACACTAACTAAAACCCAAACAAGATGCCTTACAGCTTTCTTTCTACAACTCAAATCTTAAATCATCATATTCATATATAAATTTTAAACCCCCTGAAATATGCTCATAGGAATTAAGCTCCCCTTAGAAGTAACCTCAAAACATATATCAAAACTTTCCTTACAAGTTTATGAATTTAAAATGCCTTACAAACTAAATTCATAAGAATTCAAACATACACATGAAGACAATGAAAGATCAAGAAGGGATCCCAAAAATATTTCTATTCATCAAGATGGATTCAATACATTTTGTATCTTCTCAGACTGCTAAAACTCAAAAAACAAAGTCTACACTAGAACTTGCAATTCTGCCTTGATTGATCAAACAAATGACCGACCCATTTTACAATACATGCTTTTACTATTTATACTCCTAGAAATCTTAGAATCCTGTTAAGAATCAAGATGCAACAAGCTTCGAATTTCTAGGTATAGACACATATGACTCACACTAAAGAAAAAATACAATCGAACCAAGAGTTGAGTTGTTACAAGATTTTTCCAAATCATACTCATTGGTCCATAAAGCCTTTGTAACAACTTTGAAACTATTCTGCATTTTTTGAGGGAATCTTTGTCTTCATCATTGGGCGCTCAAAACCTTTGTAACCACTACTTATTTCCAATTTTTGGGAGAACTTTATGCTTGTAGGAATGATGATATACTCCTTTGTCTTTGCTTGTATCTAGGATATTTGTCCTTCCATGTGGAAAAAACCTCATTATTTGGCCAAGGGAAGTTAGCAACTTCAGTTTTCTTGCTACTTAATTGATCAAAATTTGATTTGATTTTCTCAACTTCTTTTCTCCAAAACCCAAAAAATGATCTGACATTTTCTATTGTTTCAATAGTTTGCACAAAGAAGATGGTACTTTCCAAATTGATGATGTTTTTCATTCTCATTGACAACTCATCACCCATTTCTCTCATCCATCTGGCCTCACTTTTCAATTTACCGCCTTTTCTGAAAAAGATTTGGAACATCTCAAAATGGACTACATAATATTCCTTTTTTAATACTTCCACTTTCCTTTTGATGATAGTTCTTCTGATTTCAAAATCTATCACATCCTTGATAGATTTATAAGTGGCCTTTATTTCCATATCAGAACCTTGTTCCTTTTTGTATAAATAATAAATTAATTTCAAATTAATATTTCTTCCTATCCACTTTTCTAAAATTGACTCCAAAGTAGCCTTATCCTCCTCAAAAGAATTTAGAATAAACATAATCTTTTGCCCATCCAAATAGATAGATGCAGGTTTTAAACTGTCTGCAAAATGCATGATTGTATCTCTCACCTTTTCTTCATATCTCGGTTGCACTAACAACTGTCCACTTTGAGATTTTGTATGTTCTTCCCAACCATCTTTTACCTCATTCAATCTTTTTCTCTCTGCCACCAACTTATGCTTCTCATTGTTGAGCTCTACTTCTGCAATGGAACTAGATGGCATAGGACAAGGAGAGAATTCAATGATGGGACTAGAAGATGAAGGTTAGCTGGGATCAAGAGAAATTACCCCTTAAGGATATGATTGAACAGCTTGCTAACCACTTAACCATGCAATAGTTGTGTCCTTTTCAATTCTCACCCTTTTTAGTTCATTGTAAGACTGTAGGATTGTTTCTAGTTTTACTCTGAGATCATCCTTCTCCTTGGATTCCTTTTTGGCCACTTCAAAGCTTAATTTGGCAGTCTCTAAAGTCATACCAGATTCTTCAATTCCTAAAGTCTCTCCAACTCTCTTAACTACAAGGCTACCTGAATAATCAGTTGGCATCGCCTCATTTCTTCTCCTATTTTATTATCTTTTCAAATACCAGATAACTAACACAACATGATCTTCACTAAGAACAAGTCCTTTAATAGCTTGCTCGGCTACCTCTTGGGTGTCATGTACAGTATTTGTTTATTTTCTGACTGCCTCAAAAATGATGGCATCAACTATGTCCCATTCTAGAAAAATAAGAACACCAGCTTTTCTAACCAATTCTCTTCCCTCTTTAGGGGTGATCTTTTCAAAATCTTCCAGCATATTATGCTTTACCTCAGCTTCAATATCATTTATATCCCTGTCATATTTCTCTTCTTGTTTCTTTTAGCATGTTTCCTTGAATTTTTCAATGTGGCTCCTCCATAAGAATTGGATGAATGCTCTGACCTCTACAAAACTATCATCAACCATGAACTCATCACTTGCTTGTTTAGTTAAAGGATCCAATTCCTTCCCATCAAATTCTTCAATAGTCAAGTAAATCTCAACTTTCTTAGGTGCCTCTAGCATACCTTCTTCAATTTCTTGTTAAGTGACATACATTTGTCCTACACTTTTCATTTGTAGCAATTTCTCTACTACTCTTTGCTCATCAATATGTAGGGGTGACTGGGAAGGTGAATATACATTCTCATCTTGTAGTATTTCCTCTTTTTTCCTTTACCTCTTTCGACAAGGTGTAATATTATAATTGGTATCAATGGGCCTTTCCTCTTTACAATAGAAAGTGTCTCCACTGTCTTTGAGGTAGAGGTTGCATCTTGTGATTTTTGGCCCCTCTGGGATGAATCTCCCCTAGGAATCACCACACTATAACCTAATTTTTGGTGAAACAGATATTCACCAGATGGAACAAGACTAGCCAAGGTTGGGCTGCTTAAAATAGCCTTATCTTTGTCTGGTTCTGCCTTCATTAATGCATCCTTCTTCTCACTTAAATTCTGAAAAATATCTTCAAACATTGTCATTAATGGCTCCATCTTTTTCTCCATAGGCTCAAAAGTGTTTAAAGAATCATAGTCCTTGTCAAAACAATGCACAAAATCAAGGGTCTTCTTGTAAACTAGCCATTTTTCCTATCTAATTTCCTTCTCCTTTAGCTGGAACTCATTCCTAATAACATCCTATGGAAAATGGAATTGGTGATTAATCACCAGACACCTTGTTTTCTTTTTGAACATATCATTTAAGAATCCTTTAGGTTCAACACATCTAGCCACTAAGGTTTCCATTCTATATGGTTCCAAGAAATTATACCAAGTGTACCCACCCACCTTTGGTAATGAAGAACTGATTGGAAATCGTGATGGTAGGAAAAATGGCCCCCCACCCTTACCTGTCAAAGCTAAATCTTGTAGGCCTCCAATATATCTGATTATTTCAGCAATATGAACCTTTAAAGGGAATTGGTATGGGAGTATGTATGGGGTACCATTGTAACCATATACTATAAAAATAGTTGATATAGGATATAAAATAATATCCCCCCAATTTTGTACTATCTTGATGTCTTTGGCATATTGCTTGGGTCTCAAAAAGGACAACAAAATTTTAGGAATCTAGGGGTTTTCAAGAAATAACAAGGCCCTGAGCCTGGATGCAAAACATCTGTCAAAGATTACAAAACTGGCATCATCTCTATCCCAATTCATAATTGGGCTCGACAATTGTACTGGCATTTCTTCTCCATCGTTTACCCTCGTGAGATCCATTTCCTTTTCAAAATAATTTTCACCTTTATATATAAACATGTGCATTAAAAGAGAATGCCATGCAAATGGCTTATCAACCTTTGCCTTCTGAATACCTATCAAACCATCATGGATCAAATCAGCTAGATAAGGTGAAAAATCAAAATTAATAGCTATCTGGGCATGAAGAATATGAACCATCATGAACATGTAATGTATGAGCATCTCTGATTTCACATCATCCCCAAATATTTGACTCAAAGAATAATATATTCTTTGTGCCTTCATATTGAAATAGTCCAGCTTAAATTGTTTAGGGGTATCTGGACCTACCACAGTCAACCCTCCAATCTTAACAAAGAAATCTCTTAGAGGCCCACTCCTCAAATAATTCCTCTGAGCCTTATAGATCTCATTGAAAGAATTAAAATTTATCTCATCTAGCTACATAGAAGGGTCACTTAGATTGAACACCTCCCAGATCTCATCAAGTGTGATGCTTATCAAAGTATTGGCATCCACATCACTAACCATTCTAGTCAATGGGTCACAATTATGTTCTCTCTAAAATAAGATATCAGCATCCATGAATACACCTAGGACTAACAGCTTCTCTACATCAAACTGTAGACACCCTAAAATGGACAGGCTTGCAACTTTACATTAAAACCCTAATTTTCATCTATTAATTAATGGTTTCTTAAATCATTAATTAATCATCTATTTTCTTCTAAATTCATTTCTCAAATCATCTAATCCAATCCCCAAAATTAATTAAATAATTAATCTTATTTAATTAATTAAGCTTTAATTGATTAAATTACCATTATTTAATTAATTAAANTCAATTTCCTATAGTTTAAATCAAATATTTAAACTTACTAATTATATTCTCCCAATTAAATTAATTTCAATCAAATTAATTTAATTTCATCAAATAAAGCAATTCTTAATTAAAAAGAATTCAATTATCTCA
>MU225463.1:393715-408513 GCA_018584345.1 Thuja plicata
ATTTTATTGCTTGCGTTTCGATCATTTCGTTTAGTAGTTATTGCTTAATAGATTTGCATGCACTTGTGAACCTTGGCTACTAACCCCTGCCCTTGGAAAGCTGTGGGAAAACGGAGAGAGAGGCGTAAAAGTAGTTTTTATTATTTTTTATCCATCTCTTTGGCCAAGGAAGTCTTCAACAACATCCTATAAGAACTTGTTAGGCTGCTTAATGATCATTTTTCCAAAAACACTCCAAGTTAGCTAATTAGTCATCAAAATCAATCAATTATGCAAATTATCTAACCAGATGTGATTCTTAAATTCTCTAAATGTGATCATATTTCCCAGATGTGATTAAGGAAACACTAAATGTGAGTAAGGATCCTAAATGGGAGCCTTTACCCCAAATGTGATCCAAGATTCCCTCAATGTGAGCCTCCTCAGATGCGATGCAAGATTCCCTAGATGTGATCCTTGATTTCCCGTATGTGATCCAGAACACCAAATGTGATCCCCTTTTTCTAAATGTGGATCTACTCCTAAAACAGAGTCAAAATTGACAGTCAATTAGCTCAAAATGGTGAAATGTTTGTGGCTCTGCCCCATAGTGGGCACCAAAAATGTGTGTGTGAATATTGTACCTACAAATATGCAACAAAACACTTTAATATGTCATTATATCAATGGTTAGAAACATAAAATTTAATTTAAAATCATAAAGGAACTAAAGAAATTGACATATTGCTTCATATTTAGAAAGAGTATGATCTAATTCTGAATTTCCTCTCAGATTATGTGTTAGATCAGTGACACATTCAATCCTAAAATGGAAGATTCAAATGTAAAATGAAGCTATTTAGTATGCAATTCAAGCTAAAAACATGATTTGTTGATTCATTTAAGCACAATTGAAATGCTTTCTAATTAGCTATAAAAACATGAAATCAATTTGGCATCATAAGATTGAATTAAGAATACTAAAAATCAGGACCCTTTGAGCTCAAAACTCAGTTCTTTTATGGAGGAGAAGATAAATGGAGGGTTGAGATCAATCCATGAGTAGAGGTGAGGATTGAAACTTAGTTTCCCATACCTGTGGCTTCATGAATAGCCAATACTTTTGATGTAGAAGGTGTAAATGACATTGTTGGTTGACCATATGATTTTGGAGGCATTGGGATATTAGTCAATGATGGTGTTGTATCCAATTTATATTCCCCCATGTTATTTTCTTCAAGTTTTAAATATTTCCCAAAGCTTCTCATTACCATGTCTTTTGAGGTTTCTTTTGTAAACTCTATAGGAACTTCCTTGTTGTGAGGAACCATGCTATCTATCTTTACATTGTTGCAGGAGTAGCTTGAATCTGCTAGAATTGTAACCTCTACTCTGTTGGGTATAAATTTGATGCATTGATGATAAGTGTATGGAACCGCCTGCATATCATGTATCCATGGTCTACCCAATACTATGTTTTAAGCTAATGGTAAATCAAGAACTTGGCAGATCACATCTCTTTCTACTGGACCTATTCTGATAGGTAGCACAACTAATCCCTTTGATGATCTCTCTTCCTCATCATATGCTTTAATGGTTATCTTTCTCTGTGGATCAATTGCATGTTTTAAAAATCCTAGTGCCTTGACCAAACTGAAGGTACAAATATTCAAACCCACACCTTCATATATCAGTACACACTTTACCTGATGCTTATGAATAAAAACCTCAATGTGAATGTGGATGATTTAAGTATTTTTCATCTTCTTTGAAAAAGATAGACAATGAGGAGATGTTATATGACCAACCATATCCTGGAATTTTTGTATATATAAGTCGGTTGGAACATTGGTTGTATGCAGGGCTTGCTCAAGAACTTCCCTATGTACTAGAGATATCTTTAGTAACTCAAATATGGATATTTGAGATGAGGTTATTTGTAATTTATCTATCAAGTTGTAGTTGGATGATGCAAAGGGAAACATTTGTTTTGATGCCACCCATTTTGGGATCGTGATAATGGGTGGTTTAGATAGTGTCATTTTTTTGATGAGGAGTTAACTCCCTTAATTTTTACTTGTTCTTGACTTTGTGTTACTGCATTCGAGTGTGTAGCATTGTCTTTTACACCTTTGATAGTGATCATATTGATTGATATGTCTTTTTCTTCTAGCATGTTTGTCATATTATTGTTATTAGAATAGGTATAGTTAACTTCATTTCCTTTATAATTAGAGGCTTCTTCATTTTCATAATTAGGAAATGGTTTTGTAAACCTTGTATGATCCTCATTTGAAGTGTGTCCTTCCACCTTTATCTTATCTCCATCTATTAGATATTGTATTACATGCTTAATTTTTACACAGTCAATGGTCTTATACCCTTTGTTTTGATTTAAGGCACAATAATAGTTATCATTCCATCACATTGGTTTCACTTTTGGTTTCCATGGTTTTCACTTTAATAGTGTAATGATCTTATTGTCCAAAAGAGTCTTCAAAACCATCTCAAGGGATTCTCCCAATGGAGTGAATGTACGCTTGGGTCTATCAATCCAAGTCTTATTCTTCTTTGTCTCATTATTCATTCTTTGAATTGTTGTTGTTGTTGTCTTAGCCTCTTTATTTTCTTGTAGACTACTTGTGAGACTGAACACGGCTGGTTTAACATTTTTATTTGATGCCTCTACATCTCCATCATTAACAACATTCTTGTTCTTGTTCCACCATTTAGGTTTATCTTTTTTTTATAATTTTTCTTACTGGAGGATTTATTCTCTTTGTAAAGTGTAATTTCTCCTCTTCTAACCATGATGTCTTGATGCAGGAGAATCCTAGGGAAGTTGGCAATCATGTGTCGACCAAAAATATGTTTAAGTTATGTTTGGTGCTTGGTAGGTGAGTTGGCAGAGCTCAGTCGAGTATAGTTTTTCTCAATCCTTTTGGTGCTCGGTTCTTGGTGGAAGGAGTTTTTTGCTTCACCAAATAGACTCAGAGTCTTTTGGAAGCATTGATTCACCAAACAAGCTGGGTGGCTTTGTTTGTGCTTGGTACTGACTTGGGGGTCTCAGCTGATGAGTTCACTGACTCGCTAATATGGATTGGGTGCACATTGGAGATTACATCCATGATTTGAGGGGGTTATTGGGGTTGTGCAGAGTTTTGAGGAGTGTGGATTTGATGCTTTGGATCTTGTGTGGACATAAATAATATTTGGTTCTTTCTTCTATGTATTTTTTTTTTTTTGCAGCTGACTAGGTTATTTAATATGATTCATCATGGATTATATTGAGCCAACTGTTATTTAATATTGGTTTGTGAAGATGACTTGTGGCTATGTTGTGTAAAAGTAGTATGTAGGTAGCATTTAGAAGAAGGGGGGAGTAGAAGAGGTAAAGAGAGTTGATAAGAAGATAGTAGTAAGTGGGTAAGAAAGAAACTTGTAAGATTTCTTGGTGGCTTGCAAGCACAAGTTTAGATATGGTTTCTTCCACTTAGCTATAGGGTAGGATGGTGAAGTTGGATCCTGCAAGATCTTGTTGAATTTATTGAATTTTTTTATGTATTACTCGTAACCAAGAAGGCCTTACAACTAGGCGTGTTGCATGTAATTGATTTTTAGAGATAATATAAGTTGAGATAGTTGTTATATCTATTGTTGTTTTTTTCACTGTGAGTGTTGTTTGGCTGCAAGGTTGGACTGTCCAATCTTGGATCCTCCTTCCTTGAATACATCAGGTGATATCAAAGTGAGGTTGATTTGGTTTGTTCCTTTGTGGAGATTGGTTACAGATTTGTGCTCTTGAACTTGTGATTCATGGTCTGGTTGTTTGTGAGGTGGCAGATTGAAGTTTGCACTTACAATAACTTGGAGGTTGTCATGAGGTGGTCAAGAGTAGATTTTCTATAGAATATTTGGAGATTCCTCTGAGAAGATTGGACCCTAGGAAAATTACAGATCTCTTCAATGAGGTAGAATCAAAAGTGACCAAAAGGTTTAGATTGGAGATGGTGGTGATGAAGAATGAGATGATAACTGAAATCTTGAGAACTATTACTAGTTTGTAGAGGAACCCTGGCATAGAGGATGGCTATGAGGAAGTTCCCAAATATTTTGAAGCTTCTATCAATGGTGCTGGACATAGAAGAGATGATAAATCTGATTGGTTGGAAAGATCTATGACTTGGTTGAATAAAATTCATAGGATGGAAGTTTGTAATTTTTCAGGTCCATTGAACCCTGAAGACCTAATTGATTAGATCAGTGAATTAGAAGACTACTTTGAGCTGGAAGATATTGGGGATCCTCTTAGAGTAAGTTTAGCACAAACTAAGTTGAAAGGACATGTTGCCTTATGGTGGAAAGAGTTATAGAAAGATAGGGAGGAAGAAGGTGAGATGAAAATCACTCGGTGAAGATTAACAGTGACAAGATTGAAGGCTAAGTTCATACCTACCGACTATGAACTTGAGTTATTTAAGAAGTTGCAGAATCTGAAGAAAAAATATCTCAATGTGAAAGACTATACCAAGGAGTTTTACAAGATGACTATTAGATCTAGATATAGGGAGATTTCTAAGGAAAAGGTTGTTAGATATGTTAATGGTCTTAGATTCAATATCCAGGATGAGATTGGCATGTTGAATATTGGTTTGGTTGAGGATACTTATCAATATACACTGAAGGAAGAAGATAAGTTGAAAAGGAGACATCAAGGTAACTCTTGAGGGAAAGAGAAGCAAAAGTAGTTGGAAAAACTAAGAGATGACAAGGAACTATAACCTATTGAACCGAGGAGAAAGGAAAGTAGAGGTGTATTTAGAGGTACCTATTATAATTGTGGTGAAGAATGGCATCATTCATTTGAATTTTCCCATGCAGATAATAAGGTCGGTAGTCACTGAAATGTTGTGGTGAATAAATTTGTAGAGAATTAACTTGAGATAGAAAGTGTGAATCTTTTTCTTAGGAGAACATTTCTTCCCATGAAACAAGATGATTCTTGTCAGAGGAAGATCTTGTTCAGGACTGTGTGCAATTCTAGTAGAAACTTTTGTATGATGATTTTTAATGGAGGGAGTATGGATTACTTGGTTTCTAAGGAGATGGTTTGGAAGCTTAGTTTGAGGTGGTTGAAACATCTTTTTCCTTATATGATAACTTGGTTAGGAGAATATTATGCAGTAGAGGTGAAGGAGAAATGTATGGTAAGTTTGCACATTGGTTCTTATAAGTATAAAGTAGTATGTGACATTGTGGAGATGATTTCCTGTCATGTTTTACTTGGGAGGCCTTGGTAGTATGATACAGAGGCTATTCATGACTATAAGAGGAATTTATTTACTATCTTGAAAGATGGACAGAAGTTTACTTTGATTCCTTTGAAGGATGAAGACAAAGGAAGGAGGAACTTGAGCATTGGTGGAAAATATGAGATGACTGAAGGGGTTGGTGCAGACATTAAGGTTCAGATATCTTAAGGCACTTGAGAAAGTGCTAGTGGTAAGAGGAAGAAGAAGGAGAACTAAGGCATGGGTGTGTCGGTTGAGGAATCAAAGGACATGTACATCAAGAATTAGTTTGGGATCTATGTGATGAATCCTAGAAGATGTTTGTGGTGTTGCTAGAACATATTTTCACACCTCAGGTGTCTAATGCAAGAGCATCCTACGGAAGTTAGCAATTCTGTTTTGACCAAAAATATTTTTAAGTTTTGTTTGGTGCTTGGTAGGTGATTTGGCAGAGCTCGGTGGAGTCTGGTTATTCTCAATTATTTTGGTGCTTGGTTCTCAGTAGGAGTGTTTTTCTTCATCAAACAAACTAGGTTTTTGTTGGCAATGTTGATTCGTTGAATGGGCTCAGTAGATTTTTTTTTGCTTGGTACACACTTGGGGGTCTCATCTGATGAGTTCACAAACTATTTTTTTGGATTGGGCAGACATTGGAGATTGCATCCATGATTTGAGGGGGTTTTGGGATCATGCAGAGTTCTGAGGAGTGTGGATTTGATGCATTGGATCTTGTGTGGACCTAGATCTAATCTGGTGCTTTCTTCTATGTGTTTATTTTTTGTTTGCAGTCGACTAGGTCATTTAATATGATTATCATGGATTGTATTGAGACTACTGTTAATTAATATTGGTTTGTGAAGCTGAATTGTGGTTGTGTTGTATAAAATAAGTATGTAGGTAGAATTTAGAAGAAGGGGGAGTAGCAGAGGTAGAGAGAGTTGATAAGAAGACAATATTAAGTGGGTAAGAAAGAAACTTGTAACATTTCTTGGTGGCTTGCAAGCACAAGTTTAGATCTAGTTTCCTCCACTTAGTTATAGGGTACGATGATGAAGTTGGATCCTATGAGATCTTGTTAAATTTTTTGAATTTTTTGATGTATTGTCCATAACCACGAAGGCCTTACAGCCCAGCATGTTGCATGTAATTGATTTTTTGAGATAATATAAGTTGAGATAGTTGTTATATCTTTTTTTTTTTTTTTTTTTGTCTTCATTGTTAGTATTTTTTGGCTGCAAGGTTGGACTATCCATTCTTTGATCCTTTTTCCTTGACTACGTCATGTCTTCATCTCAAATGGGATTTTTAATCACTCTATCAAAACTAGGAGAATATTTCATTTTAAGAGCATAATTCATTTCTAGTACCAATTTATTTATGAAGATCTCCATGTTTTCTAATTCAGGTATTTGTCTTGAGTATCTTATGAACATTCTTCTCCATCTTTGTAAGAAATTGATAAAAGATTCGTTGGTTCATTGTTTTGTGTTACGTAGGTCCATCATAGTAATAGTATGTTGTATATTATATGAGTATTGTTGAATGAACCTTTGGAACAATTATTTAAATATTTATATGCTTGGTATTAATTTGGAGAGCCATTCCATGGTTGGTCCCCCTAAGCTTCCTGGAAACAATCTCATCAAGTACATAGGTTCATGCATAAAATCTATACTTAAGGTGCTAAATTCCCTCACATAATCATGTGGATCAGTGTCTCCCGTGTACTTATCATATTAAGGTCTACCCATATTATGGAAAGGGAATAATTTTTAATTTCTTATCGAATGGGAATGAACATATGTGCTCCAATGAGTACTTCTTTGTTCGTCTCTCTTTCTCTCTTTTAATCTCCTTAAGTTTCGTTTGTAATGTATATAGTTGTTTTGAGAGAATTGAAATAGGTGTTTGCACTTCTTCAGCTTTGAATCATTCAACATCATAATCTTTAGGGAGCTTAACTCCTAGAGAAGCTAGGTGGAGAAAGTATTTTTCTTTGTCCTTGCCGATGATTTTCTCCAACATTCTCTGAAAATTATTTTTTTTCTTAAGTCTCCAGTATTCTTCCTTATTTATGACTTCATCGCTATCAGATTCAAGCATGGGATTGTGATGATTTCCTTCATCTTGATTTTTGTCATCATTGTGTTCATCAAATGCAGCATTCCATCATAGGGTATATCCACTACTGGTGGTTCTTGTTTTCTTTTGTTAAGAGTTGCAGAGGGTGAGTCATGATTAAATATAGGATTTGTTCTTTATGTGCCTCTATAATGGTATTGAATTATTTTAGGAGTTCATTCTGAATCATCAATAGGATATTGGTTATGTCTTGCATTAACCATGAAAGTGAGAGAGGAGTCTTGTCAAAGTGTCCTAATGTGGGAAAATTTTTGAAACCATTCAAGTGCATTTTTCCAAAGGATGGTGAACGTGGGTTTTATAAGACATAGTGATAAGTTCCAGCGTCAGAAGATTAGAATGTCATGATATTGAGCTGGGAACCAAAGAGGATTGAAGGTGATATGAAAACATGACTTGGAAACAATTGTTTGAGAAACTAGAAGGCATGAAAGGTACACTTGTAAATTGACTGATGAAAACTTTTAGGTTGACTAATAATGATAATTGAACCTGACAGAGGAACAAAATGGGTATCCAAGACTGAAAAGATCAAGATTCTGACATATGAAAAAACACTCTATATCCCAAATGCAACCAACCAGATGCAACCCTGAACAGATCGGATGTGATGTTGCACTGACTCCACTTTACTATTGTAATTGGCTAGGGAGATTGTTGAAAGTAGATTATATATTATTTGTTGGCATTCATGTTGTGTCATTGATTTCAACATATGTTTCTAATGAAGACAAATAGACTAGTTATCATTGGTGCATGGATGACTGACAGAAGTGTACAGATGTTGTATTAATGTTTTAGAGTATGCAAAGATGGGGATGTGTATAGGGATGAGATATTATCTTATATATAAGGTATCTTTAGTCTATGTTTCTATTTGTTTGAGTTAAAATGATTTTGGTGAAGACTGTTTGTAGAATAGTGAAAATGAATTGTGATAAAGTTAGTCTCTGAGCTTTGAGGATAACTTGAGTGTGAGAAAGTATCATGTTATGTGAGCTTGAGGAATGTCAAAAGACATGTTGAGGAATTTTTTTTATGATTATTGGGTTGCAAGACTCTTCGTGATGTCATATGTGGCATGTGTTTTAGAGAAGACCTATTTGGGGTCAAATTCAGAGATGTGGTCTGTATTATGGATAGTTAGTGTAGATTTTGGATCTTGGATTATATTTGATGGATTGTAGTTGAGATTTACTTGATATTGGTAATGTGTGTATCTTAGAAAGGGGTTATGTAATTATTTGTGCATTGGGAAAGTCTTAATTGGTAGACCTAATTGCCTATTGTAAACTTGTATAAAGGAAATTTGTTTTCTTTTGTGGAGAGTGTGGAAGAGACAGCAAAGTGTGGAATCTGTGAGTTTGTATTTGCAAACTCTGTTGGATGTAGAGCAGGGGTTGTGATTAAAGAACTCCATTGGAGCTATTTTAAAAAAGTTGTTTCTATCAGTCAGTTCATTGGATTGTATATCTTTTATACATCTATATTTTGGACAGTATGTCTTGAAGGTAGATTTAACCTTCTTTAGGCAATGAGCTTTTTGTTTCTCTTGACTCTTAACAGGGTCTTTCCTTTAATAGGGATTGTGTATAATATGTAATAATCAACTCTTAATAGGGATAAATCTCCTAACAGGGATACTATACTTTCAGTACATTATTTTTGGGTGGTAATTCCCACTGAAGTTTTTCCCTTAACATGGTTTCCTCAACAACAAATGGTTTTGTTATGGTGTTGTTGTTAATGTGCTCATTTTTATCTTTTAATTATTAAAGGTTAAATTTTAATTATTTGGCAAACAACTGATTCATCCCCCCCCCCTCCCTCTCAGTTATTCTGGTGGACTATTATTACTAAAAATAGGTATCATAGATTTTGGTCCTTAGAAAGAAAGCTTAATATCTTGAGGTGATCTTGAAGATGGCGTACTATCGGAAGGATAGTCCAAAGTTTGATCCTAAAAATTTTGACAGTTGGAAGAACAAGATGAGAACTTATTTTTTATTTTTGGGAATTGACTACTAGATGATTACAAATAGATATGAGTCGATCAAGACTGAAGATGAACTGGATAAAACTATTAATGATGAAAATAAGTTGTTTTCTTGTAACATGGTTACAAGAGAAGTGATGATTAGTGTGCTCTCTGAAGGTGAATTCACAGAGGTTAAAGATTTTGATTATGGACATAAAATTTGGTCAAGATTAGAAGCACTATATGAAGGAGATAAGTTTACTAAGAAGCAAAGTTACAAAATTGAAAGTCAAGGATGAAAATTCTGAAAAATGAAAGATGATGAGAATGTTAGAGCATATGTACAGAGAGTTAATGAGGTTGTTATTGGAATTAGAAAATCTAGAGGCACATACATTGAAGAATAAGTGATCACAAAGAATCTTAGATCTTTGAAACTTGTTTACAAAACTAAAGTGCAAGCTATAGAGGAGATCATACCTTTGACAATGAATTTCAACAAAGAGATGTTGATTGTGAAATTAACTACCTTTGAGGCCACAGAACTCGGAAATTCATTACCTAAGGTTGAAACAGCATTCAAGGTGACTATGCATAACAATAAAAAGACTTTATCAGGGATTGTGAGCACCAGCAGAAGTGACTTGTGAGAAGATCTTGGTGAATATGCTACTGATTGGAAAAGATACAAGAAGAAGAGAGGAAGTTAGATGAAGTTGTGGCCCTAATCGCAAGAAGAGAAAAGAGAGGTAAGGGTAAGTTTGAAGGAAATTTACCTCAAAATGTTTTTCATGAAATAAGATAGGTCATTTTGTATCTAGATGTTCTACAACGGTTCCTAAACATAAATCTAAGTTTCATAGACCTAAATACTCCAAGGATAAGCAATGTTACTATGCTAGTGAAGATGTGTCTGATGATGATGTTGTGGATTATGATGAAATTGGATTTATTGATGTTAAAGATGATGAACCTATTCATGAAGAGAAATCCCTAGTTTCAAATGTTGAAAATAAATCTAAATGGATCATAGACAATGGTTATTCACATCATATGACTGGTGATAGAAACAAGTTTATTTAGCTAACTAAATATGATGGTGGTGTAGTCAAATTTGGTGACAATACTCCTAAGTTTATCATTAGAGTAGGATCAATTTCTCTTGATGGTAAAACTAGTATTGATGATGTATTACTTGTCGATGGACTTAAGCATAATTTTTTGAGTGTTAGATAGCTTGTAGACAAGATTTATCAATTGAATTTTATTGATGGGAAATGTTATATCATAAGTCAAACAGGAGATTTGATTGCATCTAGTACTAAGTCAAGAGATAATGTTTTTGAGTTGAATACTACAGAAGTTTCTTATTTTGTTGTGAAGGTTAATGAAAATTGGTTATGGAATAGAATATTTTTTCATGTAAATTTTGATAACATTGTGAAAGCAAGTATGACTAATGTTGTTAGAGATCAACCAAAGATTGTGAAACCTACTAACACTATGTGTAGAGAATGTGTGATGGGGAAATAAACTAGAAGCAGTTTTAAAAGAAAATATTACTGTGAAAGGGAAGATGGATCTAGTGCATACAGATCTATGCAGTCCTACAAGAACAAGATCATACTCTGGTGAAAGTTTATTCATAATTTTTGTTGATGACTTTTCTAGGATAATGTGGGTTGTATATCTTAGAGAGAAATATGAGGATTTTGATAAATTCAAGATATTCAAAGAAAAAGTTGAGAATAAATCAGGTTTGAAGGTAAAATGTTCAAGATTATATATTGCTTCTATTGCACAAAAAGACTTTAAAGTATATCAGATGGACGTGAAATTCACATTTCTGAATGGAGATCTAGAGGAGGATGTATTTATTGAACAACTTGATGGATTTCCTCTGACAGATGATGAGGACATGGTTTTTAGATTTAAGAAGGCTTTGTATTAACTAAAACAAGCACCTAGAGCATGGTATGCTATATTGGACAGGTATTTACTCCATCTTGGTTTCAGAAAAGGTAATGCAGACATTAATTTGAACTTAAGAACTAGTGAAGATGGAGTTTTAATAGTTGAAGTTTTTGTAGATGATATTATTTTTGGAGGTAATGATGAAATGAGTAAAAATATCACTAATGAAATAGAAAATAAATATTAGATGTCGATGATTGGTGAAATGAATTTTTTCCTTGGACTGCAAATTAATTAGAACAAGAATGGTATTTTGTATTTCTCAGACCAAGTATCTTAATGAAATGTTGAAACAGTTTGGAATGGAAGAATGTAAACCTGTTGGAACACCTATAGTTACTGGTCACAACATTACTACTACTAATGAATCTCAGAGTGTTTTCTAGACAAAGTACAGATCTATGATTGGAGGCTTACAATATATGACTCACACTAGCCCAGATATTGCTAACGCAATTGAAATTGTGGCAAGATATCAAGCAGATCCTAAAGAGACTCACCTTGCTACTGTAAAGAGAATATTTAGATATCTGAAAGGAATGCTCGAATATGGCTTATGGTATTTAAAAAAATCTGACGATTTTATTTTGCCTGCTTATAATGATTTTGATTGGGAAGGAAATGTTGATGACAGAAAGAGTACAAGTGGTGGTGCATTTTTTCTTGGGAAAAGATTGGTTTCTTGGTTAAGTAAGAAGTAGGATTGTATAGCTCAGTCTACTATTGAATCAGAGTATGTTACTTCTTCTTTAAATTACACACATATTGTTTGGATGAAGCAAATGTTGAAGGACATTGGGATAACTTTTGATGAGCTAGTGGTTATTCATTGTGATAACACTAGCATAGTGAATATGTCAAAGATGTCAGTTATGCATTTAAAGACTAAACATATTTCAAGTAAGTATCATTTCTTGAGAGACAATGTTGTAGAGAAGGAGATTATATTGGAGTATATCAGCACAAAGGAACAAATAGCATATATATTTACAAAACCTTTTCCAAAGGATGCCTTTGAGTATCTCAAAGGTATGCTTAGGGCGAGAGTCCCTCCTTGCAAGAAATAATTGATGTAGGAATGGATTAGTCCAGTGGCTTCTAGAGATATATCATTTTCTTGACTTGATGCTTGGATCTAATCCTCAGGGGGAGTGATCACAAGAACACAATAGAATGCATTTGGGTGATTAAGCACATGGTTGTTGTAGGCATGAAGATTTGAAAAAGCTACACCTGTTAGTAATAACTAAGAGGGGGGTGAATTAGTGGCTTTAAAAACTTTTCTTTATTCTAACCACCAATCAAATAAACCTCAGATTATTATGTCCCTTACAAGATGCATGCCATGCAATACTTTATAATAATTAACTGTCTGTTGGTTTTCCTTTTCTGACCTTATTCTCCTTGATTATCGATAAGCAGTAAAAATTATTTACCGACACTTAGTAAATATGCAGAGTATACCAATAAATCCAGAAATGCATATGTGAAATATAAAATAGTAAAGTAATAAACCATATACACATAACACAAGGATTTTAACGTGGAAACCCTGTTAAGGGAAAAACCAGTGGGACCAGTACCCCAAATTTTTCACTCTTCTAAAGTGAGCCCTATTAGGAGCCAACCCTATTAAAGGTTAAAAACACACTATTAGGTGTGACCTTGTTAGAGGATTTTATACATAGAGTTTGTCACTTAGTATCGGGCATCTCAATTTTCTACCATCCTTGAATCAGCCTCCTTCTTAGACTATCAATAGGCTTTAGGAAAATCTAGTGCTACTTTCATGAATCAACCTTTTTGGCACTCCTTGGGATGTACCTCAATATATAGAAGAGTTTTAAGTCCTGCTCTATTAAGAGGCTTGATGCTTCAATGGTTAAACTGAAACACAATGACCTATTTCTAATGCAACTTGAATTGCAGATTTTTAGATCTATTTAAGTATATTACCTCTCTGATCAATGTATCAATTTAATTCTTTGTGATCCACACTTTCTACTTTGTGATGTTGTACTTCACTATTCATCAGTGTTTGTAGAATTCTTTAGCTCTCCTTCAGCTTGATTGATCAAGACTGTATGAAGTTATCCTTCATCAGTTTCTCTTCAGCATCCTCTTTCTATTCACCCCCATTCCTATGATGATGATGCAGAAATGAATTAAGGTTGTCTCTTATATAGACATTCAATATTCACCATTTCTTGATTCTTGCTTCTTGGCATGAAAAACAATCCAGCCAATCTGATTTAAAGCTTAACTCCTAATTTATCTTGTAGTTATCTTCAAGCCAACTGTACAAATCTTCTTTAAATCAATCACTTAACTCTGGTCAAATAAAATAATGAAAACAACCACTTAAGTATATATTTAGCTCTTGTTAGCTAGATATTTTGTCATTTTCTAAACTCTCTATTCTGTCGGTCAACTCTGCAGTTAGTCATCGGTGACAACTGCTAGTTCCGTCGATGTGACTCCAGTCAGCTTTGGGATCTCTGTCCATCAAGAATCATTGGATTTTACTTGTTGAGAAACTCTATTCTTAGCTCGTCGGGTATCCTATGATTTTTGCTTCGTCAAGCAATACTATCTTCTACTCATCGGGTATCACTGTGACTTTGATTCTTTTCCTTTACTGATGGTGTGCACTCCATTGGTTTTATCTGTCACTTAGTGAATACTTGACTTTTATGCATTGCTAAAAGCATAATCTTTGTTCCATTGATTCTCTGAAGTCTTTGGCATTATATATATGATCATACAAATGATATCAAGTTGACATCAATGACAATACAAACCATTAACTAATTTAATGTCTTGCATTATCTTCAACTTAACATTATCAAACATTTAATCAGTTACATGTCATCAATCTCTCCCTTTGGCATTGATGGAAACATACAATATTATCACACTGTAATATTTCTAATACATTATGAAATATAATTATTGACATTCATCAAACTACCAAACAGTTTGTTTTGATAACCGATAAAAATGTTTGACCGTTGGTAAGCTCTATGTTAGCTTAGATTTGATTCTTGCATTTCTCTCTGTGTTTCTTGTTCT
Organism: Thuja plicata; assembly: GCA_018584345.1. Lineage (NCBI taxonomy): Eukaryota > Viridiplantae > Streptophyta > Pinopsida > Cupressales > Cupressaceae > Thuja > Thuja plicata. The sequence goes on from MU225463.1 coordinate 408,152, forward strand.
AATGTGTTGCGTCCTTTCCTTGTTTCAATATCTCTCATTTGACTGTTCTTCTTCTTTGATGTCTTTGTCTCTTGTCAGCAACTCTCCCTTTGGATATAATCTCTCCCTTTTGGAGTAATCTGATAATGGATAATCTTTCTTCTTTTTCTGAAGACTGTGATAATATGGATACTTTCTCTCCCTTTGACAATGATGACAAAAAAATATCTCATAGATATATGACATTAATTTCAAGTGGTCTTTTCTCTCCATCCATAATATATTCCTTGAATTTCCCTTATCCATCAGCAATACAACAATATGCGCTGGTGCTCTATTTTGATATATACCTTTCTATATATATATATATATATATATATATA
>MU225463.1:412980-425506 GCA_018584345.1 Thuja plicata
TGGTAAGTCTATGTTATTTTTATATTTGGGAAATGCCTTTGGTAAATTACCATAGTAAGTAAGTTAGTAAAAGTATTCCTAAAATCTTTATTATCTATTTTGTCATCCTCAAATCTAGGAGACATAGTTAAAATCTTATTAAATAAAATTTGCTTATTCCTTCACGAGAATGGTTTTGCAAACCATATTATTAATGAATAACTAGTGGATAGTTGCATCGGTTGGAATACCCGTGCAACTACTTCCTCCAATCTATATACAGAGAGATCTCCTATCTGAGAGGGGGTTGGATATGAATTTGGATTCAAGAGGAGAAATTGTATGGTTGAGCATTTTTAGGAAATTATATTTGTGAGGAGAGAATTCATTATTCTCTAAGATTGGCATTTGGTTGCTTCCAGTAGACATTGGAGATTGCACTGAGAAGGACTCAAAGGAGTGTTGGAAGAGACAGAGAGGATTGGATCCTTCTTCATCAAACTGAATCTCCGTAGGACTCCAAGTTGGAATCCATCCTGAGAGATAACTCTCCTTTGTGATATGTATTGCATAAGAGTCTGGTTGAATGTTTTCTCTGTGTGCTTTGTTGTCTACGTAAATTTCATAATGTTTATATATATATATATATATATATATATATATATATATATATCATTGTGCCTGTACTAGTGATTTGGAGATCATGATCATGTTTAAATGGAATTATTCCTATGTTGTATGTATATGAATATTTTAGAATTTGTAAGAGTCTATAGACTCCTTAGTATTCTCCTTGTATCTCCTTCAGAATGTTCATGAGCGCTTCCAAGATTATGGAGTCAGATCTGTCAGTCGTTCCATTTAGTTTTTTGTCATTTTGTAGAACGTCCAGTTCCTGTAAACAATTTGCACTTGTTCCATTTAGTTTTCTGTCATTTTGTAGAATGCCCAGTTCCTGTAAACGATTTGTGCAGCCTTGTGATCCCGGATTAGGATTATTTATATTTAATTTTCTGTCATTAAATAATATGCGCAGTATTTATATAATCCTGAGTTTGTATTATAATTTGTTATTGTTGATTAAATGCCGAGTTGTATTCAGATTAGGGTTTTTTTCATTATTAATTATCCCTGAGTTGTCTTTAATCTTGAGTTGAAGCTACTATTATTAAGGTATAACATTTAGGGTTTGTGTATACAATTTAGTATTATAAAGGTTTGTTTATACAAGTATAAGTTTGATACTTTAAGTTATACTTGTATAAAGAAATTAGATACCTTTCAAGATGATTGAAATAGGTTTCAGCTTCCTAGGAGTTAAGATACAACTTCTAGATTTTTTATTTTTCAAAAAAATCAGACTTAGTTAAATTTCAGGCACGTAAGATTTTACAGAGCATTGTATTTTGGCATGTGAAATTTTGTGTAACTTTAAATATGTTCCTTACATGTTTGGGGGAGTTTATATGGTGTATTTAGATGCTTTAATATGGTTAGGATGTGTGTAGGAAGTAGGATTAGGGTTTAGGATTGTCTAGGAGGATCAGGACCATTCTAGGCCTCCCTAAACGTTTCTAATTTTCCTAATCATCCCTAAACTACCTTATTATTTTCTATTCTTTGATGCAGTTCTCAAATGTGTTTATGATGTGTTTTTACTACATGTATGATGTATTTTTGATGTGTGGGTTAAGGGTAGAAAACCTAAGAACACTAAGTGAATGGCTCTCAGTGCGGGGTCGGGGCCCTAAGTGGCTAGAACTAGGATAACTGACTGAAGAGTTATTTAACAAGTGAAAATTTAATTAAACTTATGGGAATGGGTTCAAACACTAAAAAGATTAATGTATGCCTTTCCCATTATATTCGCACTAGTAAAGGCTATGGATGGGAGTGGGAGAAGGTACCTATGCATAGGTACGATCGAATGGCGCTTGTCTGTACGAAAGGCATTCGATTCTGCATGTGCCTACTTGGGGACTGGGGCCCGGAGTGGCTAGTACCAGGAAAACCCAAGGGGTCAGGGCTATGTGATGACACTCACTTAGGTTTTTTCTTAGAGTTTCTACCAAGCCTTAGAACCTTTGGGAAAATATTTTATACTTTGATCTTCTTTCATTTTCTATTTGGGAAAGGTTGCCCAACCCTAGGTATGGCCTAGCTATCCCTTCTTTGTGGACCTTGGTGTTTATCTCCTAGCACGGGGGAGTGGGCATTTTGGTATCCACATGGTTGGGTGTTAAATATTTTTATCAAGGTATCTTTTGCGGATGCGGTGCTTGAGGATTCATGCTTTCTTAATATTCCAGTTTGGAAGAATGAAGACTTTATCTTTCATGATGTGAAATTATTGTTACCTCCCAAGAGGAGATGAATGTAATGTAATCATAAATGCACTTCAAAATGATGTATTTGGAATGGGTAGACTTAGGAAAAAACAAAAGGGAAAGCATAAACTTTATGTATATGATGTTGGAAAAGAAAAGGATTTTGTAACATTCCAAGTAAAGTAGTATGTTTCTCATTATTGTTGATTAAGTGAAAAGATATTGAAAAAAAATGTAATATTTGTAATGTATCAAATGATTTAGACGATTCTATTTGCTTTAAAACTTATCTCATTCATTAAGGATACTTAGGAATAAAAATGGATTTAAATTGAAAATTGAAATGAAAGTACTTTGTATTTCTTTATAAAGAATCTGCAAATGTTGAGATGTAGTTTTCTTAAGAAGTAAATCAAGTTTCTAGTACACTAAATGGACTTAAATAAATTGTGCATTTATTTAGAAGGGAACCTTGGAGGAATCTAAGTTAAACTATTTTTTGTTCATGTAATTCTTTAAAAATTCAAAAAATTTCATAAATCATTACTTAGGTTTTCTTTTATAAAGAGAATCTTTGTTCTCTTCCCCAGTTCCCTTGTGAGGCATGACATACATACCTTTCATCTTCATCTAAATCATCTTTCATAGCTACAAATACCATCTTGATGTCTTCATTAGGTTCGGTGTCAGTATCTTCATCTTTGCAAGTAGCTAGGTAGTAGCCTTCTTGCCTTTATCCTTGTAGTCTCGGGTATCTCTTCTTTCTAATTGTCGGTAACTTTTGTAATCCTTGTTATCACCTCTGTCAGATTTCTTCTCAAAAGATATGCCGTTACCTTTTTCATCTTTTCTTCTATTAGGACATCTTGCAACAAAGTGTCCAATCTCTTTACAATTAAAGGCGTACAAGTGGTAACTTTCCTTTGTGTTTACCTTTGCCTCTCTGCATTCTCCTTGTCATGAGTGCTTCTATTTCATCTAGATATTCTTCTTCACTTTCACTTTCACTATCTCTTCTAGATGTGTGTCTTTGACTTGATTTTCTTATTCTCATAGGTAAGACACTATTATCAAAGTTATTCATCTCAAATTAAATCAGTCTACCAATTAAAGTATCAAGAATAACTGTGTTGTTTTCTACTGCTCTCATTTCTTGAATAGCAGAAACTCTAATAGCATATACAGGCAGTAAGGTTCTTAAGATTTTACTTACCACTATCTCCTCTTCAAGTGTACCTCCAACACCTCAAATAGTATTGACTACTTCTTTTATTCTTGTTCTGTACTGTGTGATGTTTTCTCCTTATTTCATTCTGAGATCATCAAATTTTCCTCTAAGGCTTTCTTCCTTGGCTCTCAAAACATTTGTATCACCTCCATGTACAAGCTTCAGTTTGTCCCACATTTTCTTTGTAGTATTGCAGTCCTTGACATCTTCAAATTCAGCATCGGAGAGTGAGGAAGAAAGCTCTATAACCATGTAGTTATGCTCATGCTTCTCTCTCAATTGATCTACTGTCAAAGCTCTTGTAGGCAACACATATTCAGTATCTAAGTATTAAGTAACATCATTACCAATACCTGATAAGTGGAGTCTTATCTTGCTCTTCCATGAAGCAAAGTTGTCTTTGTTCAACTTTGGTAAATCTCATCTGTTCATCTTGTGATCCTGAATTAGGTCTTGAAACCTTCCTTCTAAGCACACAAGCTCTAATACCAATTGTTAGTAATAACTGAGACGGGGGGGTGAATCAGTGGCTTTAAAAACTTTTCTTTATTCTAACAACCAATCAAATAAACCTCAGATTATTATGTCCCTTACAAGATGCATGCCATGAAATACTTTATAATAATTAATTATCTATCGATTTTCCTTTTCTGACCTTATTCTCCTTGATTACCAATAAGCAGTAAAACTTATTTATGACACCTAGTAAATATGCAGAGTATACTGATAAATCCATAAATGCATATGTGAAATGTAAAATAGTAAATTAATAAACCATACACACATAACACAAGGATTTTAACTTGGAAACCCTGTTAAGGGAAAAACCACTGGGACCGGTACCCCAAATTGTTCACTCTTCTGAAGTGAGCCCTGTTAGGAGCCAACCCTATTAAAGGTTACAAACACACTATTAGGTGTGACCTTGTTAGAGTATTTTATACATAGAGGTTGTCACTTAGTATCAGGCATCTCAGTTTTCTACCATCCTTGAATCAGCCTACTTCTTAGACTGTCAATAGGATTTAGGTAAATCTAGTGCTACTTTCATGAATCAACCTTTTTGGCACTCCTTGGGATGTACCTCAATATATAGAAGACTGTTAAGTCTTTCTCTATTAAGAGGCTTGATGCTTCAATGATTAAACTGGAACACAATGACCTATTTCTAATGCAACTTGAATTGCAGATTTTTAGATCTTTTTAAGTACATTACCTCTCTGATCAATGTATTAATTTGATTCTTTGTGCTCCATAATTTCTCCTCTATGATGCTGTGCTTCACTGTTCGTCGGTTTCTATAGAATTCTTTAGCTCTCCTTTAGCTTGATTGATCAGGACTGTATGAAGTTATCCTTCATCAGTTTCTCTTTAGCATCCTCTTTCTATTCACCCTTGTTCCTGTGATGATGATGCGGAAATGAATTAAGCTTGTCTCTTATATAGACATGATATTCACCGCTTCTTGATTCTTGATTCCTGATTCTTGGCGTGAAAAACAATCTAGCCAATCTGATTTAAAGCTTAACTCCAGATTTATCTCGTAGTTATCTTCTTGCCAACTGTACAAATCTTCTTTAAATCAATCACTTAACTCTGGTCAAATAAAACAATGAAAACAACCAGTTAAGTCTATCTTTAGCTCTTGCCAACTAGATATTTTGTCATTTTCTGAACTCTCTATTTTGTCGGTCAACTCTGTAGTTAGTCATCGGTGACAACTGCCAGTTCTGTCAGTGTGACTCCAGTTAGCATCAGGATCTCCGTCCGTTGGGCATCATTGGATTTTACTCATCGAGAAACTCTATTCTCAACTCATTGGGCATCCTGTGATTTTTGGTTTGTCAGGCAATACTATCTTCTGCTCGTCGGGTATCACTGTGAATTTGGTGCTTTGCCTTTACCAATGGTGTGCACTCCATCGATGTTATCTGTCACTTAGTGAATACTTGACTTTTATGCATTGGTAAAAGCATAATCTTTGTTCCATTTATTCTCTGAAGTCTTTGGCATTATATACATGACCGTACAAATGATATCAAGTTGACATCAATGACAATACAAACCATTAACTGATTTAATGTCTTGCTTTATCTTCAACTTAACATTATAAAACATTTAATCAGTTACATGTCATCAACACCTTGGAGAGGAAAGATGGTCAGACAAAGAGTAATGGTGCCCTTTTCCATTTATTTTAAAGGGGGAGAGATTATGTGGAGAGATTCTGTGTGAAAATCCCTACTCTTTTGGGAAAGTTGTGATGAGGATATTAAGAATATTGTATTGAGATAGGTACTTTTGGATTGATGGATTTTCTCATATGTTGTCATTAATGCCAAAGGGGGAGATTTTTGGCATTGGATGGGGAGATTGTTGAAATTATCTTATGTTTTAGTTGTTGGCATTCATGTTTTGTCATTGATGTCAACATATTCCTGATGAAGACAGATAGGTTGGTTATCACTGGTGCATGGATGACTGACAGAAGTGTATGGACACTATATGAATATTTTAGAGTATGAAAAGATGGGTATGTGTATAGGGACGAGTTATGATCTTATATTTAATTTTTCTTGAGTTTATGTTTCTATTTGTTTGGATTACAATGATTTTGGTGAAGACTATTTGGAGAATAGTGACAGTGAACTATGACAGAGTTAGTCTCTGAGTTTTGAGGATAAATTGACTGTGAGCACATTTCATGTTATGCAAGCTTGAGGAATGTCAGAATACATGTTTAGGAATTTTTTTTATGATTATTGGTTTGCAAGACTCTTGGTGACATCATTTGTGGCATGTGTTCTGGAGAAGACCTATTTGGGGCCAACTTCATAGATATGGTGTGTATTATGGATAGCGAGTGTGGATTGCAGATCTTGGATTATATTTGATGGATTTTAATTGATGTTTAATTGTTATAGGTACTATGTATCTTAGCAATGGGTTATGTAATTATTTGTGCATTGGTAAAGTCTTAATTGGCTAACCTAATTGCCTATTGTAAACTTGCATAAATGAAAGTTATTTTCTTTTGTAGAGAGTGTGGAAAAGATAGTGAAGTGTGGAAGTTGTGATTTTATTTGCAAAGTCTGCTAGATGTAGAGAAGAGGTTGTGATTGAATAAATTCATTGGAACTATTTAAGAAAAGTTGTTTCTATCAGTCATTTCATTGGATAATATATCTTCTATAGATCTATATTTCAGATAGTATGACCTGAAGGTGGATTTAACCTTCTTGAGGCAGTGAGCTTGTTGTTCTCTTAACTCCTAACAAGGTATGTCCTTTAATAGGGACTGTTTACTGTATGTAATAATCATCTCCTAATAGGGCTAAATATCCTAATAGGGATACTATACTTTTAGTGCATTATTTGTGGGTGCTAATTCCTACCATATTTTTTCCCTTAACAGGGTTTCCTTGACAACAAATGGTTTTGTTATGGTGTTGTTTTTGAATAAGGTAACTGGAGGTTTTGAGGGTGCCCTGAAACCCTGTACAAATTTGTCTCAAAATATATTCAAAAAATTCCTCTAAACAAAACAGATCTAGACCAAAGTGAGGGTTTTACAACAGGCACCCACAACCTTGAAGAAACAACTGATTCACCCCCCCCCCATCTTAGGTGTTCTAGTGCACTATTAATTCCAACATTTACTGGATGCAATCCTAGATAGACTTTGTTTACTGGATGCAATCCTGGATTAACCAGATGTGAGCCTCTTCACTGAATGCGACTCTCTATACTAGATGTGAGCCTCTGATAGACTGGTTTACATTTTCCACTCAGTTTGAAAATGAGTAAACTTCAAGACATGTCAAGGTTTGTCTGTTAATTTCTATGAGTCTAAAGGTTTGAATATGTTTGTAACCATCTGAGATGTGATAAATTGAGGTAATTATCTTTTGTTTTGAATTCACACACATCAAGAAAGGTTGTTTAGACTCCAAAAACACCTATAATTTAAAAATTTGGTTGAGATAAGAAATACTTTATCATTGACTTAGTAACACACTCAATGACTCCTCTGAATATGACAGTCAAAAAAAATGCAATGGATGTTGGATGACATATTATCTGAGTAGTAACATCAAAGAGGGCTCGATATGATGATGTCTTTGGTAAATTACTATTTGCATTGCACAAGCATTACCAACCTTTCGGAGGTAGTCTAGTTGGTCATTAGTAGAACGTGCTTAATTCGGGCATCTATTCATAATTGTCTCCCATAGTCTTGCACAAGGAAAGATTGAGGTGTATAGCCCTATGAGTACCTAGATGTGCGTAGTCTCACAAGCAAGATTGAAGCAGCTCTTCTCTACAAAACATCCAAGCATGTCCAAGGAATTATCATCAATATTCAAAGGAAATAATAGATTAATTCTTCTGAGATTTTAATCTCAAGGAAGCACCCTAATTATAGTGAGATGGGAGAGTTGGCGTCTACTCATACTTACTTGGGTTGTTCCCAGGAGATTTTTTCCTCAATCAGCAGGCCCTCTAAAGATAAAAATTAAAAAAAAGGATTGGCGACTTAGGAGTATAGATTTCATATTCTCCACTAGGGAGAAGAGAATACTCTCCTTTCCATGTTGTTTTCTCCTATAAAACACATCATGCACATGATAAATATTTCCCAAATTTGACTTCAAATCACAATCCAATGTTTGATTTTATGATTTTTCCAATGGGAAAAGAGCATAATCCTCTAATTAGGTTGGGAATTGATCTCAAATTTATTTAAATTCCAATTATATCATTTAAGAAAAGCATGATGTTTGGTTGATTTCTTGTAGGCAACCTACAAGACCACGCATTAGTATTTTTTCATCATCTTTGACCTGTGTAATCTCTGTCAAAATGTCCTGCAAACAATGTTAGGATGCTGGAAATCAATCACATACACAAATTCACCCATTAGCCATTAGAAATCCCTTAATTATGCAAATCAGAACACCATAAATGATTAAAGAATCCCCTAAATGTGATCTTTCTTGGATGCGATTAAGGATTCACTAAATAAGATCAATAAAACTAAATGTATATCATTCTAGCAGAGATAAGTCCATCTCAAGCACAATCATTCATACTGCATATAGAATGGTCAAAGAGGATGGTAATTATGATATTTGTGAGGCATTAAGAGTTCAACTCTTAGAGAACATGGGAAAGATAAAGAAATATAGAAAATAGATATTAAAGTATGGTTCACTGATCATATACATTTTCTTTTATTTCATGAACTATTTTCCTAGATTTCGAAACATTTAGTGGAAGAAAGACAAGCTAGTAGCCATTCAAATCAAAGACTATTACTTTATGCTTGATTGCAAGACTCGCAGGAGTACATTTTGGGGATACTTCAAACCTTTTCAATATTAAATGCATCTAAAGTACATAATCCCTAAGGATATTGTTAATAAGTATGATGAGAGTATCTATTTTATGGTTGAAATTGATGACTACTTGATGGAAGCAGTAGAACCAAGAACTTTGTGGATTATGCCTATGGGTTATGAGGTAGACCCTATACTACTTGAGATCTATGTCACAAACCTGCTTAATAAACTAATTGACCCTAATGAGGAAAGGTTTGGCACCTACAAGGAAAAGAGCCTAAAAGTTCATATGGAGGTTAATAAACTTGCAAGAGACAAAAAACAATTAGAAAATAAGTTGATTTAATGGGAGAAAGATTTGGCTTCACAAGGAAAAACATGGCAAAAGAAAGGAATAATTTTGAAGAAAAATAAGGTAAGAATGAAGTAGATAAAGGTCCTATTGATGTTGACCATAGTGTCGGTTCATGCCCACGACAAACAAACGTGATATAGGCTTCCTGGCAACTTTGCACTGAGTGTATCTGATAATTGTTTCATGAATAGTGTTAATGATTACAGCTTTTGTCAGATAAATTATAAATAATATATTTTATCATATATATAATTAATAAAGATATATTATTTTGTGATATATATATATATATATATATATATTATTAATATGATAAAATACATTATATACCGTTTATTATCTGTATTAGAAAGTAAGTCGAATGTGTTTTGACATGATCAAGAGTAGATACGAAGAGTCATGTTTATGAATGTACATGACTCCACATTTACGTGGAGTCATGTCCATTCACAAACATGACTCTATTTCCTACACCGCTCATATATATGAAATTGGCTGGATATTGCAAACACATAGCAATACAAAACAATGCCATTAGCATATTCAGCAATCAGCCACCATAGAAATTAATATCACAGCAACTTCATCTCAGTTTGGTATTGATTCATAAGAATCAATATTTGTCATTATACATATTTCAGAAGATATCAATATTGAGTTTACATCATTTCGATATAGATTAATATCAAATCGATATTAATATATATATATATATATATATATATATATATATATATTCAAATATGTCATTATTGTATTTTTCATGACATTGGATAGAGTATAATTCAATCTACATTGAATTAATATATATGCAGTTATAAAACAAGAATTAAAATAAAAATAGAAAAATTTGATCAAATTTAACATGGAATCATAGCCAAGTTCCTTCATTAAAATTCTAATCCCTTGAAGGAAGATCCGATTAATTTGAAGGGAGATCAAGATCATAATTCATTATAAATTCATATTCTCTTGGAAGACTTGTATTCACAAAATGGTGAACGGAATCAGACTCGAAGACAGACTTGAAGGTGCTTCAAATTTTGAATCTTGGAAACTACGAATGATTCTTATACTAACAAAGAATGAGTTAAAAAATATTGTTCAAAATCCTCCTAAATCTATTAACAAAAAGGAGAAGATAAAATGGGAAAAGGACAATGCCAAAGCAATGGAACTATTGGTAGATGGAGTGAAAGATCATCTACTACCTATTATAACAAAACTAGACTCTGTATATGAAATGTTCAAAGCCCTAGAAAGCATGTATGAGATCAATAACACTAGCAGGATCCTTACTCTTAAAAATCAACTCTCTAATATTAGAATGAAACAGGGAGATACTATCACCTCATATTTTATGAGGATAACAGAATTAAGAAATCAATTATCAACAATTGGTCACATCTATGACAGTAAAGAGTTAACTATAGTGCTTTAAATGGAATCCCTAAGTATTGGGAAAACTTTAGACAAGGAGTAAGTGCTCGCTCAAAACTTCCAAAATTTGATCGGCTAAAAGATGACTGCATTCAGGAAGAATATAATCTAATATCTAGAGGAACCCACGTAGAATCCTTAAATGAAGATGTTCAAGTTCTCACAACTCAAGTTGATAAAAGGAAGAAACCAAAATTCAAATGGAAAAGAAAATATATAGACTACTCTAAAATGCAATGCTTCAGATGTGATAAATATGGTCACTCAGTAGCAAAATGCCCAGATAGACTTAAAATTCAAGCGTCTTTTGCCAACGTTTGCACATCTAATTCAGAATTAGAGAAAATTGTATTCTAAATCCATAATACTTGTGAAATATTGGATTAAGAGAGAGTTCTATCATGTGGAACACTTCAAATTGTATACAAAATTACTAAATTATATTTATTGTATAAATCTAAATGTAAAATCATTTTTATGAACTATTTACCCTGATCTTTTATGAGGATGCTCTTGCAGGAAAAGGAGAACTGACGTCAGATTCAGATGGAGTTTGATGCTCCATCAAAAGCATCATTGATGAGGAGATCAGATTATTGATGTTTAGAGGGAGTTCAAAAGTCCACATGTGTGTGACTATATGATTTTAATGGGCCTACCTCCTGTGTACATCATAAGGAAGTGACGACTTCCAAATGATTATGACTTGTATATGCAGAATTTATTGGAAGGTGATGATCTTACAATAACTTAAATCATGATATACATTATTTACAATGTTGAAACAGATCATGATAAATGAATGCAACAACTAATTGTTAGATGTCATTAATTTGACAGTCTATAAGTTGTTTGCTTAGATATCTTGTAAATCAACAACTAAGTGTTAGATGTCATAATTGACGGTCTATAAGTTGTTTGTATAGATACATCCTGTAAAGAAACAACTAAGTGTTAGATGTCATTAATTTGATGGTCTATAAGTTGTTTTCTTAGATGTATCTTGTAAATCAACAACTAAGTGATAGATGTCATTGACGGTCTATGAGTTGTTTGTAAAGATATATGATAGGTATTTGGTGAATATCATGTGTTGATATTATACAGGCCAGTACCTTATTGAGTACTTGGTGAATATCATATGTTGATGTTCTGATAGGCCAATACTCAGAGTATTGGGTGAATGTCATGTGTTGACATTCTGATAGGCCAATACTCAAGATATCAAATGTGATATCAAATGATGGAAATCTTTTGATTTGAGATATCCTTCAAATTTCTATGTTACGTTGAGGTAATATTTATTCTTGTGTTTATCATCCCTAGATAAGAGGGAGTGTTAATGATTATAGCTTATGTCAGATAAATTATAAATAATATATTTTATCATATATATAATTAATAAAGATATATTATTTTGTGTTATATATATATATATATATATATATATATGATAAAATACATTATATACCGTTTATAATCCATATTAGAAAGTAGGTTGAATGTGTTTCGACATGATCAAGAGTAGATAAGAAGAGTCATGTTTGTGAATGTACATGACTCCATGTTTACATGGATTCATGTCAATTCACAAACATGAATCTATTTCCTACACCGCTCATATATATGAAATCGGCTGGATATTGCAAACACACAGAAATACAAAATAGTGCCATTAGCATATTCAGCAATCAGCCACCATAGAAATTAATATCACAGCAACTTCATCTTAGTTCGGTATTGATTCATAAGAATCAATATTTCTCATTATACATATTTCAGAAGATATCGATATTGAGTTTACATCAGTCCGATATAGATTAATATCAAATATATATATATATATATATATATA
>MU225463.1:430369-470039 GCA_018584345.1 Thuja plicata
ACTACTCTTGGTCAACATGACCTTATGTATTTACATTTCCCTACTAGAGGGTCTTACACACACTAACACACCAAAATGACAAGAGACTACCCTATTTTCTTGGCATCTCCAGGGTGCTCCTGCACCAATTACCGGGGAGTATCATCTCTGACCGAGATAGTAATTTTGTACGTTATTTTTGGAGAACACTTTAAAAGATGTTGGATACTGAGTTAAAGTTTATTTCTACATTTCATCCATAGACTGATGGACAAATAGAGTTTGTAAACCAAGGTTTGGGTAACTTGTTGAGATGCTTAGTTGGAGACACACCAGGCAATTGGGATTTGATGTTGGCACAAGCAGAGTTTGCATACAACAGTTCAGTAAACAGAAGTACTCGAAAGACACCATTTGAGATTATTCATGGCACAAAACCAAGAGGTATATCAAACTTGAGAGACATTATTGGTGAAGCGAAAAGAAGTGGTGAAGCAGAAGAATTTGCAGAATTTATGAAGATATTGCATGAATATGTAAAAAAGAAGCTGGAGAAAAGTAAACAGAAATACAAGGATGATGCAGACAGATCAAGAAGACATAAAACATTTGAAGTTAGTGAAGTTGTAATGGTTCATTTGAAGAAAGGAATATTTCCTATTGGAACATATGGTAAACTGAAGATGAAGAGATTTGGTCCTTACAAAATACTAAGAAGATTTGACAGTGGAAATGCTTATGAAGTTGAATTACCTGATGAAATGGATATATCACCTATATTCAATATTTCAGACTTGTATGAATATCATGAACCTGATGAAGAAGTGACTATACAAAATGATTATCCAAAGAAGCAGATAGAGGAAGCTGAAAATATTCTGAAACAAAGAGTTGGAAGAAGCACAAGAGGAAAAGAATACATGGAGTATTTGGTAAAGTGGAAGAACAGATTGATTGAGGACTCATCTTGGATTTCTCAATCTAAGTTGGATTCATTTCAAGTTGGACCTGATACATGATTCATAGAATCATTTCTATTAACCCCAGGTGTCTGATGCAGGAGCATCTTGGGTCATTGGCAATCCTGCACAACCAAAAAGATGTTTTCTTTAGTTCTTTATGTTTCTTCTCTGTCGCTCAGGTTCTGTCTCTCGGGCATACTTGTTCTTGATGCTCGGTCATGTTTTATCAACAGGTTTTGGTGATGTCTACCAACGGGTTCTCTGATGCTCGGGTATGCCTTATCGACGGTTGCTAATTTTTGGTGTGCATCTGCCCAAGATGCCTATTTTGGAAGTTGGATCTTTGGCTGACTTCTTCATTTAATTTATGTTGTTGAGTTGATTTGGGATCTCTCCTTGGGATCTGTGTGGACCAAAATCTAGGTCTCACTTATGGATTTGAGCGTCGACTTCCTTGTTGGACTCTTGTATATATTTGATTGTACGTTCTTATGTTTAGGTAGCATTTTTAGAGCAAGAAGGAAAATGTTTAGCTATTGAGATCGAAGGTCTGTGATCTCTGTTGTATTAAGATCTTATTATAATTCCTTGAATATATGGCTAAAACCAGGAAGGCCTTACATCCCGGCATGTAATGATTTTGATCAAGTTAATAGAAAGGATCTCTGTGTTTTCTTCTCTCACTGTGTTGTTTGGCTTTCGCATTGGTTCTGCAAGGTGGTTTGGTGGTTGGGAGTGCCTTTGGCCCTTTCCCCTGATCTACCTTGCTTCAATAGAGTATAATCCACTCTACATTGAATTTATATATATATATATATATATATATATATATAGTTATAAAACAAGAATTAAAATTAAAATAGAAAAATCTGATCAAACTTAACAAATAGAAAAATTATTTCCCTACAAAAACACTCTGAGTCTTCAAAAACTAAGACACAATATTGTAGAGGGTCTATAGGTTCAAACAGATTATGTGTAGGTGTCATGGTTTGTGAGGAACAGTCTGTCAAAGTTTGACAATTTTATGCACTTAGGGCACACAAGAGACATCGTTGATAGTGTATTCCATTGAGAATTAGACTGTGTTGAGAGGAAAATAGGACTATTCCCTAGGTAAACCCACCTAACTAGATGCAATCGCGGTGTCGGTTTGTGATCACAATGAGCTTAACACGATATAGGCTACCTTGCAACTTTGCACTAAGTACATCTAACAATTTTGCATGAACAAAAAAAGTGTTTCCCTACAGAAAGCCCTCTGATTATTCAAAAACTGAGATAGGTTATTGAAGAGGGGCCTAAAATGACCATATAGGTTCAAACGAAATGTGCATAGGTCCATAGTTTGCGAGAAACAATCGGTCAAAGTTTGACAGTTTTATGGACTTATGACACACAAGGGACACTATCGGTAGGGTATGTCGTTAAACGTTTGGTCATGTTGAGAGGAAAAATGATACCATGCCTAGGGTAAATGCACCCAAATAGAAATGATTATAGTGTCGGTTCCTTCCCATGATGAATTGAATGTCATATATGCTACCTTGAAACTTTGAGCTAAGAGCATGTGACAATGTTTGCATGAACAAAAAAACATTTCCACCCTACAAAAACCAATCTAAGTCTTCAAAAAATGAGATAGGATATTTTACAGGGGCATAATGCAACCCTTTAGATTCAAATGAATTACGCATAGTTGCCACAATTTTCAAGAAAAAGTTTGATGGTTTTATGCACTTAGGGCACACAAGGGACATCGTCGATAGGGTATGTTGTCGAGTATTTGGGTATGTCGAGAGGCAAAATAGGACTATGCCCAGGTTAAACCCACCCAACTAGATATGATCATGATGTTGGTTCATGCCAACGAAAAAATAGAACATGATATAGGCTACCTTGCAACTTTTCACTAAGTGCATTTGACAATTTTTGCATGAATAGAAAAATTGTTGCCCTAAGAAAACCACTCTGAGTCTTCAAAAACTGAGATAGTTTATTATAGAGGGGCCCAAAATAACCCTATAGGTTTAGATAGATTGTATGCAAGTGCCACTATTTTTAATAAATAGTATGTCAAAGTTTGATGGTTTCATGCATTTAGGGCATACAAGGGTCATCGTCAATAGGGTATGTCGTTGAGCATTTAAGTGTGTCGAGGGGAAAAATAGGACCATGCCTAGGGTAAATCCACCCAACCATATGCGATTGCAATGTCGGTTCATTCCCACGATGAAAAAATGAGATATAGACTACCTTTGATTGGCAAGAAAAGACATTTGGGTGCAAAAACAAAAACATTGTTCAAAGGGACATTAAAAGGACAAGTTCATAGTTTGATTGTGTTATTTTTATGCATGCATCAATCCTTTAGATCAAGAAACCTTTCTAAAAGTTGTGTGAAAGATCATGGTATATGAAAAAAGTTGAACTCATTATAACTCTCATTAGGCTTGACCATGATGTTGACAGGATCAAGGGCTACAATAGCAATATGATTAAAGCATGAGCCATCAGTCAAGTCTTTGAAATACCCATGCCTCTACATCAAGAACTTGAATTCATCTCCTTCAAAGTAGGATTAGATGGTGGTAAATAAGAATAAAGTATCATTTAAAAGTATACGCCTAATGACTTGCACATCCTTTTCTATAAGATAATCTACGTTCATATTTAAATTTGTTCTTTTTGTTAAAAGTGTGGGGATAAATATCCTAATTAGAAAATTTCACTCATTTTGAGTCCTTGTTTTCATTCTAGTAAGATAAATATTTTCAATCAATGAAATGAAATAAATAAAACTATTGTAACATTATCGCCAAGACATGGACACAATGAACAAATTGGATCACATTTCAATTGTAAGTATTCAAGTTTCAAAGTACCAAGACATGCACACAATGAACAAATTAGATCACATTTCAATTAAAAATATTTAAGTTTTGGATTGCAAAGACATGCGCACAATGAACAAATTGGATCAAATATCAACTTTCATATATATCAAAATGAACAATAATTGTGTATATACAAAAATGGCAATAAATGCCAAGTCAATAACAGAGTTATAAAAATGTGGCATGCGCCATGTCAAGGTTGATATATACAATAAAAATGTTGAAATATACATGAATTGGTCCTTCAATGACTACAACTAGCAGTATATCTCTCTATCAATTTCTATGATTGAGGTGGATCATCAAAATCAAGCCTCTTTGAAGTAGTATGTGGCTTTATAGATGGATGCACAACAACAATTAAAATGTTGAATCTTATTAATTTTATCAAAAATAGATTAGAATTATCAAAATTACATCAAACTAACTATATATTTAACTGTAATTTGTTTGCAATTGAATCCTTGATTACCTCATGTGTTTCTCCTGCTCTTGGGCTGTGTAGAAAAGGTGATGGACCCCTTCTTAGACGATCAAGACTCCTAAAAAAATGGAAAGGTAGAGGATCTATGGGAAGTTGCAAAGGGGGTTGTAATAGGTAAAAGGAAATTACTACAAGTTAATAACATATATAGTTGAGAAACACTAAAAAACTAAATATGCATGTACTAAAAAAATGTGTACCAGAGCCTCAAATGGTTCTCCTATGCTCGTAGGAGGCACTGTCACTAACGAAGAAGTTATGATCATTTCTTGTATGATAAATGATAAGAAATATTATAGTCATAGAGGAAGCATTTAGGGATTTCTAATGAACAAGAATGCAATCCAAGAGGAGTTGAGAAGATGGTTTCAACTAAGAGGAGGAGATGAAAGTGAAGACGAAGATGTTACATAGTTGAAGTTGATGCAAAATTAGAAGATGATGAAGAAGAACTTGAAAAAGTTAGATTGTTAAAATCCATAGATAGACATACCTCTTCCCTCTGCTCTAGTGGATCCCTTCTTCAATGATCGGGACTCCTAATGAAATTGAATGGTAGAGGATAGATGGGAAGTCATGAAGGAATTTGTAATAGGTAAAAAACATTTAATACAAGTTAATAACATATATAGTTGAGAAACACTAAAAAACTAAAAATGCATGTACTTATATCTAAATGCATATGTTTAATATACATAGAAAAAATGCATACCAGAGCCTCAAATGGTTCTCCTATACTCCTAGGAGGCACCATTTCCTGTATGAAAAATGATAACAAATTTTATAGTCATAGAGGAAGGATTTAGAGCTTTTGAACGAACAAGAATGTAATCTGAGAGGAGTTGAGAAGAGGGTTTCAACTAAGAATAAGAGATGAAAGTGAAGATTAAAATGTTACATAGTATAAGTTGATGCAAAATTATAATATAATGAAGAACTTGTCCATACCTCTTCCCTCTCATGAACCTCTGCTACACTAGGTGAATTCATCAATTTTGTAAACCCTGATTATTTTTGTATATAATAGAAGAGACAAAAAAAGACGTTAAACCAATTTACATGTACATATTTAATCATAATACATTTCAAAAAATAAATTTGAATTATTCTCCATTACCTTTTGGAGTTTAGGTGTCTACGAGGATTTCCTTTTATGTTTCGGTGTGCTAAAGGATGCCTTTTGCACACGAGGTGTCCCAGACCAAGGCGGGTTAACCTAAGAGAAACAAAATTAACATAAGAGATATGAATATATAATATTAAATATAATTCAAAAAAACCTAAATTTAAATGACTCGCATGGGTTCAACAAAAATTATAAATAAGAGTTGTGCAAAATATGATTCCACAAAGCTTTCTAGGCCACAGTGAATGGCTAAAAGTGTGACATCATCAACCTGGGACATATGATCCCCTAACAACCCCTATAAAATACCAAATAAATATACATTAGAGAGTTAATATATATTATCAAAAACTACTTTGAATTCAAGGTATTATTCTATTTTTGACATATTAAAAGTTTTGCATCTGGTGTCGAAGCTAAGGTGTGCGTGGAGTGGAAGGAATATGACGTGGTGTAATCGCATCAGTTGTTGCACCCTGACTGAAAAATACCATAGTCATTAGGTCATCTATGAGGACCATATCCTCTACAATGGCAGCATGACATCTACTATGGTAGTGTGCACATGAATGGGATGTGGAACCATCCTCGTTCATGTTAGTATCTACCCCAGAACATATATGAGGGTAGCTAGGACACATATGATCAATAGGATGGGTTGAGCTAGATGGTGCATCTAATGATGAGGTAGGTGGTGCAAGTGTTGAATCATCATTTGGTCTCAGAGGTTGCACTAACTGTGTTTCATCCTAAACTATGACATTAGTCAATGACGTAGCTGCCTGAAGAATTTGTAACTCCATAGACTCCTTCAGGGCTACTGGGACCATGATGTAAACCATGGGTTTAGAAGCTAGAGAAATCCTATTTTGGGGGTCTACCACCCTCCAAGCCCATGGTCTATCCTGGGTAGAGCCTCTCCCTCTACCTTGGAATTTTCACATGTCAAAGTAGTTCAACTTCAAGATGAGAAAAATCTCACAATATAACTTTATCAAAAAATATAAAGATACCTCATAATTGTTACAAGGTGGTTGGTCAAAGACCATATACCACCTATT
This sequence comes from Thuja plicata, assembly GCA_018584345.1. Classification (NCBI taxonomy): domain Eukaryota; kingdom Viridiplantae; phylum Streptophyta; class Pinopsida; order Cupressales; family Cupressaceae; genus Thuja; species Thuja plicata. The sequence continues at coordinate 436,879 of MU225463.1, forward strand.
CCAAAAACCATTTCTCATCCCAATGTGATTACACCAATGTATAGGAAACCTCTTTGAATCTTGAGGTAAGGTCCCATTAGTTTTAGGTTTGGTTAAAAGAGCACATATATCACCTTTACTTATGGATTTTATTTTCACCTCATCGTATGACAACCCATCAGAATAGAATGCACGACATCTATCCTTATATGTGTCCCATTCAGTAACTCATTTAGATACCTCCTTAGAACCATTGGTCATTGATTCTATGGTTGTGGAAAGGGATGAATGATGCTCACGATCGGAACACTCGGCCCATTCACTATCTGAGAAATTTGGGAAGTATTCTATGATACGCAATTTAAAATATACTCATGTGTAGCTTGTACAAGTTCTACTAGAGGAGGCGGAGACTTTTGAGTTTGTTATTATTTTTGAGGGGTGACATTTTGAGAATTTTCTTATTGAGGGGCAGTGTTTTGAGGGTTTTATTATTGTTGAGGAGCAGCATTTTGAGGGTCTAGTGGTTGTTGTTGTTTAGGAACATGTTTTTTTTGTGTGTTTTGTTGTCAAGTAATGTTTTGAGAATCTTGCATGAACTTCATAAATAAAAACAAAATCAATCCAAAAAACCCTATTACAATTCAATTTGAAATAAAAATAAAAATAAAAATGCATTTCTTACCTTTGTGATGATGCGACATTGTGAAGAATTGTTGGAAACGCTCAAAAAATACAAAGTTTTGTGAAACCTGATCAGGTTCTTCTCATCTTTGGAATCCTCTCATTATTCCAAGTCTGCAAATCTCGGACTCAAATAAGGGTTTCAATGCAGAAGAAAACTTTTTAAGTTTTAAAAAACGTGATCATTTTTTGTTTAACATAAAAAAAAATCCGATCGGGTTTTATAAAACAGTGGGTCATTTTATGGTTTTAAAAACCTGATAGACTCTTTATTATCATAAAATCCGATCAGGTTTTTATTATCATAAAAACTAATCAGGTTTTATAAAATTTAGGCTCGATATTCACCAACCCATATAACTAGATCGGGTTATTGATTTTTTGAATTTTTTTGATATGTTGGCCACTTTTTTGCACACCATCTTTGTGCATTGACCCACATAAGAACACCATACATAATGAACACCAGATTTTACATGGAAACCCCAAGAGGGAAAAAAAATACGGAGAATACTATTTCTCTATTATGAAACATTAGTTAAGGTGATTTTTACAAGGGTGGCTCGCTGCCAAGATTCTCACTGTCAGGCAATCATAACCAATACAAAGTAACTGATTCATAATCAAAATATGAACTGATGGATTTGCATCTACATATGCATGATTTCAGTTCTGGTTAAGAGCACAATAACTGTCTACAACATATCCGGTTAGGAATCTTCTGCCAAACTTCTCCACAACCTCTTCGCAGAAGCTTTGTATTACTTCTTATTATATCTCTTCTTGTCGCTTTCTTTTCGTCAACTAAACTTTACTTTGTCGCATTACTCTTTATTTTCGCTCATATTTGTAATTCACATCAACCACACGCCACACTTAGGAACCAAAAAATTGTTCTATATATATACCCATAGAATAATAGAAATCCAGAATAAGTTGGCCTAGCAAACATGTACGGGGTCTTCACTGAAGGGGCAATACACTATCATGTGCATTCATATTGGGGGGTTTAAAATGGGCCAAAAAAAGGGGCAATATATTGCCTAAATAGGGGGAGGGGTTTTTCGTTGGGGGGTGGGGGTTCATATAGGAAAATAGGTGTACGGGGTATTGGAAGGGGGTGACAAAAAGGGAGTTTTGGTCAATATTTTAAAAAAATAGGGGGATTCTTTAATATGACATGAATGCACTTGCTATGATTCGGGTTCACTAAGAGAAGCCCCCGTGCAAACATGTCGGCTTGAAGAATAATTTGAAAATATTAAGGCTCAACACACTAACATTAGACCCAAAGGATAGGTTGCACATTAATATCTTCTTTCCATGTTACCACGAGACCAATAAATAGGTCATACATAATATACGTTTGTTACATAGCATAATTACTGAAGGATAAAGAACTTTGAGGTATGTAAGATATATTTTGGTGTCGATGGGAATGAGACAACCAAGACCATGTCTTGATATACATTGAATTCAGTACCAACTGGAGGAACAAGATTAATTGCATCTGTATAAAATGTGAATGGAAGTGACATACCCAAAAACCTGTAGCATAATTGCATGAATGTTCTTATAGCAAAGATACCCAAAATAAACTTTGAACACAAGTAGCATTACCAACAAGGTTAATCTTCATTATTATGCACTAATTGTCTTTCATTGTTGACCCAAAGGAAAATATTGTATATCAACACGTTTCATCATAGCACACCGTATAGGATAGATCATCCAGAGTGCAACATTCTGGATCACAGACTTTGACATCAATGACAACAATGCCATATCATTTCAACAGTTTTTGGATATGTCAAACTCTAGAACCCATCTTTTGAGCGTCAAGGTCAATTTACTAATGTTCCATAGTCCCCCAACTAGGATATTGCAAATTTCCTCATCAATAAAAATGCAAAGGATAAACAATCTATTAGCGGGTAAACAATTTCTAGAAATTCAGAGAAACAATTTGTATGGCATTGTTTGCCACTCCACCTCTAGCAATTCCACTATTGGGCCTAGGGCCTAGAAACTTACCAACCAAGGTCATCTCCATTTTAGAAACACTTTTCTCAACAATGTCTAGAGTAGAAATGGAGAACTCCCCAGAGAAAAGGTTACATGATACCCTAACGGAAAACAAGGAACTTTTGCATTTTGGTTTGGGGCTAAATAGTCTATAGTCTATATGCTAATGAATCTTCTCCTACAACACAATGGATTAGCCTAATAGAAGTCGTACTGGTAGGTTGGTCTTTGACCTAGTGACAAGTTGGAGTCAAAGTGCATTTGGATATTATTGCACTTTGCTTATAGTGCACTATCATTAGTTTTGTTTACATCTTGTTGAAGGTAACTTCTAGAAGCACCCTCATGGGCCTACTTGAATGCAAAGTGCAAGAGTGCTTATTCACTCTCATTTGTTGGTCTTGAACCCTTCATAATTTGTTGATGAATCTGTGTTTCACCTTTATTTATTAGGACCCCTAGCCTTGAAAGTGAATCCATATTTCAAGATTATAGACCTATTATTTTGTGAGCTAACATTATTGATATCCACTTATGTAATAGTTGCTAACAACTTGCAAGAAAACATCATAAAACAAGGAAAAGAAAACAACAAAAGAAAAGATAACAAATAAAATTTATACCAAAGAAACCCAAATTGAAAAAAAAAAAATCTAATAAAAGAATCCACTACCAAAATTAGCATATACTCAGATTTATCCCTTTAAGGACCTCTAAGAACGCCTCTTTTTGAATTCTCTCACTTGCACCTAATTAGTGATTAGTATCAAACGTGACTGCCAACAATCACACAATCCTCTAGAAACGTGGCGAACTTCAAACTTTAATTGCCAAAATCCCTAAGACTAGCATGACTGGGATGCAACACTTTCAAAATTTCAAATATGGATTACAAACAAAAGACTAGCATGACATGGATTTTATTTGTATATATTTCAAATATTAAATTGTTGCAATATGAAACAAAAGAATACCATAACAAAGTTGCCTAATTTATTTGTTGTGATATAATCTAAAAGAGCAAGGTAACAAAGTTTTGCCTTATTTATTTTGGAGAAAACAAAGAACCCTACAATAATTGTTATAATAATTTTAAGATTGGCAATTATGTCATATAAGTTCTTACAATTAATCAAATCGCTAGATATTTAAAACGCTACTCAAAATTAAACTAAATAATTCATGCAATTCAATCTCTAAGTTCAATATATATAAAATTATTTTGGTATATACATGTGTATATAAAACTTCACATATATGTATATCATTTCAACTTTGTATATAATTGTTTGTTGAGTATATATAATAAAAGGGACTTGAGAGTTCTAGAAAAAGATATGACTTCTATGAATATGAAGATTTTCTTTTATTGACAATATTTTGTAAAGAAAGCTTCACTCTGATTTTGAAAAATAAGAAAGTCAACATCATATTTTGGTGCTACTTCAAATCATAGCTTGATTGAAATTTATACAAACAAAATCAATGTTAAAACTTCGAATCCTCCAAGTTAAAAATACGAGGAAGTTGTGCAAGTGCTTTGAATTATTTATATATGTCCTTTATCATCTATGCTATGGAAATGTCCTTCAATTTTTAAAAAAAAAAAAATAGTTATTGATTGTTTTTCTTCAATTTTTACGTATTTTTTTGTAAATCCATTTTTTTCTAGATTTTTTTAAAAAATCCTACTCCTTTAATTTGCCAATTTATTCCCCAAACAATTTATGATTCTATGTAATTGAAATTGCATTGAAAATTTCCAATTTCATCCAAGCAAGATACCAACCTCAAACTATTGATAAGGGGATTATGACCCAAATAGTTCATAGGGGTAAATTTGAAATTTCCTGGTTTTCTTATCATGTAGAAATTGACTAATATATTGTGATATCAAATATTCTTCTATAACTCACATATACATTCACGTGTTTTATTAATGAAATATAGACTCAAAAAGATCTAAGTACCCAACATTTGAAGAAATAAATTCTCTGTAGAGCCCCTAAAGTAGATATTTTTCAAAGGAAATACATATGAAGGTTATACTTTATACGGTGGCCAGTTAGTGTTGGAATATCATGCATATATGTGCTGACATTGATGTTTTGTCATTTATGTCAACATATTTCTACTATTTGAGACAGTGTTCCTACGTAGTTCCTAAGGTGCTCAGTGAGATGATTGATTTGGTATGACTACTATGTTGAAGATTATATGTTGTGAATGTATAGAAGGTTTTAGCGATGTCTCTAGTTGACTTATGTCAATTTGTAGAGGTTAGCATTGTGATTTGAGTAAGTTATGGATGTTTGATCAGAGTATTTTGGTTGTCCAAGAAGAGAGTGTAACAATTCTTGGTTCAGTGTGGATCGGTTATGCAATATTTCTGGTTGTTGACCTGATGGTGTGTTTAGGACACCGGTGTGTAACCTCAACTCATCTAGTTCATGATTTGAAGGATCGCAAGTTATTTTTCTTGAGTGACAGAGGTTCTTGTTGGTGTTCCTGGTGGACAGTGCAGAGTTGATGTTGAATTCTGAGACAGAGTTGTTTTGGTTGTTACAGTGACATTTCATGGTGTTTGTTGATGTTTCTAGATCTTGTTCTATTTGTGTTATTGGATCGCATTGATTGGTGTGATCGCATTTGGTGATTTTCTTGAGGCATGCTAATGTTCTTCATTGTTCTTGGCCGACGTGATGGTGTAGCGTTTTGTGAACGTCGAGGCATGATTTTTGGGAGTTGTAGTGTGTTTGAAAATGAAGATTTGGATCATTGTTGTGTCTTAGCCGACAAGCTTTGGATCGCATTGAAGATTGCACTGTATTTGATTAAATATTTGTAATTAAGTGTTTGGCAGACCTTGATTAATTGTTGCAAGGTGTGCACCCTTGGTCTCCTTGTGTTGTGCAGCGCAGCAGTGGTTTGTGACATGGCTTAACTGCCTCCCGTACTTGTATAAGTCAAGTGGTTGTATCGGACATTAATAGGTCGATCTTTTGGTGCAACGGCAGCCAACAGTTAGTCCATGTTTCATTTTGTATCCTTATCTCCACGTGACACCGTGCTTCTGTGTGACATTATCAGCATATGGCGTTGGCTGATGAACTGGGTATGGCAGCTTGTAGAAAAGGGCATTCAACCTGGGTGAAAAGGTTTAATTTGCATTTTCTAGAAGTCATTTCTTATTGTTGGATATTAGAATACGGTTTAAATTAATCCCAAGCATTTTATACTCACTGGATTTTCTTGATGATATTTCTTATTGTTGGATGTTAGAATGAGGTATAATTTAATCCTTGGCCATTTTATACTTATTTAGACAGCAGTGTGAATTGCAGAACGGAACTTTATCAATGTCCACTACATGCATCCCAGGGTTATTTCATTAAATAATTCTGCTGTTTCTGATGTAATTTAGCTGTTCATAAAATTTAGATTCCGGTCTTCAAAAAAATTAATTTTCTTGAATTCAACTATACACGTTTTCAATTTTTGTATTCCGACCTTGTATTTCGTCCATAATAGTAGGGGAGGAATTCTGGGGGAATGGGGCCATACATGTTTTTCTTCATCAAAGGGTATTATGATTTCAGGGATTAGGAGTTCATCCTTGAACCATAAAAGCTTCAGATCCTGATTGAATCTGATCAAGAACAGTCCTAGCTTGAGTTTGCCTTTCTGCAAAACTAAAATAGTTAATCAAACTCGGAACAGAAATGGGGATATATTTAATCAAATCCAAAAACTTCACCAAGGCCTAATACACATGCTACACCACGTTGAATCCACAGACCAAAATCACCAAAGATTTGTTGGGTATTTCAAACACCTGACCGAACTTATATCAGACTGCAGACTTCATGTGCCAAAACCCTGGTCAGCCCTCTTTAGCAGGAAAATAAGAACTGCAACTTGAAAATATACCCCACACGTACTCCATGTGCCCCAATAATAAACTATTAGCAAAGCATCTCTATTAATGTTCAAATTACCAATCTAAAATTATAGACTTAAACACCAAAATTAAAAACCATTAGCAAAGCAACTCTAAATAAAGTTCAATATTGCTAATCTAAACATATAGAGACCTAAACACCAGAGAGAGGGATGATGGTGGGGGTGGAGAAATGGGTGCACAGAGAGAGAGAGAGAGAGAGAGTATTCCATCATATAGATATGCACTGTATTAAATGGATTGGAAATTAGCAAATATCACAGATGATAACCACATATCATCTAACCAAAGAAATTAGGAATTATTAAAAAAATTAAAAAATCATATTGCCAAGCCAATAGCAGCAATAGATTGGATAGCACATAGAAGTTACCATTGTTTTCTAGGGGAAAGGAAGATGTTTAACTATTTGTGCCTGGAACTTTTTTCAATGCCAGGGCAACAGGCTGCTCTTCCCAAAAGCTACTTTTACAACCAGTTTCCAAGATCTACTTGAAGATGCAAATATAATTATTTCTTCATAAGAAGTACGACTGTATGAGCAGCAATACTACGGTTCTCCCCAAGACTATCAACCTTCTCGTGTGTCTTAGCCTTGATATTAATAACAGAAGAAGAAGCTCCAAGCAACGCACAAAGGTTGGCTTGTATTACCCCCTTATGAGGGCTTAATTTTGGTCTTTCCAAAATCAATGTTGCATCCAAGTTGCCAAGCTCATATCCTGCCTCATGCATAAGTCTAACCTGTACATATAATAAAAAACAAGTTAGAGACATACAATTCATTATCGTAAAACAGTAGAACCTACGCAAGTCCAGCTTCTATGCCATCACGAGAAGCAACTAATTTAGCCAGAGTAACCTTAAGCTTTTTGTGTCCTAATCACAAAAGATGGGATTAATGAAAGATGTAAAACTTCAGTTTGATGAAATAAATTTCATTAGAATTTCCTCCCTTAAAATACAAAGTTGATACAAGAAACATATAATTCCAAAAAACAACAGTTCGAGACTTTCTCTTGATAATGTATTCATTGGGTAGAGTAAATGAGCATAAAAAGCATCGATTCGGTTAATCTAAGAAAAAGATGAGGAAAAGACCATTTTGTTCCCCCAAAAATAGACTAATTTGTAAAGGACCAATATAGATATCGGTACATATTTCCCATGGATAATACAAAATCACAGAAAGAAACCAAATCATATAGAAGATATGTCTCTATAGTATGCAAACAGAAAAATGTTCATCGGAAACAAAAGTCTAAAGTTGGTACCCAAAAACATTGATCTTAAATGGAAGCTCTCTTCGAAGATATAAAAAGTTAACTCATGCGTGCTTAATGAAAAACAGAAGTAAACAAAATTAAACAGTTTCTAGTTCAGAACAAAAATAATAATAGTCTCAACCTCAAAACTTAGTAGAGCCAGATGTCCTTAGAGAAAAACTGTGGCTTGACAAGGTTAACTATTTCTTATATGAACACTCACAATTGGCTAAAGTATCAGCAGTGATTTTATGCACAACATTTTGTTTAGGTGTTTCTAAACAGGTTTCACAGGGGGGAAAAACTAATGAATTCTCTAATGTTCGGAAATAAGTTCACATTTACACCATTGAAACCTGTTTTAGTTTCAAATCTCATCAAATGATTCGAGAGTATCATCCACCAATTCCCAATAAGAAGTTCATAAAGCGCACACCAGAAATAGGACCTTGAGCCAATAGCGACGTGGAATATTACAGAATGAAAATGCCTTAAAACATCTTAGCAGGCTTGTTTTACTATTTGAATCAATCTTTGGAATTTAAAGAACAGAATTGGATAATGACTTATACCGCTTCTTTTACAAACACTGAAGATGGTGCCCCCTTCCACTTTGGATCATTATCAGGGAAGATCTGTCCAATGTCTGGAAGGCCCAATGCCCCTAGAATTGCATCCACAATGCAATGAAGCAAGACATCACCTACAAACAAAACAGAAAAGTTCCCCACGTCAATTCTTTTACGCCATGCTAACTGGCCTCTTGCTAAGGTCTAAAGCACCAAATGGATCTGTATATGCAATGAAAGAAAACAAATTGTGTTTATCCATTAGTAGATGGCACACTTTTAAGTTTTTATGTTTCTGGAAATTATTAAAGAAAGGCACCCATATCAAAGTGCACGAAAATGGTAACAATTATGGATTCTGAGTTGCACCTAACTCTAAGCTCACTTCTCCATTCCTCTGGTTGCAAAAAGGGAAGGCAAAGCAGGGGAGTATGTATATCATCCAATGAACTAACTCACCTCATGTATTACAGTTTACAAAATCAAATAAGTTCAAATTCCTTCAAGTCTCAACAAATATAACTTATTAAGTAATGTTTCAATTAAGGAAAGAGAAATCTCACCTACACCAAACTCATCCTTAGAAGGCTTTCTAGATATAAGGTAACTGAGCAAAGTGATTGCCAAATATGATAGTGGTAAAGCAACAACTAACTAAATCACCAACACCACGAGTTGATGGACACGAAACTATGACATTACAAACTGTTTCCAATCACACCTTACCTGCATCGAGCATTTTTTTAATCCAAACAGCTTTGATTCTGCAAAGTATTGATTTATTGGGTTGTAGAAACATTTTCTCTTTCCACTAATATCACTGTTAAACTTTCCATCAAGTACATTGACAACCTGTCAAATCACAGAAGGGATGTATACAGCCTGAGCTGGCCTGATGTTAAAGCACATGCGATTCATAATTGAGGTTACAAATTTAAATCTTGAGGACATTGACGTTGTACGCCTCAATACAATGTATGGTGAATGGAAAAACAAGTCCATTGTGGATATCTTCCATAAGCAAGTAACCTACATCAAACAGGTTTCTTGCTTGGCCGTGACCTAAAAGAGTAGCTTTACCTTTTAATTTTAATAACCTTTTGTATAAAATATACAACACATTATGGAAAAATAGTCACAAAGGACATCACTCCCACATTCCTCCTGTACTTCTGAAATTTTCTATTCACCTACCAGCAAATATGTTCTTCAGAACTTAGCGCACGGGCAGAGAATCAATTTCAAAGCTCCAGAGAAGGGAAATTGCTCTTCTGTGTTTTGTGATCAAGCAGCAATTGGGACAAGAAATGGCATTCTATGTACAAGGACGAAGACTTCAGTTTTTGGCACCACAGATTAATTCTCTCCCTCAATGTGGGTTCTGATGATGTGGCCATGACTAAAATTTCAACATCCTCTGCACACCTCTCCTCCAATGACCTTAAGGAGACAGAAGCCTTCATAATATCAAAACTAGGGTTTGTAACAATTGTTCCACTGATGGGACAAATTCTTCGGTTTGTTCACTTAACCACTGGGTTTATCAAGGATTACAAGGTGGTAGAGCATAAAACAAATACAAAGCTTGTGGCTAGGAGAATTTGCCTCTGCGCAAACTCAAACAGTGGTTTTTGTGGATGAGGTGTCTAAGATGGAAGCGAGTAGCAGAAGCAAGTAACTTGTATTTGCAAATTTCAATATTTTTAGCCTAGTTTGAGTAAGCTCCATTAATATTTTTAGCCTAGTTTGAGTAAGCTCCATTACTACTTGATGCTCCATTGAAAACCTTTGTTGAAGTGGGTTTTCATTATATGCTCATGTATGCAAGGTTGGTTCCTGATAATCTGAAGATCACCTTCAGCTTAGGGAGAAACACGACTCTGGGATAAGACTCTCTTGGGTTTGAAACCATGGTACTCAGATTTCAATCCTCTTACCAAATCTTTCTACTTTATACAGTTTGGGTGAGGCTTCTGAACCTTCCTCCTTCGTCTTTAGTTTTGGTCTGCTGATTGTCTTTCCCCAATTGGCAATTCTCTAGGGAAACTACATTCCATCCTAGATATGAAGTAGACAAGGACACACTTCACCTTTATGAGAATTTCTTTTGAGACTGATTTATCAAAGAGATTGTAATAAGATATTGGTTTAAAAGTTGAGAACGGGACGGTCAATGGGGTTTTGTGCTCAAACGGCAAGGTCATAAGGTTCTCATGTTGGAGATCCATGTTTGAATCCCCAAAGTAACATCTATGTGGCTTCTATGTTGACTTGAGTTGATTGAGTGGCTTATGTGGCTTCTAAGTTAAATATGTTGAATGGAGAGGAGGTCCCCCTTGTCACCTCCAACATCTAGAGCAAAAAAAAAATTGGGAACAAGATTTGTAAGCAACAATTTGATTATGGAGTTGCCCATAGATGCAAATTGTGTTTTTCCATGAGCCACCTGGTTGCAGACTGTCCAAAGTTTTCTCTTATGGCTCATCATCATGCCCCCCTAAAGCTAGACAACTTGGTGGAAAGAGGCAGAACTGTGGAACCAAATGATCTATTCTGATTGCAGTGAGGATGATCTCTCTAGAGCCTCCTTAGCGAGTATCTCTTTTGAATGTTCAGATTCTTCTTCGACTTCCACTCTCAAGACATCCACAGCTCTTGTGGTAAGGGGGTTCCTGCCCATGGGTCTTCTCCTTATAAAAGTGTTGATGTGCATCCTCCTTCTAGGTATCCAGTGCAAAATTCATCAGATAACTCTCCTTCAGTATATCCATCTTTTGAAAACCCTTCTTAAAGTTCATCTGATGCTTGGGTCACAGTGGAAAGAAAAAATATGGCACCTTAAGCTAAAGATAACTCATCATTCTAATGTGTAAAGGTTTAGCTAGGTTTGAACCCTAGTTTAGAAGCTATTATTTCTTTCCCAGGTTTGTAAATTTTTAAGGCTTGGGTTGTCCCATATTCTTTTCAAATAAAGACAAGTATAATTTGGAATCTTGTCCTAGAATAGTGGAGTAGCTGTGGGTTAGGCTTTGAAAATACAAATGAAGATGGAGAGGGAAGCTGAAATTATGAGGACCCATGGCTAGGCATTTTGTCTTACCTACCATTTTGCATTTCCTATCAAAATTTATCTCCAAAATTTAGTTACAAAAGAACCATATTTAAATATTACATACAATAATAAGAAAAAAACTCCTAAAACTTTTGAGTGCAAGTTAGAAAAATTAGCTCAGGGACTGCATTGTACCCTGCTGTTTCATGGTCACCAGAAAGGAGTGCTGAAAGTTTCCAGTACATGTACAATTATTTGGGAGGGTTTTTTCACTAATGGCAATCAAGAAATGAGATTTTTCTAAAAACTTTACTACCAGCATTTCTTGTTGCAGTAGGAGAGATGACGAAAAACCATTTTGTATTGAGCCATTTTCACTGCATCTTTTGGCATATTAGGGCCACTACCGAAATACTCTCTAGGCTTAAAATAACTAAATACATATAAACGTAATTAACCTCCTTAAAAATAAGTGTATATATGTGTTGGACATATAAACTCTATTTAATAACACTCCTTAAGCATCAGTTACATAAAGACACAGCTATCATGTCGAGGCATGCATGTTCACATATTTTGCCTATTTAAAGGATTTTTTGGTCCATAAATTATATATGTAGTAAAACTATTCAAAGATCTTCGATTTCAACAATCCACGGTATTAGCATTGATTGAAGAGATCATTCCTAAATTTTCAAAGCTGTGAGATTTTTTTCCTGTAACAGATTTCATATTAGTGGGCAGCACTAATATAAGCTTATAATTGAAGGAAATAAATTTGTGATTTGAAATAAAGAGAAGCCACAAGTTGAAATATAAAGCGTATTTACAATTAACAAATATCTAAGTTGCCGTTATAGTACAGGGGTGAGTATGGGTCCAAGAATAGGATTTTGGTATGCTGTATGGCAAATTTTTTTCATGGGTATGGTACAGCTGTATTATATGTGTGTGTGTGTGCGTGTGTTAAAAATTGAAAAAATATATAGAATTTGTACAAATATGAGTGAAATAGGGTCGTGTTCTCAAACAACAATCATAAGGGGGTTTTCGGTTATTTTAGGGTTGTTTTTATGTTTTAATGTTTAAAAACAATTAAACTTTTTAAATTCATTTTTTGACATTTTAAACTTTTATACAATCGCAGGAGTGTTTGGGAATGTCTAGGAGCGGGTAGGGAGCATCCCTGTCTGCTCCTAGGCCGCTTCGGGGCCCAGCCCAGTTATTTATGGGTGTAGGATCCTTGAGGAGAGGACCCCGTAACTTTAGATAAAGATTAAACCAGGGACAAGATTATTAGCAAAGACTTGTCTTAACAATATAAAATTAGGAATAATTTTTGTTTCTAATTTTTAAAAAAAGTTTCACATAATGGCAAATAATATATTGAATGCCAGCTCTATTAAGTTGACTGGTGCTGAAAATTATGGAGAATGGCATCAATAGATGAAAAGCATCGTTGGACCCCACCTCCATTGCCAATGAATTACAACAAGACATCCCACAAGGAAGAAGAATTCCGTTTTTGGCACCACAGATTAATTCTCTCCCTCAATGTGGGTTCTGATGATGTGGCCATGACTGAATTTTCAAGGTCCTCTGCATACCTCTCCTCCAAAGACCTTAAGGAGACAGAAGCCTTGATAATATCAAACCTAGGGTTTGTAACAATTGTTGCACTGATGGGACAAATTCTTCAGTTTGTTCACTCTTCCACTGGGTTTATCAAGGATTGCAAGGTGGTAAGAGCATAAAACAAATACAAAGCTTGTGGCTGTAGGAGAATTTGCCTCTGGGCGAACTCAAACAGTACTTTTTGTGGACGAGGTGACTAAGACGGAAGCGAGTAGCAGAAGCAAGTAACTTGTATTTGCAAATTTCAATATTTTTAGTCTAGTTTGAATAAGCACCATTACTACTTGATGCTCCATTGGAAACCTTTGTTGAAGTGGGTTTTATTATATGCTCATGTATGAAAGGTTGGTTCCTGATTATCTGAAGATCACCTTCACATTAGGGAGAAACATGACTCTAGGATAAGACTCTCTTGGGTTTGAAACCATGGTACTCAGATTTCAATCCTCTTACTAAATCTTTCTACTTTTGTACAGTTTGGGTGAGGCTTCTGAACCTTCCTCCTTCCTCTTTAGTTTTGGTCTGCTGATTTTCTTTCCTCAATTGGCAATTCTCTAGGGAAACTACATTCCATCCTAGATATGAAGTAGACAAGGACACACTTCACCTTTGCGATAATTTCTTTTGAGACTGATTTATCAAAGAAATTGTAAGAAGATATTGGTTTAAAAGTTACGAACAGGATGGTCAATGGGGTTTTGTGCTCAAACGGCAAGGTCATAAGGTTCTCATGTTGGAGATCCATGTTCGAATCCCCCTAAGTGACATTTATGTGACTTCTATGTTGACTTGAGTTGATTGAGTGGCTTATGTGGCTTCTAAGTTAAATATGTTGAATGGAGAGGAGATTCCCCTTGTCACCTCCAACATCTTATAGAGCAAAAAAAAATTTGGGAACAAGCTTTGTAAGGAACAATTTGATTATGGAGTTGCGCATAGATGCAAATTGTGTTTTTCCATGAGCCACCTGGTTGCAAACTGTCCGAAGTTTTCTCTTATGGCTCATCATCATGCCCCCCTAAAGCTAGGCAACTTGGTGGAAAGCGGTAGAACTGTAGAACCAAGTGATCAATTATAATTGCAGTGAGGATGATCTCTCTAGAGCCTCCTTAGCGAGTATCTCTTTTGAATGTTCAAATTCTCCTTCGACTTCCACTCTCAAGGCATGCACAGCTCTTGTGGTAAGGTAGTCCCTGCCCATGGGTCTTCTCCTTATAAAAGTGTTGATGTGCATCCTCCTTCTAGGTATCCAGTGCAAAATTCATCAGATAACTCTCCTTCAATATATCCATCTTTTGAAACCCTTCTTAAAGTTCATCTAATGCTTGGGTCACAGTGGAAAGAAAAAATATGGCACCTTAAGCTAAAGATAACTCATCACTCTAATGTGAAAAGGTTTAGCTAGGTTTGAACCCTAGTTTAGAAGCTATTATTTCTTTCCCAGGTTTGTAATTTTTGAAGGCTTGGGTTGTCCCATATTCTTTTCAAATAAAGACAAGTATAATTTGGAATCTTGTCCTAGAATAGTGGAGTAGCTGTGGGTTAGGCTTTGAAAGTACAAATGAAGATGGAGAGGGAAGCTGAAATTAAGAGGCCCCATGGCTCCGCATTTTGGCTTGCCTACCATTTTACATTTCCTATCAAAATTTATCTCCAAAATTTAGTTACAAAATAACCATATTTAAATATTACATACATTAATAAGAAAAAAACTCCTAAAATGGCTGTGGTTGTTGAGAATTCGTCCCCGGTGTGTCCGCCATCTGCTTGTTTCAATGGAAGAAATTTCAGGCAGCCAGTCGTGGATTCTGATGGAAGAGGGGGAGGGTCCACAGCGGATGGATGTGGACATGGAAATGGAGGACTTGCCAAATCTGGAGACCCTGGAGGAGGATGTAATGGTAAGTCTCTTCCTTGCGGTTTGAAAACCCTCTCTCTTTCGCCTAACGAAGATATGGTTAAGGCTATTAGGTCTAAGCAATCCCGTCTCAGAAATATTGCAGTTTTTTTTGTTTGTATGGATAGAGATTCTTTGACATCGCGTAAATTCTTTGATGAATGACTTTTTCATGTATGGGGTAAGAAACTAGGTATTCATGTTATTTTTTGCAGAATGGTTCAAAAAGGATTGTTTGTGGTTTTCTTGAAAACGCATATTATGCAAGAGGGTTTTGAGGAAGAGATTTTGGAACATGGGTCATTCATTATTCAGAGCTTTTCTCTGGTCTCCCAAAGGCATTTTGAACAAGTTATTGCTAGGTATTCCCCAAATTGGGTTGAAATTAAAAATCTGCAACCGGAATTTTGGCCTTTTATTCCGCAAATTATGAAGCCTGTGGGCTCGGTTTTGCAGGTAGAGTCTAGACCTACTTTACCTCATCTTAATGCTAGAGTGCTTATTGCGCTCTCTCCAAAAACAGATTTTCCTGAAGTTATCTCTTTGAATTTTGATGAAGATATTTTTTCATGGGAGCTCTCTTTGCTTGGTAATTTAGGGGCATGTTTCCATTGTAAACTTAATGGGCACACGAAACGTAACTGCTCATCTCTTAAAAACCCTCAAAGCGCCAACTTTAATGTGTCCTCGTCTGGAAAACCCAATGTCAGTAATGCAAGTGATTTCTCTTCTAGGGATGACTGTAATCCTAAGGAGCCTGCTGCAATGGCCGACACTTCTGGTGTAGGCCAAGATGGTCTTCAAAGCAAGGAAAATGTGAACAAGGGCAGTAAATTTGTCACCCTGGCTAATCCCCTCTTCGAGGAGGAGTTTGAAGTTTTCCCTGCGGATAATAGTAATCCCATCAATAGTCATAAAACCTTCTACCCTAGTCGGGGATCAATCAGTTGAGAATAATTGTATCTCCAATAATATTGCTACGGGAGAAAATGTTGTTGCCCCCACCGGATTAAATGCTCAACAATTAGAAATTGCTACTATTAAAGTGAGAGCCGAGCAAAGTAAAAATGCTAAACAGCCTCCGGCTGAGGGGAATAATCCCTCATATGAGGCTATGTGTTCCATGATGGAGGTCATTACAGATAATTCAGATCAGTTTACTGAAGTTCTCTACAAAAGTGCTAAAAAAAAAAAAGAAAAGCTATGGATAGACAGTCTCTATCCAACAGTAGCAAATCAAAGAATAATGAGATGCCTGAATGTTTCAATAGGCTTTATAAGAACCAAAAACCATCTTCTAAACAATTTCATGATGTCGAACATACATAGTTGGAATGTCAGGGGGTTGGAGATGCCTGTTAGGAAGTATGTGGTGAGAAGATGGTGCAATAACCTAAAAAATAAAGACATTATATGCTTACAAGAAATTAAAGTGGTGGGGTTTCATGCCTATACGATGTTTAAGTTCCTCAAGGATCAAGTTGTAGGATTTCACTCCAATCATGAAAGAGGCAAAGGTGGTACAGCCATACTCATTGGGCCAGAATGGGCTGACAAGATTCTTGCTAATGGTGTCTCCCCGTGTCAAAGGGCCTTATGTGTCACCTTCCCCAGGAATGACAAAGTATTTGGAATTTGTAATATTTATGCAGCAAATGATTATAGACAGCGGGATAGTCTATGGGATTGGTTTACTTCTGGGCTCCCTAATGCTCACTGGATGTTTGTGGGGGACTTTAATATGATTGAACATAGTGAAGATAAAAATGGAGGTAATAAGCATTGTTGTAAAGGTAATGAGCATTTCTTTTGGGCTAAATTTAAGAGGAGATTTAATCTTGTTGATCCTCTTGAGAAGAAAAAAAAGTGTTTTTCCTTATATTTGGTTCACATGGTGTAATAATCAAGGTGGGCAACAAAGAGTTTATTGCAGATTGGACAGATTCTATTCTGATGCATCCTTCTCCTTTTCTGCACACGGGTACATTCTCCAATAAGTGTCTACCCTGCCTCCATTTCTGACCATTCACCCATTTCTGCCAGTATCTGCCTTGATTTGGACTCATCCTCTTCATCCAGACCTGTGAAAGACAATGGTTTCAAGTTGAATGTCTCACGGCTACAAGATGATGACTCTGGGGAGGCCATCAGGATGGTCCCTTATCTCTCTAAATTTTGTAATAACAAGCTTAGACCAAGAGAACAATGGGAATCTCTCATTATCACATGGAGGAAAATGTTTCAGATTATTGGTAAGAAGAAAGCTATGGATAGATCTAGGGAAGAAGCGTTTCTTCAAAGCAGATTAAGCAGTATTGAGAAGGATCTCCAGATAAAAGGGTCTGACCCGCAATTGGAAGGGGATTTGTCATGTGTCAAATACCACCTCAGGTTGCTGCAGAATTATAAGATTCAAGGGCAAAGAATTAGAGCTAAGATGAACTGGCTACATGAGGGTAACAAGGGGTCAAAGTATTTCTTTAATGTGATTAGGGCGAAGAATAAAAGGGAACTCATAGAAGAAATTCAAATTGACTCAGGTCCCACTAATGACCCCTCAGCAATTAAAGAGGCTTTTTACAACTTTTATGGTAAGTTATTCTCATCACAACATGGTCATGAAAACCAAGAGGCTCTTAATAAGTGCCTTAAGTTAATCCCGAAGAATCTTTCTCCTGAAGAGATATCTGCTCTGGATAAGTGTATCACTCTTGATGAAATTGAAGGTGCCATTAGTTGATTGGCCAATGGCAAGTCTCCAGGACTGGATGGGCTGCCAGTTGAATTCTACAAGCAAAACTTAGATTGGATTGGTATGGAGCTACTGTCCCTTTATGAAGATGTATTTGAACAAGGTTCTCTTGGTGTTAATATTAATAAGGGGGTTATAAAGTTGCTACCTAAAGGAGGAGATAAGACACAACTCAAAAATTGGAGGCCTATTACATTACTGAACTTATCATATAAGATCATTGTTAAAAATTCTGGCAAGAAGGATTGTTGATATGTTGAAAAACTTCATTTTTGTAACTCGAACGGGGTTCATCAAAGGCAGGTATATTCTGAAGAACCTGATTACCAGTTGGGAGGTGATGCATTGGGCTAACAGCTGATGGGCAAGATGTTGCTATGATCCTTCTAGATTTTGAAAAAGCATATGATAGGATTGAGTGGCCATTCATCATTGGAATGTTGCAAGCTTTTGGTTTTCCTGCATATTTTTGTAAATGGATCAATATTCTCTTTAAGGACTCTTCTACTGTCATTGAGGTCAATGGTGAATTGTTAGAGCCTATTCCTCTCAGGAGGTCTATCCGTCAAGGTTGTCCAATTGCTCCGGCCTTGTTTTTCATTGCTGCAGATGCTTTGTTTTACGTTCTCAAGGCATCTGACTTTGGTCCTCCAATTAGAGGTATTTCTCTTCCTAATAAGGAGGAATTGATTAATGCTCAGTTTGCAGATGATACAACCCTTTTTTCTGGAGCTCATTAAGGAGAACTTTAAGAAAGCCTTGGACAGATTACAGTTCTTTTGCCTTGCCTCTGGTGCTAAGATTGTACCTCATAAGTCCACTGTACTTGGGTGGAGTAATGATGCCCCTAACTGGGTGGTGTCTAGTGGTTGGCACTGGGTTGGGCCTAGCACTATTGTCAGATATCTTGGTATTCCATTTGCAGTTGAGCCATCTTCCAGGGATATAAGGCTTTGGATATATGATAAGATTGAAAAGAAACATTTGAAATGGAAAACTCATTTACTGCTGCTGGCTAGAAGAGTTCAAGTTGTCCAAAAGGTCCTAGCCTCTCACCATATCTAT
This sequence comes from Thuja plicata, assembly GCA_018584345.1. Taxonomy (NCBI): domain Eukaryota; kingdom Viridiplantae; phylum Streptophyta; class Pinopsida; order Cupressales; family Cupressaceae; genus Thuja; species Thuja plicata. The sequence continues at coordinate 455,763 of MU225463.1, forward strand.
TTCTCTTCTGCTTGGTTAATCGCCAATTATCAGATTAACAGGATTGACAAGATCATGAGGAACTTCCTCTGGTCCGATGGTCTGGGTAAGAAGCGACATTGTGTAAGCTGGGAATGGTGTTTTAGGCCTAAAAGTTTGGGAGGGTTGGGACTGAGGGATATTAGATCTCATGGTATTGCTTTGGCCTCTAAATGGATCTTTAAATCACTTTGTGGTAATGAGCCTTGGAAAATCTTAATTAGGAATAATATTGAAAGATCTGTCATCAAAAAGGGTAAGCAATGGAAGGACATTCCTCTTTGTGACATCATTCTGGGTGAGTTCAATATGAAGATTTGGTACTAGTGTTTTTGCCTCATTGTGGAAGGCTCGGTCTCAGGTGAGGAAATTTCTCTCAGCTAGAGGTGCTGTAGGTGGCTCTACTTCCTATGTGGTAGTTGATAGATCAATCTGGTGGGGGTTATACTTCAATGATAAGCCTCTTGCTTTGACTCAAAGTTGTTCAGCTAAAATTTGGAATGGTAAAGGCATTTCTCTTATCAGGGATCTTCTGATTAATGACCTAATAGGGTCTTGGGAAGAGATTAGTACTAAAATTGGGATTTCCCCGTCTCAGAAGAAGACTTATACTTTAATTACTAAGGCTATTAGAGGTTCTTCATTGGGTAAGATTCTTCATACAGACACCTTCATGAAGCAGGTCAAATGAGCTGATGGATCTATGCTCATGGAGATATCTACTAAACAGATCTATAACCTGTTAAAGGATGATTCTTCTATCTTCAATTGAGTTAGCCAATGTTGGGGCTTTGACTGTCCTATTTCTGATTGTCATTTTTTCTTTGAATTTTTCTGGCAATCACCTTCTGAACCAAAGAAATTATGTTTTAGATGGCTGCTGCTTCTTAAGAAGTTGGCTGTGGGTTCTGTCTTGTCTTCTGTGGGTCTTGAACCTGTCATTTGTGAATTTTGCTCGGTTAGTGAAAATTTTGAACACCTATTTTTTTATTGTGATTTTGCCTGTGAGGTCTGGTCTATTTTTCTTGGGTCTCCCATTGTTTGGAACTGTCTGCTGGGTATCTCTTGGAGTGAAATTCTTGCTGGTTATGTGGATTATTTTGACTTAAAGCTTAATAGGTTTTGGTCCGTGTTGCCTTGTGAGATTTTGCGGTTCCTTTGGAAGGAGACGAATGGAGAGGTTTTTCAAAACAAAAGGAGAAGGCTTACTGAGTTTAGTCTTAAACTTATACATTTTTCTATCATGGCCCAGGTTTCCTTGGTGATGGAGATTCCTAAAAGAAAATTCATGCTGCTGGTCCATGAAGGTTCTCTCTTGATTTTCAAAGATGAGGTCAGATCTGCACAGTATCTTAACAAATATAAGAGCATGTTGGAACCTGAAGAACTTGATAAGCTGAATCAGTTCATGAAGGACTTTAATATTGGTGAGGACAAGGGTACTACCAGTGCTGTGAATTTTGAGGAGCCTGTGTTGACTTGGGAGGGCAACATTATCCCCTCTCAGACTGAGGAGTCTCTGACTAGTGCTATTGAAGGTGGTCATGCTGATCATAGTGTGAGCATCTCTGATCCTTGGGGCAGTTGAGTTGATGATCCAGAACAGCTTTTTTGATAATATATAGGCGTTTAGTAATATACAATTGAATTGTATATGGCACAAATGAAAGGAGTATGAAATGTAAATGATGTAAATGATATATGTAAAATGGCACAACAGTATGCTTTCATTGCCCCCATTTTGTAACCGTGCATAAAAGTGGGGCATGACTATGATAGTCTAGGACATCAAGATGATTTTGCTCTTCCTAGTGGTTCTGTTTTGAACTCGGTCTTATTTGAACAGCTATAAGGATGTATCTGATCTGTTAAACTATCTTAATAGAAAAAAAAACTCCTAAAACTTTTTAGCAGTGCAAGTTAGAAAAATTAGCTCAGGGGCTGCATTGTACCCTGCTGTTTCATGGTCACCAGAAAGGAGTGCTGAAAGTTTCCAGTACATGTACAATTATTTGGGAGGGTTTTTTCGCTAATGGCAATCAAGAAGAAATGGAATTTTTCTAAAAACTTTACTACCAGCATTTCTTGTTGCAGTAGGAGAGATACAAAAAACCATTTTGTATTGAGCCATTTTCACTGCGTCTTTTGGCATATTTTCTAAGTAGAACAAGATGTATTAGGGCCACTAAATACTCTCTAGGCTTAAAAAAACTAAATACATATCAACGTAATTAACCTCCTTAAAAATAAGTGTATATATGTGTTGGACATATAAACTCTATTTAATAGCACTCCTTAAGCATCAGTTACATAAAGACACAGCTATCATGCCGAGGCATGCATGTTCACATATTTTGCCTATTTAAAGGATTTTTTAGTCCATAAATTATATATGTAGTAAAAGTATTTAAAGATCTTCGATTTCAACAATCCAAGGTAGTAGCATTGATTGAAGAGATCATTCCTATAATTTAAAGGCTGTGACATTTTTTTCCTACAACAGATTTCCTATTAGTGGGCAGCACTAATATAAGCTTATAATTGAAGGAAATAAACTTGTGATTCAAAATAAAGAGAAGCAACAAGTTGAAATATAAAGCTTTAGTATTCACTATTAATAAATATCTAAGTTGTCGTAATAGTACAGGGGCGAGTATGGGTTCAAGAATAGGATTTTGGTATGCTGGTATGGCAATTTTTTTTCATGGGTATGGTACAGCTGTATAATATATATATGTGTGTGTGTAAAAAATTGGAAAAATATATAGAATTTGATACAAATATGTGTGAAATAGGGTTGTGTTGTCAAACAACAATCATAAGGGGGTTTTCGGTTATTTTAGGGTTGTTTTTACGTTTTAATGTTTAAAAACAACTAAACTTTTTGAATTCATTTTTTGACACTTTAGACTTTTATACAATCGCAGGAGTGTTTGGGAATGTCTAGGAGCGGGTAGGGAGCATCCCTGTCTGCTCCTAGGCCGCTTCGGGGCCCAGCCCAGTTGGTTATAGGTATAAGATCCTTAAGGAGAGGACCCCGTAACTTTAGATAAATATAAACCAGGGAGAAGATTATTTTCAAAGACTTGTCTTAATAATATAAAATTAGGAATAATTTTTGGTTGGTTAACATTTTTGTTTCTAATTTAAAAAAAAAGGTTTCACATAATGGCACAATAATATATTGAATGCCATCTCTATTAAGTTGACTGGTGCTGACAATTATGGAGAATGGCATCAATAGATGAAAAGCATCGTTGGACCTCACCTCCATTGCCATTGAATTACAACAAGACATCCCACAATCTTTTGTCTACAAGAAGAACTTGACAAGAAATCTCTCCAACCGTTAGCATTGATAAACTTGTCTATTGGTGTTAGACTAATAAAAAATGTGTTAAATACAAACACACCAAAGGAAGCTTCGAATCCAAGCATCCCACAATCTTCGAGCGAAAAATGAAATAAGAGTACACATGCTTCAAACTCAATTATACAATCTCAAAATGGACAGATTGATAATCGAGTGTCTCTCAAATTTCTAGGATATTGTAAATCGTCTTATTAATGAAAATGAGACTATTATTGATAAAGGTCTCATCTCCAGAACTCTTAATAGTTTGTCAGTGTCATTTGAGAATTTGAAGTCCTCACATTGAGTGGAAAATTGGCAACCTTGAAATTCAATAATTTGGAGGGTATACCTTTTCAACATGGACAAATGCTCAATAGAAATGATGAGAATGAATTAGCAAACACTTTTGCTTCTAAGTTCAAGGGCAAGAAGATTCAATGGGAAATACATCCTGTTATGGATAATGATGAACAGAGAAAAGGAAAGGTTTTGTAGTATTGCAATCACCTTGGTCATTTCAAGTGCCAATATTTCAAGAAGAAGAAAGATATGAAAAAAAGTTAAACAAGGAGGTACGATGGTTCACTTTAATATTGAAGACGACAATGAAAGTTATGGACTATTTTCAGCAAATGCTTCCAAATATGTCAATAAAAATGATGTCTAGACCATTGATTATAGTGCCCACTCATTACATGACTGGTAATACTGAAATTGAGAAATGTAACAAAACAATCAAGGGATAATGTTACATTGGGAGATGATTTTAAACTTAATGTTGAGGGAATTGACAGAGCTCCTCTCAATGCAAGGTAAAACATGTATTGATAATGATTTACTTGTTTCAAGACTATAGAGAAATATTCTCAATCAACCAACTCGTTGCCTAAAACATGAAGATTATTTTTGAACGAGGAGCTTGTAAGGTATTTGATAATTAAGGGAAATCGGTATATGATGAGTATGTAAAAGGAGAACTATTTTATTTGAGGACAAACTCCTCTAAAACTTTAGCTTCCAGAGCTGTTTCAAGAATTCAGTTGTGACATGAAAGGTTTAGCCATATCAACCTTAAGATGCCAAAGGAACTGCTCGCTCAGAAGGGTGTTCGTGAAGCCTGTGTTATGGGGAAACAACATACAGAGAAGTTTGATTCTGGGAAAGTTTGAAGAGCCTCCAAAAGTTGGAGACTTGAAGTTAGTTCATTCTGATCTTTGCAGATTGATGGAGACAGTTTCTAATGGAAAATCTCGATATTTCATGTTTCATGGCATTCATTGATGACTTTATTTAAAAGGTATGGGTCCACTTTCTAAAGAGCAAGTCTGAAGCATTTGATGTTTCCCAGGAATTTGTATACTTTCCAGAAGATATTGGTATTAAACGTTATAAGCAGCAGCCATCGTCTAGTTTCTTTATGTGTTGAAATTAAGTTATAAGCTCTATTTAATCGCGCTCCCCAAACGTCTGTTTCATAAAGGCACAGACATGTCTGTTCATATAATTTGCTTATCTAAAAGATCTTTTCAAAAATTATATATATAGAATAAATCTATTCAAAGCTGTCCAATTTCAACACTATGTATGTTCGTTGTAATAGCAGGGAGAATAATTGCAATTCATAAAGATTGTTCCAAGCTAACACATTCCGAAGATATGTAAAGTAGTAGAATGATTTGAGTGTGTTCTTGCGTGAAGCAATTTAAGGAATCGTAGAGTGCAGACCCCAGCAGCAAAGTAACTGGTTGGGTATTTTGCAATATGTTTATGAGAGCAATAAAAAACAGAAAGGAGTGATTGAGATGAGATTACCATCAGAATGAGCTTCGCAACCTCGGTCATGGGGTATCTTAATTCCTCCAATGAAAAGGGGCAAATTTGGCTCCAGCCGGTGCAAATCAAAACCATGCCCAATTCTGAATGGCAGCACAGGTTTAGGTGAAGCGTTACTACTTTCGGTGGTGGAAGTGTAATTTACACCGCTGGGCGAAGCCAACCTTGTAAATGTCCTATCTTCATGTTTCAATCGATCCCTGGAAGATTCATACATAATCTAGTAAGTCACCAATTACCCACAATCTGTTTGAGACATTTCATAATCTGACGGAGCTGTAACGTACCTTGTAATTGAGAAGAGTTTCAAGTTGGAGGGCTTGCGAATACCCGCGCTCACGCTCACATTTACTCTCTCTGCCGCTTTGAAGGTCGACTGGGAAGATATTTTCGATACAGTGGTAGCGGAAGAGGCTGAGGCCCTGATGGATGCCATGCTTTTGCTCTTCTCTGCATTTTAACAATTCACTCTTGCTTTTATAAGCGAGCTGCCCAGAAACGGCCAAAAACAGAGTATCTTGTGCTCTTGGTTCTGTACGAAGCACACCCGGAGAATGCCAAAATCAAAGGATCTTTCGACGCATTCAAAGTATCATAGTCAAACATAGAAGGCGCTTGACTAAATACATAATGCAAGACTGTATGGTCTGAGTTGGCTTAGGGTGCCGTCCTATAAGGGGTTTTTCTTTTTCTTTTTTTAAACATTAGAAGTTGTTGATGTTTTTAAAGATTATTTTGAAGTGGGAGGTTCTATGAATTTTGTAGTGGAGTTCATGTTTAAATGTTTAAGCTTATTGTTAGTGTTTTCTCTGCTCCATTTCAAAACTTATCGGTAATGTTTTCTGTGTTCCATGTCGTCTTCTTTATGACTATCAACTACTTTAAAGTTTTAATTAACCAACTTACTCTCAAAAGTTTCTTTACATTTTAAGATTTCTCTTTAAAGTGCATTGTTTCATGTGTAAGCATGTTCTTGCTTGTGCATTTTCTAAACTTAGGACTTATATATTATTAATTATTATTTCAGAGTTCTCTAATGATAGATGGTTTCCTCAAATGACTTACTTCTTGTACCAAGTATCTTGAACTTGTGAGGATATCATAAAAGAATAGTCTGCAGACATGTCACACCATAATTTTGCCACAACTAGAAAATTCAGCCCTTATATTAAAAATAACAACATCTCCCATTATTTTCTAGAACCCTTTAAGGCCTATCATATTTGAGCCTATTATAGCTCTCCTCAAATAAATCTTTAAATATTGGAACTTGAGAGTGTACAAATTTTGCATCAATCAGCAAAAAAGGGGCATAATTATACAATGAACCTTAATAGACAACATTGGAATGGATGTGTGTACATCGTCTTTCACCAATTTTATTTCAAAGGCAACCATTGGAGCTTTGAACCTTACTGATTTGCAACATAATTACATAAATATCCTTCTAGGTATTTGTTGTTTATTTTCTTCATCTCATTGATAGTAAGGTATTGACTTGGGCTTGGAGTGCCATCAAAAAGGTTTAATTTTTTTTCAAAACTTGTCAATTAATTTTGGATCTCCTTCACTAATAATACTCTTTGGATGTCTAAACAACATGTATATATCTTGTTTAATTTGGTCATTTTTAGTCCCTTAAAAAAAATTCTCATGGGATGGGTAGACTTTATGTAAGAAGTTTTCTCAACTAGCAGAAAAATAAAATAAAATTGCATATTAATAAACTAACTGGAAATATAAATGACTGCAAAAATTTCTAATGATACTAATACAAAACTAATAACTACTAATAGAGTTGATTATTGTCAAGCATCATAACAAAGCCTTCATTTCTTACCATTCTGTTGTAAATATTGTTGCATTTTACTTCTTTCTCTATTGCTTATTGGCAAGTCTTCTCTAGATAGAATGTAGCTTTGCGCAATCTTTTCATGTTGAAATTGGATGGATAACTTCTTGATATTGGCTCATTGTTCATCTTCATGCATCTTAGTTTAAATTCACATCTTCTTGAATTGACTTATATTATTGCACGAACAAATTCTTAATTTAAAGAGTTTGATGATATGTCGAGTAAAATGAAATTGAGATTTTGGACTCACACTTTGAAATGTTATTTACCTTTTCAGGTCCAAGCATTTTCATAATTGATTGCATCTATGTCACAAAAAAATTTACAATCGTTAGGTCATAATTCTTAGCTATATGATGTATCACATTGAACTCAACGCACAAATGTATGTGACTCTCTCCCTGAAAATCTCTAGTACTTCACACTAAATTATAGTTACTTGGCTCAATATGTGCTCTATGATCCTTTCTTAGGGTCAGGTCCCTAGTGTGAAAGTGTTATTTTTACATGTTCATACATTTGATCAAGCTATATTCTCCTCTCCAAGGTCTTGATTAGTTATACCATGACAACTTTTGAGAGTAAGTTGGTTAATTGAATCATTCTTTATAAGCCTACTAATCAACATCAATGTCGTTAAATGTGAGATACACTACTTTTATAAATTCTAGTTGTCTTTTTGTATCTGGAAAAGGTTTGATCAAACAAATTACTTGATTTCAAGTGATGTTATCAATAGTGAAATAGTTATATAGAAAAAAAAAAGTATATAGAAAAAAAAAAAAAAGTATATAGAAAAAGTTTAGAAAATATCTTTATTCATGTTGGTCATCTTCATGTATGACATTTTGTTTGGTAAAATAAAAAGCTTAGCTGTGACATGGCACTATTAAGCAAAACATGTTAGCCTTTCTTATGGACAATTATAAGCTTATGGTAAAATATTATAAACTCGCAGAAGCAACAACAATTGTATAGCACAAACAAAATAATTTGTTGACATATAAGAAAATTTGATAAAGAGGAAAGTAGTCCCCTTCTGGTATCCAATCAAATAATTTATTTGTTTGAGGGACTACAAGGCCAAGCAATGCCTCATATCTTGGTAATGCATACTGACTTCCATATATACTTTTTCTTCGTTTGAAATCCATATCTGCATGCATCTTCACTCGTTCTGAGAATGACTTTCATTGCATGCATTTAACCCTAAGTTTTAATCCATATTTGCATGCATCTTCACTCGTTATTGAGCTCATTTTATTTATAAGGTGTACATGGCTCTAGTGGAGAAAGATACATCTGCAAATACTTTATGCTATCAACACTACCTATCTTGACATGGACTACAATACTTCCCTTGGTTAAGATTCTTATTTGATGCAACATGAACATGTAGTTATAGTGTGTTTTGATTAAGTTAAAATAGGTTTTGAAAGGAACCGAAACCTTTTACAATGAGATCATAGGATAATCATTAGATTTCAAACCAAAATGTTCTACAACACCCGAAGATACATAGGCTCAAGGCCCCAAAAGAAAGCAACAGACAGAAAGCAGACAACAACAGAAAAAAGAAAGCAAGGCAACAACTAGCAAGTTTTCATCAGTTCTTTAGCCTAGATGACCAAGAGCTCCATGTTGCCTAAAGACACCTTCAAATCCTCTAGATCAGCATCCTTCTTTTTGGTGCTGGTACGAGTTCTTTTACCAGGCCTTGTACTCTCCGTTATCTCCTTAATTTCCTCTCCCCTGTTATGCTCCAGTTTAGTAACCAGGATCTTATGGTGGTCCGCAGAGGCCTTCAGGATTTGGTAGCTTTGCTCACTGATTTTCTTCAGAGTGCTTTCCAGCTTCTCCACTTTACTCTCCAAGCTGGAAATCCTAGCTTCATAGTTGTTGTCCTTGACATCCTTGCCAAAATCATTCATCTTCTTTTCCAGTTGGAGGACAGTGCCACCAAGATCCCCAAAGGACTCACCTTTGCGCACAGCTTCCATCCATTCTTTCAAACTAATATCCAGGGGCTTGTCACCAAAGTTCATCTTCATGATCGTATTGACAATTTTGTCATGTTCCTTAAGGTCAGCCTTAATTTTTTCAGTATCCTAAGCAATATTAACCAAAAAGTTTCCAAAAGACAGAATACTCTCCTTTTGATTCTGACCAATCTGAACATCATCTTTTTCTTTGTTTCCAACATCATCACAAACCTGATTAGTGTCCACATTGTCAATCTGGTTACCAAGAGGGGTGGTATCTTTTCTCGTAGTGTTTGGTGGTACCCTAAATTTTGAGAATTTAGAAGTCCCAATCCATTATCAAGAAGCAAGTTTATCCATACTAAACAAATCAAAGGAAGGAAGCTTTATGACACAAATAAATAGAACTAACTAATTGAAGCCTTCAAAAAATGCTAGAATTTCAACCTGCTACAAAGTTGATGTCGACAGAGGTTGAAGATGGTCAAATTTTAAAAATCTAAAAATGTCTCAGTTTGGAAAATCAAATTTCCTATCTCCTGCAGAAATATTAGCTTTTCACGAGGTGTTTTGGATTTTCAACCAAAGCCAAATCCAAAAGTTAGGTAGTTATTTTTTAGTTAGTTTATTGTTTTTTCAAAATAATTTATAATAAGGGTTGTCTTTTCACCCTAAAGAGGTGTGAAAGCCACTCAAACACATATATATACATAATTTAAAATGTAAAGAGACAAGACAATACAATATAATAAAATTTCGCATATTTGGATAGTTTTGGATCAACAACTGTAACATGGACCTGAATGTACTTTTTTTTAAAAATCAATAAAGATAAGTGTTTTTCCTTTCATTTGTGGGAATTGACTCAACTTCATTTTCGATTAGTCCCTTGGATAAAATCTTTAGTGGTGCAGGAGCACCAAGGATCAACATGAAGACCATGAACCAAACCATGAAGACTAGGAAGGAATGGAAGGCACCTAATGGCAATCAGAGGTCCAAAAGGATCCTAAATGGTACAAATCATATCAACTATAGTGTATTGGCTCCTATAATGGTTTGATGCCATGAAATAGCATTTGCATAGAAGCAATAAGTTATATCCTTGAAAGGATTAAATGAATGTAACTTGGACCATTAGTGTCCCAATGTGTTCAGGAGGTTCTAGGAGTTCAGTTTGGTTTTAAATAAGTCTCCTAGGTGTTTCAAATCCTTTGGAGTTCTTACATTTCCTATTTACAAGGTTTTAAAGCATTTTTAAGTTTAAAAATTCAAATATTTAAAATGTAACGGCTAATAGCCATTTAGGAGGGAAATTGGTTTTCCTTGTTTAAACACTTAACTAATCCCTCAAACCGGTTGGAAGAGGTTGGGGAAGTTAAGTTTTGGTCTCTATTTGTAAGTGGGATTCCATTGTACGGGCAGAGGAGGCCTGGTGTGTACGGACAATCATTGAGATTTCAATAAAATACAATTCAATCTACAATTTTTGTATCTTATGCATTTGTGAAAGGTTCTAACACTTATTGGTTTGATTCTCAGTTACATGGTGGAATAGTAAGAAATCTAAAACTATTTATCTCCCTGTCCAATGCATTGAGAGTCATTTTACATGACTATATTGTCATTTCCAATGAATTAAAAGTATGATTTTGTTAGTTTTTCACCTATTTTGTAGTTAGTTTGAAAACCTTGATCGTTTCCATGGACTCAAAGGCCTGAAATACATGGAAGGAGGATACTAACCATTTATTATAAGTCCTAACACTTATTCTTACATAGATTTTAAGAAATGAAGTGATCACAAGTTGATTTGAGAAGGTTTTCTAATGAAATTGGTTGCTAAGGAGAAGTAGTGGGAGATTGGGCTTAATAGAATAGCCTTTTTATATTTGGGATAGTATTTTGGGGTGGTATTAATGGTGAATCAACCGCCAATTGATCCTAGAAGAGTTTGGAAGGTTGAGATTGGCAAAGCCCTAGATTTAAGGGTTTGAAGTAACCAAATTGGGGTTCCTTATGTATTGGGTCTAATTCCTCTTATTTTAAAAGTTTTTGAGTCATTTTAGGTTACTTCCCAAGAGTTGAGACCTTTGGGACATGATTATGATATAGTTTCTTTGTTAAATCATCAAGTTTTTAATGCATTTGCAGGGGTACAGTCAGAGTACTATAATTTGGTCCAAAGTACCAATACCTAATTCTTTGATATGTTGTCATATGGCCAAAAGGGTGTTTGAATATGCACTTATTTCTCCTAGTTTTTTAGGAAAGTGAAGCATTTTAAGACCAAAAAGGTCACTGGAGGGCTACAAGGCTGTCTAATTAGGCCTCTAGGCCAGTCTGAAGACATTTCATCATTGTGAGCAAGAAATAACTCTAGAAACCACAAAACCACTTGAATAGGTTCTTATATACCCTAAATACATCAAATCTATCATTGGGTTGCATCTAGAGTAATTTTGGTTGAGTTGAGTCTCTTGAAGCCATTGTGCACTTAGAAGGATAGTTCATTTGTAAACCAAATTTGTGCATCTTACCTTGCTTGTCAGTCCACCACCCTATCCATTGCATCATTTATATTTTCTTCAAAGTGATAGTTTGATGTTGCATACTTAATTGATTAAATTTACACCTTTCATTATCAATTGGTATTTTCATCTTACATGGTCAAATCCAATTGATTGTGGCCACAATCAATCAGTCTGTCATTTGAGGAGTTAAACCCAATTGAGATAGTTGTGCATTTGTCTTAAGATACATGCTCATCATTACACCTTTGAAGTGATATGTTTCTTTCAAAATGTCTCTGAGGTTGTACATAGGGTTGGGATGATTTTGACTCTATTGCCCGTTATAGAATAAGGCACTGGTCTAATCATTATTTGGATTATAGTTATTCAGTTCATTGTTTATAGTTTTGTGATATCTTATCTATATGTTCATTTCAAATTACATACACATTTACTAAAAATTATTTCAATTACTTAAAGTATTTCAGTTTATAGTTCATGATATATTGCTTTTAGTTAGGTTTCTTTCAAGTGCCTTGCCATACTTGAGAGAGAAGGTTGAAGTGTTTCTTATCTTCTATAAAAAGCCTTGTAACTTGAAGGATAAGTCAAGGTATAGGCCTACCAACCTTGTTTTTACAGAGCCAAAATTGCAAAAGTTCAAACCTTGCCTTGGTTGTGACTTGTTACTTGACCAAATCACTTGGGTTTCCCAACATTGGATTGGCAAGTCCATGGGAAATCCAATCTGTTGATTCGAGCACCAATAGATTGGCAACTCTGTTGGGGAGTTGTTCAAAAGAATATTTTTGTATTTTACCTAGAAGCTCTGGTGATATATTTAAGACTCTACTGGGAGAAAAGAAATCAGAAGATAGTAAGTATTTTCCTTCTAATAAGAAGGTGGCGACTCTATTTAATAAATTATTTTAGTTAGTGACTCTACTAAGGGAAAAGACTCAAAAGGAGATAAAAAGGTGGTGACCCTGTATGTCAAAATTTTTTAGTTTCTCCACTGAGGGAGATATCTTGGAAGGGATGAGTATTTGTCCTTTAATTAGTAATAGAAGATCTATTACATAATGTTTAAAATTTTGTTCATAATGTTTAAAATTTGGATGCTTTTTATATATTCCTTGATAATTATGAGGTCCATACAGAAGATGATGCCATGAAGCTATTTGCATGGTCATTAAAAAATAATGCACAAGAAGATTATGAATCATTACCTACGTAGTCCATCTCATCATGGAGACAGTTTGAGTAATGGTTTCTTTATATGTTTCATGATGCCAGTGGTGAAGAAGACAACATGTGCTATGAACCATATGAAGACCAAAGTTGTAGGATGGAAGAGGATCCTAGTATGTCTCCACTTGATGCATTTTTTTAGCTTGGAGAGATTTGAAGGGGAGTCTTCTGCACATTTGCTAATAAGAACAATGAACATTGTTCGAGAAATACCTTCAAACATTGTGCCTTCACAAAAATAAATCATGAGAAAGGTCAAAAAATTGGGAATCACATCAGATGATCCTTCTGTAAAGTTCCTTGCGCATATATTAGAAGAAGATGATGAAGAAATAAAAAGGGAGGCTTATGCTCAGATTGAACAAGGCCTTGTGCTTGATGATTATCTTGGTGAGGAAGATGAGTGCACTAGTCATCCAGGATATAAACAAGCATCCATTCTTCCAAACCATAATAATACTTATGATGACATGGAGGAGAAAAATTTGGATCAAATTGAAGAAGAATCTATACGTAGTGAGATTTGCATGGAAATAGGTATCAATGACCACAATGATGAGGAAGAAGATCTTCTTAGTACAGAAGAAATCTCATATTTACTAGACATGGAATATCAAAAACATGTTGAGAAGAGTGGGCAATTTTTTTTCTCAATGCATCATGATAAGCAAGTTGATGAATCAGTACATACTCAAGGGGTACTAGATGAAGAAGATGATAAATTTTAGGAATCAAATAATGGAGATGAAATAGAACAACATACAAAATATGAACACAGAGAAGTTTCAGATGAAAGATCTCATGGAGATATGCCCATGTTCTCTATATTCTTGAATCCATTATTTGAAGAATATTTTCTATGCAATCAAGTCCATCAACATCATGATAAAGACAGTGGGCCTAGTGATCATTTTAAAGATGATGAAACTCAAAATATGTATGGGGAAGTGTATTCAGAAAGTGAGACATGCATTATTTCATCCTATGAGAAGAAGTTGTATCAAACATGTGAAGATGAGATGGAATCAAACATACATAATGAGGAGAATGTGTTGAAGATTAGTTTTGAAAATTATTCGAGTATCCTATCTGATCAAATTATTGATAAGAAGGAAGTTCCTGAATGTGAGTTATCTCCCAATCATTTTTGTGAAGAGAAACAACATCTTGAGTATAGGGAAGATTGTGTACGTAAAGGCATCCAAGCATAAGAGCTTAATCTAGTTACTTGTAGGGTTGATCAAATGCATGATGATCTTCTATTTAGCAAGGATTACATTGCACCTGCTGACTTTTCTAAGGGTAAACAAAAGTCAAAGCGTGTTAATAAAGCAATGAATGTTGTCCATGAGAATGGTGGCATCGTATTTGGGAGATCCAAAGTATTACATGATCATAATTATGTGTTCGATAGAGGAAATAAGCAGTGTTCACTACTTTTTTTTTTTTTTTTGGGGGGGGGGGGGGGGG
>MU225463.1:498697-521024 GCA_018584345.1 Thuja plicata
CCGTAGAGTTGTTTATGTTTCCGTTAAAACCATTGCTCCTATTAAAGTGTTAGCAATGACTTTAACGTGGGGGCATACACTCTACTCACTTTTTCACACACACACACACATTCAAAATAGTTTTCAAAAGATATACAAACCTTTTCCCTTTATGGATTAAAAGAAACTAATCCTTAAAGCATGGTCACACATTTTTACTTTTAATTTTTAGGATCCCTTGATCCCTCCAGTATAAATTTACACGAATCCCTTGATCACGTCAGTTTTTCAATTTACAAATAATTTGTTCCCTTTAAGAATGGATCTCCTTGATGGGTTGACTAGTGAGTAGCCACATTCACTAGGCAATTCAATTCCATCTTTCGAGTTACACTTTTTGTGTGATTCACAATGAGACATAAGTTCTCATTGGGAAAGATAATCAAACCCTCTCTCTCTCTACCTAACTAAGTGGTGTCTCTCTCATCATGATCTTAGGGTTGATAAAGACTTAAATCCCTTGGGGGCTTGAGGTTTTCTTTATCCCTTTTGGTTTCGATAACATTGTATTTTATGTATATTCTCCTTTACCAAGAGTTTGTGTTGAGCTCATACTCTTGCTAAAGTGGGGGCTAAATGTATAGTCAAAAAATGGAAGCACTTCCATTATAGACATGTTTAGCCTTTTGATTAAGTGGTTTGGGGTCATGGAAAGCACCTTGAATGGGTTCCTGATTTTGACATGGCTTCCTCCATGTTCTGTTCCTCTTTCCACTCCTATTTGGCCTGATTTCTTCATTCTGGACTACAGACTGAGGGTTCTGGGCTTCAGGGTCAAGGTCGACATTTTAGGTCTATTTCAACCTTGACCCTGACCTAGGTCAGGGTCGACCTTGACCTTGACCCATGGTTCAGATCCTGGGGTCTTGCAGTTTCAGGAGGTCGGCCTTTGCAAAAAGTATTTCCCGCTTCTGGGTCAGCTGTTTCGGGTTCCAAAGCGTTGATTCCTAAATTATATTTAAATTAGGTCCTCTCCTAGGGGTAAAGGCTTTAATAATAATTTAATCCTCCTATGTAGGCCTCCTTGGAAGATTGTGCCCTAATTTCATATAAAAGAAAAGCTTTCTCTCTCATTTTCTCTAACCATCATCAAGCAAAACTAAGTCTTCTAATCAAGCATCAAGCATTCCTAATTGAGATCAAGCATCATCAAGTGAAGTTCAAGAAATAATTCAAGCAAGATTTCAAGCAAGCATTCATCCATCTCAAGTATCCATTTCCATGAAGGAGATCCATTGGAGGCCATTGAAGGATTGAAGCTACAAAGTGCCCTTTTAGTGATCTCTCCATCCATCTTCTTCCAAGCCTATTCCCAATTCAAGAACCCATTCAAGACTTGGTGTTGGAGATCTACAAGCAAGAGATTGAAGACATCCTACCTTTCTACATTCTACATTTGAAGCATACTTGTGGATTCAAGGATTTGAATCCGCCACAAGGACTTTTTCAAACAAGGTGAATTTATGCATTTACTTTGTCCATTTCTGCAATTTCAATTACATATATTTTAGGTTAATTCCAAAACCAGGGTTTTACCAAGGCAAACCCCTCCCCCACAACAAAACAATCCCCTTTTTCTTGTAGGTATAGGTATAGAACAGTGGATTTGAACCCAGATCTGGATACCCTTTTCAGCAAACTTTTGGGATCCGCAAACAAAGTCACTTTTAGATCTGTGCAGGTCAAGGTTGACATTATTGGGTCAGGGTTGACATTTGTGGGTCAAGGTTGACCTTTTTCATAAGACGACATCAAAATGGAAAATGATTTCTGGGTTTTGTTTGTCTCTACGTTTTGGTTCAGTAACAACTATCAGCTTTTCCAGAAACTGTCTACAGACATCAGAAAATAGCATTCTTTGATCTAAAATATTTCAAGGTTAGCGCATTTTTCCCATCTCTTCAATTACTATTATATATCATTTCTACACATATAATTAACAGAATTTAAGATATTTCCTTTGTCATTCTCCTTTCCAAATAGTTGATTCATTTGTGCATTATCCCTTCTCTTGGGTTGATCAACTTGGATCTCCCATTTGTGCATTTGAGGGTAAAAAGGAACATCTTATTTTCTCCTTAATCACAATTGCAACACTTAATCAACTCAATTCAATTAAGGGTAATATGATATAGGTAATTCAAAGAACAATTTACATATCAATCACATTCCCCACTTTCACATCTTACATTTTAGTAACATAATCAATTCTAAACAAACAAAACATTCAATAAAATCAAATTCTTTATGTTACAGGGTCTTTCTGCAAATCCCTCATAGATTAACTCATAGAGATACAAAGATAGTAGGGAATACTTATCTTTTTGCCATATCTAAAATGATTTAAAATGACAAAATCATGCACATAAGCACGAGAAAACCTACCATCCATACTGATATAGTTAATAGCTGCATACATAATGAAACGCTAAGGACAGCTAATATTTTTGGGATTATGGTACCCACCAACCCTTTTGACAAGACTAGCCACTTCACTGTCATTCTCTGGAAATCTTTCTGGAGCTTTATCAGAAATGCTTCTGTTACAGTAGAATTTCATACCCTCCTTCGGAATTCCTATGGCCTCGACAATCAGATCTTTAGTGACCTCAATCCACTAGTTTTCAAAGAAAAACTTCCCATTCTTCCAGTTTTTGATGAAATACTTGGTTATGGCAGGATTGCAGCCATGAAGACTTTCCATGTAAACTCTGAGACCACCTTTCTATAGAATTTTCCAGACATCCTCATTCTGTTTCCATTCTTTACAGCTTGCTGGCTCATATCTCTTCTTGTTTCCACCCATATTTCTTCTGTTAGTCTGATTGTCTCTCATCACAATACACTTAGTTCAAAAACCCTCAATCTTCTCTGTGTTTGTAAACTCCTTCAAAAACACCCATAATCTGTAAGAAATGACATTATGAGGATGAAGGAACATATTGGAAATGACAGAGTCATTATTATTCCTTACATAACTCAACATCTTTCCCATCATTAATTAATTTCCTTTCTATTCTTTGATTACCATGGATGCGCTCCTTTACAATGAAAGATTTGATATCGTACGGTATATCCTCTTCAGTTTTCCATGTGATTGTATTATCATTTTTGCAAGCCTGGTTGGCTACCCAGTCAGCAACTCCATTTTATTCACGGTATGCATGAGTAATAATTCACTTTTTCATATTTCTTATTATCTCCTTATCACCTTATATAATGTTCTCGATCAACCATGAAGGAGGTGAGACATTATGAAGACACTTAACAATGTTCAAGGAGTCCCTTTCTAACCATAAATTTTGGTAATTGAACTCCTTAGCAAGCATAAGACCTTGATAAGTTGCATGGCTTCCGCAACATGATTGTTTTGGATACCTATAGGAATAGCCCTAATAACTCTGCATATACCTTTTTCATCACAAATCACAACTCCATACCCAACATTTCCAGGGTTGCCTTTAGAGGCCCCATCAAAGTTCACCTTCATCCACCCTATAGGGGGACATTCCTGGACAACCTCTTCCCTAGGATTTCTTTGATCATCATTTTTAGATTCTATTCTCCAATTCTTTGAAATATCAAAATCCCCCACCACCCTAGTATTGGGATTGCATTCCATGATTTTATAGTTTTCAATAATCAATCTTTTTGTTCTTTCAAATAGGTTTTTAGGAGGGATAGATTTATCTCTGAAGATTCTATCATTCTTCTCTTTCCAAATAGCCTACACTATGTGAGGCAAAGCAATATTCCATATCCTTTTTATTGCCTTATTCACTGATAATATTCCAAGAGCTGAACATTATTTGAACATCCAAAGGAAAAACCCAATCGAGCTTAAGAGTCTTCAAAAGAAGGGACCAAATTTATTCAGGAAAGGGACTGTTAGGGATTTTTCTTGTATGAACCACAGTGCTTGAAATGACTACTTAAACACCATGCCTTCTAATACTGATTCAGAGACAAGAAAAGCCTAATTGGTAAGGACAGGATAAGGTCCTTCTTCATTTTTGAGTTCCACATATACTCAGGCAGGTTTTACCTTCTATGATTGCTGTTTACACAGTATGTTATAGTGTGGACATTGATTTTCTATGTATCTTTGTTAAATCAACTTATAAGTCATCTTGCAAATAACCAAGCATAACCAGATGCAAGATATAACCATACAAACCATAGTTGTAAGCATAACAAGAACTAGTGATACAAGGATTTTCATCCTTCTTTCTTTTCTTATAGGAGGGATAACCTAATGATTCATTCTCCAAGGAATCACTAAAATGGACACTGTCCTGCTGACATAGGTCCTTACTGAGTTTATTTTATTTGTTCTTAGTAACAAAGTATTTTGATTGGATTGGTTTTGATAACTTGGAATAACTTAGACAAAGATAGATTATCAGACTAATTTCTGGACCAGTGCCTATCCTTTGGGCTATAGAGTCAAATAAGAGAAGATATCATAGAAACAAAATACAATAAGCTGCCTTACAACCTACATGCAATTCAGATAAGTTGCCTTACAATTTATCCTTTTACCTCAAAACTATTGTATCAAATCCTTAAACAAAGCAGTATGCTCCCTGAAACTACTCACAAAACTTAGTTCTTTCCTTAAAAGAAACTTGCAAGCAATTAGATAGTTACCTAATAACCAAAATGCTTCAGAATACCTTGTAAACTTAACATAAAAGAGCATACACAGAGAATAAAGAGACAGCAATGGAAGAGAGTAAAATTGCACCATATATTATTTATATGATCCAGGTTTCCATACATGAAAGATTATACAGCTTCAAAAGATAGTCAGAAGTTCAGAACATCTGAATTCTGCAATATATTATCTCTTTTCCAAAATGTTCCAACATCAAAGACCCCTTAACAATTACAACTCTTTTGCTATATATAGGTTTTTGACCATCTTGGAATCCCTTAAGGATGCAACAAGCTTCAGATGGTCATAGAAAACCTAACCCTAAAGTTACAAGAGAGACAAAAGAAAGAGAGAGAAGAAGCGGTGAAAGGACTAAGTCAAAAAGATAGAAACAAATATTTCTTATTCTTCTCCTGATCTGGCGATTGCAATTAGATTTGTAGATGGTAGCTGGTAGCATTTATGTTGAGTCTAGATAGTTGTGCTTGCCTACTTACCTACATTCTCCTTTTGTAATAACTGTCCCTCTTGTCTTGAACAGTGTAGTGCCAAGTGTTCACCTTACTGATCATCCAAAATTTCTTCTTCTTCTACAGGCTTCTTTTTCTTAGGTGTAGTCATAACCTCCCAAGCTTTCACTTCATCATCTGATGGCCACTTGAAGTCCCGAGTACTCTATACTTGCACCTTTTTCCTGTCCCATCTAGCATCAGTGATGTTTTTGAAATCAAGTAGGAATTTGTTGATGTCAGTCTCTGCTTTGAAGGCTTCATCCAATATTTTATTGAATCCTTCTATATCAACATCCGTTCCCAAAAGAAAATCCTCTTCACTAGGCATCTTGCTGTCAAACTCACTCTTCCAGGCATCTACAGCCTTTACTTGGTCATCATCTCCCCTTAAGGAAGGAATAAACCTATTAAAATCATTTGAAAAGAGGCTCAATTTAACCTCTATCTGGTTCAATTTTCCTTTGAAGAATGAGAGAGAAATATTGACTCTTTTGATCTCATCTTCAACTTCAGTGACTATTGGAGGAAAATCTGGTCTTATGGCTTGTAAAGATGACAACTTCTCAAATAAATTTTCCCTAGTAGACCACTTTGTAAAGTAAGGGTTTAGAATGGCAAGGTAACCCATTGCCTCAGTATGCAATGCTGGAAATTTATTGTATGTATTGACTACAACATCAGTTTTGTCTTTTAGAATCTCAATTCTATGTTGTAGTATGCCTTTCAATGCCTTCAAAGCAATTGCATTTCCCTTTTCTTCATCCACCTTTTGTTCTATAGCCTCCTCTGATTTAGGCTTATCCTCAATTTGCATTGGTGGTGGTTGTGTAGGTACATATACCACCTCAGCTTTGCCTCCAATTCTTCTGTCAATGTCTTGATCATCTGATCTCGCTGGTATAGTTGTATGTGGCACATATCCCTATCCTTAGACAGTGCACTTGTTTCTTCCAGCAAAGTACTATACCTTTTAGACAATTGTTTGGTCTTGTCTTCATTCAGTTGAGCCCAGTGTGTCATAATTTGGGAAATTTCTAAGTCCCCTGTATTTTGTATAGACCACACCATTCGATTCCCCACCATGTTTTCCTGAATATTTACTAACTGGGGCTTTTGGTCTTTTGGGCTTAGGCTCCACATTGCAAAAGCCTGAGATTTTGGGCTATACCCAAATCCTTTTATCATATCTCCTACCTGGACCTCACTAGCCATTTTAAGATCGGGCTACTTTTTGATTTGGTCTATAATGAAAGCAGATGCCAAATCCCATCCCTCAACCAATAATATTCCACTTCCCAGCACCATCTTCCTGGCATCCTCATGTGAAATGTCCTCATTCTCTAGATCATAATTCTGTAAAGCCACTAGGGCTTCATTTGTTATTGTCTCTTTCCCATCAACTGTTAATTGAGATCTTATTTTCTCTATTTTGTGACATCTTAGGAAGTCTTTAAACTCCTCTAATTTTACAAAGCTATCATCATCTAGAAACTTTTGTTGATGAAGCAATCTTTCATCAACACAGGCCTTGAGTGGTATCTCAATTTCATCTTCTAGGTCAGGCCGTTGCTTCTTGCCTTCCATGATTGCTTTTCTTAGGTTATGGTCATATAACCTAGTGCCAGGTACTAAGGCCTTAGCCTTGTCTTTTTTCTTACTTTGTCCTTCCACTGAAGGTTGCCCTAATTCCAATTTTTGCTTCTTTGCAGCAGGCTCCTCTACATCATCAGGCTGGGTGGCAACTGTCAGATCTATAATGTGTCCTTCTGCTCCCTGCAACTGTGGAATCTCAGCCATTTCTTGCTCTGAGGCTTTTTGTGGTGAAGGATACATGGGAGGATGTGCATAATCACTATCATCACCACTATCATATTCTGACTCTGAGTGTTCAGGTGTTTGAGCACCTTTCTTGTCTAGAACTGTATCCAGTTTCTCTACAAGCACATAATAGTTATCTATCATGGCCTTGATTCTATCAAAATATGGGAGGTTAGGGTAAAAACCCACAAAAGATAACCCATTTCTTTTTATTTGTGTCTCCAGCTTCAACAACTCCTGGATTCGCAGTCTTCTTGTGTGAATGTCATCTTCATCCAAGATGTTCCTTGTTGAATCTTCTTCAATACATTCACAGTGGACATTGGTATTAGGGATGGTAGGAGTATACAACTTCCTAACCCCTGCCATGAAACCTTTTTGGTCAATGTACCTATAAGGGGCTGCCCCAATTTTGTATTTTCCCAACCATTGACCCACTTCATCAATGGCATTCTTGCCAATTGTAAAGTTGGAAATTTTGAACTGCCTAGGGGTTATAGTCCCCTTTTTGTGTAGTGCAAAGTGCTCATTATCTGTTAACATCAACTGCCATATGAATTCTATTACAACCACTCTTATAGGCACATGATATGGTAATAAATGAGGTGGGTGAATACACCCATATACCCTAAAAATGGTGTAATTCTCCTCCAAGAAGAAATCACCCCAATTGTGTTTTCCAGGCCAATTATCTATATACTCATAGGGCCTAAGAAATTGTATAACCTTCAAAGGAACTCTAGTTCTGCTTGTTACCAAAATTTGTACAATTGGATACACAATCCAATTCTGAAAAGCACAGTAGTCACACTCCCTAGAAGTGTAATTCCAAACTCTCACCCAAAATTGGATAGGATTTGGTGCTGTTTGATAGAATCTCTGAGGAGACAAGTTATGAACATCCATGATTACAAAATTGAAGTATAAGAGGAGATGCATTAGGACTGAGTAATGCAAAATTTTTGGCTCCTTCTCCTTTGGATTCTTTAATCTTTTCTGGGTTGCAATGAAACCCTCATGCATTTCATCTATTATATGTTGTATGTAATCATAGCTGGTGCTTGAATGTACCTCTTGCAAGTCTAGTACTATCATTAAGATTCCAGCATTGATTTTCTCTGTATCTCCATCTATCCCTAGCACTCTACATAGGGCATAAGCATTGTACTTAATGTAGAAGTGTAGATCCTTATAATAATATGGATTTGGCTCAACCATAGGACCTAAGTAATTTTTCAATTCTTTTAACATATGTATCTGCAATAAGCCTTTTGCAATACCAGGCTTTGAACTATACCTCTTCTCCTGTTTTGTGATGTCAATCTTAGTAGACATGGTGCTGAATAAGCCAAAGGCTTGCATGAATGAATTCCTGTTTAATATTAGTAGGGCAGTGCCATCATCCATTTTAATGGTCTTTGTCAGGACATCATAGTGATTGGCTAGGTCTAAAAATAGGTCTACATCTAAGAAGACATCAGGAACAAGCAATCTAGCTAAACCACATGTCCAAGGGTTTGATACTGGGATGGGCTTATCAGAATTTTTATAGAAATAGGTGAAAAGGGAGAAACCTATTGTGCCCGGGGTCACAAAATCTTGAATGTTCTTGTACTCATCCAAGAGGACATTAGCATTGGCCTTCTTATTTTGCGTTGAACCTGGCAGGAGACGGAGAAACTCATCAGAGAAACTTGCCTTTCCTTTCTGTTCCTCTTCACTCCCTCCACTTGTCGAAGCAACACTCATAGCCCTGCTCATGTTTTCAACACCTTGAATCTCTTATTCCTTTCCGATATTGAAACAAATCTATTTCTGAAATCAATTGACTATTCTGTGCACAATTTCCTGCAATTTAGAACTCTCTGATCAACTCTGGAAACACTGCAAACTGAGCAAGATATCTCTTCTTTCTGAAAACTTAGCAACTTGAGCTCAGAAATCTAAAAGCACGATAAATGAAAATGAATGCACAATCAACTCCGTATAGCCATCATTCTGAGTACACAGCTCATAATTCAAAAACATCAGTTCTGTCATTAATTCGGCATGCTGTGAACTTGAATAAAAACCTAGCCGTAGTTTCTGAGCTTGACAGAAAATCAAATTATGAAAGTGAATCCTCAGAGCAATCCAACTACATTCAAAAGGGCTAACATGTCACATTGTAATTCGTTAACTATCTTACATCTAATCTACTCTTTTTGCATATTAATCAAAATGCAAACCTGTGATTGGCTGTCGAGCGATTCATAGTGTCACATCTAAAAAAACTACCGCCATTTTTTAGATCTTGGCATCAGGCGACTGCGCGACTGCATTAAGTCTTTTTGTCGTGGGCCTCTGTCACTAACCATGGTTCCATCTCAAGACATGGCGAAAATGTGTTTTCCTACCTTTGGCTGACCCAAGTGATTATCTGGCGATCACGTGACATAACTGAAATCATAGTCGCATAATTTCCTGCAATTTAGAACTCTCTGATTAACTCTGGAAACACTACAAACTGAGCAAGATATCTCTTCTTTTTTAAAACTTAGCAACTTGAGCTTGGAAATATGAAAGCATGGTAAATTAAAATGAATGCACAATCAACTCCTTATAGCCATCATTCAGAGTACACAGCTCATAATTCAGAAACATCAGTTCTGTCATTAATTCAGCATGCTGTGAACTTGAATAAAAACCTAGCCGTAGTTTCTGAGCTTGACAGAAAATCAAATTTTGAAAGTGAATCCTCAGAGCAATCTAACTGCATTCAAAAGGGCTGACATGTCACATTGTAATTTGTTAACTATCTTTCATCTTAGCTACTCTTTTCTCACAGTAATCAAAATGCAAGCCTGTGATTGGCTGCCGAGCGATTCATAGTGTCACATCAAAAAAAACTACTGCCATTTTTTAGATCTTGGCATCAGGCGACTGCGCGACTGCATTAAGTCTTTTTGTCATGGGCCTCTATCACTAACCATGGTTCCATCTCAAGACATGGCTACAATGTGTTTTCCTACCTTTGGCTGACCCAAGTGATTATCTGGCGATCACGCGACATAACTGAAATCATAGTCGTGCACAGTTAATAGTAACTCATCATTCATTCTAAGACTTTATGACTAACTGTCTTCTTAACCTTTTACGGTTATCTCCCTATCGCCAAATGCTCTTATTCTATCTCAAGACTACGCGACAATGCTTAGTCGCGCGATCGCAAAATCAAGTCCTGAGCTTTTAATTTTACCACAATAAGTTATAAGCGCCCCTTTTCCACTTCTGACGACCGCGCGACATACCTTAATCGCCAAGTTGGGAGGAATTTTCCCTTGGGGCACTTTTCTTCTCAGACTTCGTGACCACCATTGGATCTTCTAATTCTTTCATCTGACGGCTATCGCTTAATCGCTCAATGTTTCTTACATACCCTTAAATCTCTCTCAGACATCACGATAGAAGGCAAAGCACTTAGTCTCATTGTCGCTGGATCCACTTTCTGCTTTTGGCGACAATACGATAATCTTTTGAACATCCACTCATCTTATGACACATGTCACTTGATCATTGGTTCACCTACTGCATAGTAGAGAACTGAGTCATCATCTTGTTCTGGCGACATCCCGACTATACTTTACTGTAAACCACAGACGGTCAGTCGCAAAGTCTGAGTTAAAATCTCTTAACTTCCATTCCATTTCGAGACCCTGTGACTGAAGGCTTCGCATAACTGTTAACTTTGGCCTGATTTGGCGATAACGCGACATAAGGTAATCGCGAAGTCTGAGAACATTTTCATAACTGCTAACTTTCTCCTGCGATTACTTGACTAAGCAATGGGTCC
Organism: Thuja plicata; assembly: GCA_018584345.1. NCBI lineage: Eukaryota > Viridiplantae > Streptophyta > Pinopsida > Cupressales > Cupressaceae > Thuja > Thuja plicata. The sequence continues at coordinate 509,556 of MU225463.1, forward strand.
CTTTTGCATAAAGCTTTATAACATGACTATCTTGCAACTACCTGACATGAAAGGAATCGCTGAGTCTCAGAAGGCCAAAGGAATATTCTGAAGTTGAATGAGACTACGCGACACAAGGAAAATGTGAAGTCGGGAAGACAATTGAAATATTCGCTCGGGCTAACGCGACGAGGCGACTTAAATTAAAACACATGCCTTAAGTGGAACGAAAAAGAAAGAACGAAATAGAATGCCATGACCTAGGGTTTTAATATTTTAACATTTAACACTTGGAAAGACAAGGGTTTTCAGGGTTTTTACAAATTGAGCAAGGTTTAGACTTGAAAACCTGAAACTTAACATAGGCAAGGACATAATGAACAAGAGATAACTGAATTGAGCATAGCAGAATACAGAGAGAAGAACAAGGAACCAGGAAAACTATCAAAACAAGAAATACAACCAACATGGACAATGGATAAACAAGTGGTTAACTGACTCTTCCTCCTTCCTGCAAAGAAAACACATGTTAGGTAAGTTCATACCCCTTATCTTTAGGTTATCAAGAGTTAGGATCTTATTTTGAAGCACCATCTAGAAGAAAATATTTATTTTGGGGATCAGTCCTTTCATCCAAGATTTGGCCCATAAGGGAGCATCTTGATTGTCAAAATTTTGATTGTAGGAAGAAGCCAAAGTAAAGTTACCATCAGTGGTAAATTTCCAAATCAGGTGGTCTTCCTCATTTCTCAAAATGAATGAATTGAGGGTCAAATTCAAGGATTTAAGAGCAAGATCAATAGTGGCGAGGTCCTTCCAATGACCACCATCCCAGTAGTCAGCAACTTTGGATCCTATACTAAGTTTACAATGGGCAGCATGGATACCCCAAGGGGGGGTATCTGAAAAGGAAGAGTCACCAATCCAAACATCCTCCCAAAATTTTACCTTATCACATTTTCTCACTTTCCATCTAGCCCCCCTTTTGATGAGGTCTTTATTTTTAGTCACATTCTTCCAAATGCAAGACCCAGCTAGAATCTCTTTGCTGGCTATAAAATTTTGGAGAGACGGAATGTCCCTTTTATACTTATTGTTCCATATAATGCTTCATCCCCCTATGATCTATAACTCCTCCAACCAAGCTTAGCAGGAAGGGATTTATTCATATTCTTTAATTTTCTGAGACCAGGACCCCCTTGGATTTGGGCATGCACACTTTTTCCCAAGAAACCAGAGCAAATCTATTTTTATTTTCAACTCCTGACAAAGAAAGTTTCTTTGGATTTTCTCAATAGCTTCAACATATTTATTCGGAATTTTAAATAGACTTAAAGCATAAAGAGGTATACTTTGAAGGGAGAATTTTAGAAGTTGAACTTTACCAGCCTGGCTGAGAAGAGCATCTTTCCACCCAGTGAGCTTCTTGTGAAACTTGTCAATATTAGAACTCTAGAAAGCTTTAGGAGGATTTAGACCAAGGGGAAGACCCAAATAGGTGGCACAAAGCTGACCAATTTAACAATCCAAAAATCTACTAATTTTTTGTTGTTTGTAATCAAGAGTATTGATGAAAAAAGGGAACTTTTGTTCCAATTAATGATTCTCCCAGTGGCAGTACCATATTTATTAAGAGATTTTTTAAGATGCCTATTTTTGGTGATTGAAGCTTGACTCATAAAAATAGAGTCATCCACAAACTTTCGGTGAGAACAAACCTGATTAGTAGATGAAGGTCTGAGCCCTTTTAGATTTCCCATTTGGACCAATTTGTTAATGTATCCCCCCAAACATTTTCCTAGAATGATAGAAAACACAAGTGATAGGGGGTCTCCTTCTCTAAGACCCCTGGAAGATTTAAAGAAAGGAGTAGGGGAACCATTAACCAACACTAGAAATATGTAACTAAAGAAACAAGCTACATTAATATATTAATACAATTTTGATTGAAGACAAAAGCCATCAGAGTCTTCTGAAGAAAGTCCTAGTCAACTCTATCTTAGGCCTTTGACAGATTAATTTTCAAAATGAAACCTTCTTTCCTTTCCATAACCAGAGAATGAATGTTTTCATGGATAGTAATTATTGAGTCCAAGATCTGTCTTCCTGGAACAAAACCAGTTTGTTGTTGTGAAATAATCCTAGGGAGAAAAAATAGGATCATGGAAGTAATAACCTTTGAGATTATATTATAAGTGGAGTTGCATAGACTGATAGGCCTAAAGTGATCCATAACATCAATTTCAACCTTTTTAGGGATAAGAGCAATGAAGGTACCATTGATTTATTTTAAGATTTTCTTGGAGCCAAAAAATTCTTTGACAACATTCATGACATCCTTTTTGACAATGAACCAGTACTTTTGGAAGAAGAACATAGGATAGCCATCTGGTCCAGGGTCTTTTCTGCCTTCAAAAGAAAATATAACCTTCCTTATTTCTTCATTAGAGGAGATAGCATTAAGAAACAAGTTGTCATCTTTAGTGAGAATTTTAGGGATGCTCTCCAAAATTTCATGTTGATTATTCTGATCCAGAAAATTGTCCTGAGTTAGAAAACTAAAGAAAATATCCTCAGCCTCCTTAGAGATATCCTCATTCTTCTCCACAACTTTATCATTCACCTTGAGTTTGGAAATTCTATTTTCTACTTTCTGCTTTATGGTTGTCATGTGAAATAATTTAGAGTTTTTGTCCCCTTCTTTTAGCCAAACATTTATAGCTCTTTGTTTCTAGAAATTTTCTTCATTATGAACTATATCATGATATTTTATCACGACTTCACTCTTTTTCTCCTTTGGAACACTCTTATATCCATCTTTTTGAATAGAGACCTGAATATCCTTTAATTCCAACAGAATATCAGCCGTAGAGGAAAAAATATTGCCAAAAGATTATTTTATCCAACTCCTGATATTATCCTTAACATGTCTGAGTTTATTAGATAATTTGTACATAGAAGTACCTTCAATCTTAATTTGCCACCATTTTCTTAATCTATAAACCAAATTAGGATGAATAGTCCACATTTTTTTAAATCTAAAGGGGAAATGCCTTCTCCTAGAGATTGGGTCAGTAATGAAAGAAAGAGGATAATGGTCTGATCCCATTCTAACAAAAGTAGTCAAAGAACAATAATAATGTTGATACCAATCATCAGAGATAAGGGCCATGTTAAGTCTCACCTAAATAAGCTCACCATCTTTTCTTCTATTGGTCCAAGTGTATTTAACTCCCTGTAGGTCAATGTCTATCAGGGCTTGTCTAGTGATAAAGTTCATCAAGTCAAGTCTGTTGTCTAGATTTGGCTGGCTACCACCATTTTTTTCATCTTCCTTCAAGGGAGTATTAAAATCTCCCATAATAAGCCAACAATCATTCACAAAAAATTTCCAACCTGATCAAGGTTATACCAAAATGTTTGTTTGTCATTTTTGGTGTTAGGAGCGTAGACATTCGTGAGGACCCAAGTTGATCTATCCTTAATATGTTGAAATTCGATGCATGCCAAGTTGTTTTCTTGGATAATTAAATTGCCCTTAATAACATCCCCATTCTAGAAAGTGGCGATACCTCTAGACGAACCTTCTGAGTTCCCTCCACTCACAAAAATATTTCTAAAAAAATTTAAGCTTTCAACCTTCTCCTTAGACATTTTAGTCTCTTGAATCAACAATATATCTGGTCTATTATCTCTGACCAAGTTTCTAATTAATTCCTACTTGTGAGGGTTATTTAACCCTTGAATATTCCAAGAGATGATCTTCATTTCTTTTTGACTAGTCTAGCCTGGGTGATGGTTTTCTGAGTACCATCCACTATGTTCTTGGCAACCCCCTGATTTCTTTTTCTAGCATTTAGAGGTCTCCCCGGTAACTGTTGGCTTCCTCCAACATCTGGTAGATTGAGTCTTGTGTTCATTATCGATTTAGAAACATTTTTTTTATTTCATTTTGAACTCTCTACTTTTGCAAAAGTATCTGCGTCAAGATCAGAATTTTCCAGCACCTTATATATTTCTTCCTTGTTTCCCCATTTAGGAATTTTCATCTCCTCATAGAATTCCTTAATAGTAGATGGAGAGTTCTAAGTTATATCAGAGAGCCCAAGTTCTAGGACTATGTCTTGTTGTCCATCCTCAAACTCTATCTCCCCTTTATTTGGTCATTTTTCCTCATTCAAGTTGTTTGATTCTCCCTTCTCTTGGGTTATTGACTGATTTCCTTCTTCCATCATCTGACTAGGCTTATCTTGAACAATATTATCCTCTTTATTTTCAATTTCTAGAGTATCACGAACATCACCCTCCTTCTTCTCAATCTTGTTGTCATTCTTAGCCCGATTCAAGTCAATAGAGTTTATCTCACCCGAATCCTCCATATCATTCTTTTGTTGTTCATTCCATCTGATGGAATCCTTTTCTTTTTTGTTATTCCTCTTATTATCTTCAGGTTTTCTGCTTTCATCCATCTTTTATTCTTCCTTACTTGCGATAGATCTAGATACACTATCTAAAGATTCTCCACTCTGTCCAACTGGTTTCCAAACCTTCTTCTACTGAACCCTCTTCGTGATGTTAGCAGGACAGTTTTTGGCCCAATGCCTCACCTTCTTGCAGCGGAAGCAAGCAAAGGGGATGGATTCAAAGTAGAGATTTTGAGTCCACATCCCTAGCTTAGATTCCATTTCAATTTTGTTAGGCATGTTAGCTTTAGGGATGACTCCAACAAATATTCTAGCATGCGTCAATCTACTTGTTGACGCAGTAATTGGATCTATTGATAACAATTCACCAAATGAGCTCACTATCCCACAGAAGACATATTCATTCCAATACTCAAGAGGAAGCCCAGGGAGATTTTCCCATACAAGGACTTGTACCATGAAATCCTCATGAAGATCCATGTTTGGGTACCATTTCTGTAACACCATTGTGCTTTTCCTTATAATCCACGGTCCACTACTAATTATCTATTTCCTGTCTTCTTCGTAGGAAAAAAAGAAAGAAAGGTAGCCTTTTTTCATAGCAATAACATCTACATGTCCCTTAAGTAGCTATCATTTCTTAACAAAAGCTCTCACTACTTAGATATTAGGTCTAACCCCAATGAATCGACCAACAAGCAATTTTTCCATCATTTTCTTATTATGATCAATAATTTGATAGAGAATGGCAATAACATATTTCCCCTCAAAAATATTTGAAATATTTCTTACAGACGGGTGAGTTGACTTACCTATTGGCTTGACTCTGAAAAGTGAAGACCATTTTGTAGCCTCAGTCCCCGTATTGTTTGGTACAATTTGTCCTCTGGGTCCCCCTCCTTGGTCCCCAAAACCCGCGAGTCCATCTTTTTTCTTATGCTCTGCATCTTCCCTTCCTAAATCAATAGGGATTCCCCCTATTTCAAAAGGCTTGCACCTCCTACACAGATCCCACTCACAGAAGAATTTGAAATTTGATTTCCCACCTTCGCTCCCCGCTCATCATTAGAGTCAGAGTTTTTGTAGTTATAGTGTGCTGAACATATTTGTGGGACAATTGCCTTGACACCTCATATCTAATCAATTGATCCTAATCCAAAAAACTAATTTTTTTTATATGCATTACATAAGCTTCTATTGTAAGTGAATACAAGAAAATGTAAGAAAGTAAATTGTGAAAATGACATTCACAATGAATGTTTGTGAGGCTATGATGTTGCCCCTTTGGAGGCTCTACTTGAAGATCTCTACAAGGGTGTTTACCCTTGATTCTCTAGCCCCAAAACCATGCAACAGTGATGTAGAGACTCAATGGGGGTTTCAAACACTTTTAAGACACCTTTGACATGTACCACTCCTTGGTTTTAAAATGGGATTTTTGGGACCAACTTCACAAGACAACCACATGTCTCCTCCATAAGGTTACAAGGGACAACTTGGAAAAAAAAAACATCTTATAGAGGGGCATTGAATTTAGGATGTTTTGAGCATGATTTGACAACAAAAATCCCAATCAATACTTCATACAAACTTTGGAATACCAATGAAACTATTTCCTTGTTTAACTGCTACTAGGCCTACTAGCCTTGTCAACCCAAGCTTGGGAAATCAAATTGCAATAAATGATCATGGACACCATTTTAGGTGTTATTTGCAATCCTCTTGGCATGATACAACTCACATTCCAAAATGACAACATGCTTTGTGGATCCCACTGATCAAAAGGTGACTATTACAATATTTTTAAGGCCTAAATTAGGCCACTTTTCCAAAGTGACTACCCCCAATTTGCACCACAAAATTAAACCAACACCATGGAAATATATAAAACAACTCAAAATAAAGCAACCAATTGGTTTAAAATGCCTAAACCCCTCAAATTGGTTCAGTTTTACAATTTTGTAAAAATAGTGATCAAGTTTTTCACTTTCACATAGAATAACATGCATATAGCTCATGATTTCTCCCTCCACACATAGTTTTCTATTCTTTACCCACCATAATCTCAAAATAGGTTATTATGCCTTTCATCTCCACAAATTATGGCCATTTCTAATAGTGTAAAACAAACTTGTCAACATTTTAATGTCCAAACCCTTGTGGAAGAGGATTTTAGACCAACTTTAGTAAAATAATGATATCTCCTTCAAAACTAAATGAAAATTTCTCAAAATGGATGCATTAGAAACTAGACTCGACCCTCTTTCCAACCATGTCATTAACCATTTCATATCATTCTTCTAAGAATTCAATACAACTCCCAAAAAAAATATCACTGAAAATAGTAAGCCTACCCCTTATGATAGTTAATATCTTAAAGAATAAAGTATGGCTCTTTTAAAATAATGAAAGATCTTTGTGACTGTGGAAAACATTTTTTTTATAACGAACTATCATTGTTTTGCATTTGATTGCATATTACTATTGTTTGGTACATTCTCCATGTTTTATATACTCTAAATAGTGCTTATTTGGGCTTATAATAAACACAAAACACTAAAAGCTTATGCACAGACACAACATTGTACTTAATATATATTTTTGGGGTTTCTAAAATAACCAATTTCTTCACATTGTACCAAGGTGTTTCTCTGATGTCTCTGACTTCTGCAAGTAGTATCTTCTCTATGTAATATTTAATCGCAATGCCAAGAGTTTGAAAGATAATTTTTCTTGTATGTTGTGCTCCACATACCCAACAGACTTCTTTTATCTCTCTACGATCTCTATGAAATCTCATACTTTTAATTTTTATTCCCCATGAGAATTATAACTTTTCTTAGTTTATCAAATTTGTAAAGAATTGAAATGATAAGTTCTCTTAAATTTTATGATGTATAATTTATGAAGGATAAGTTTTCTTAGTTTTTCAAGTTGAATTTATAAAATATGTACAGAGTTGAAAGGATAAGTTTAAATTTTTAAATACTATATAAACTTTATACCACTTATAAAACACTTTCATCATACCTAAAATGCTTGATTATTTCATACCTAAAAACTAAATAGACAAATGAATTAGAAGTGTTGATGTTCCACATTTTGCATACATGTGTACCACAACATTTCCAACTATAATATCAGATAAAAATCCACTTTCCATTATGTCTTGATAGAATTCTATGCCGTGTTCCAAACATCTTATTTTGTCATAGGCAGGGAGAATGTTGTTTTGAAACAGATAGGGAGAATGTTGTCAAAAGTTGTGGAATTTGGTTTTGTAACGCCCTACTAGGGAACCCAGAATGACAAAGCTTCTAACCACTAAAGTTGCAAGTAATTTTATTTAAAACAACCAACATGAAAATACTTTACAATGATTACCTAATTCGCGAACATGAATATCGTTTCTCTTAACAACATAAAGTATCATTTAAGATCTAACTCAACCTATGTCCTTCACAGGTTCCCTAATGTTGTTACTTAACAACATGAACCAATCTATTAGTGAGATATTCCTAAACTGCATTATTCTTGATTCATTTTAGTACACCAAGTAAATATTCCTATTGTTAGAACTGTGAAATTTGGCTAGATCTTTGTAAAATTTTTCCAAATTTGACATCATTTTTTGTAAGCCTTGTTGAAAATTTTCCTTATTTTTCAAGCAAATGGAAATCAGATTGTCAAGTAAAAAATGTCCTAAGTCTGAGCTAGATTTTTCCTTGTTTTTCCTTGTAAAATAACTGTGGAAGATTAATCAAATTCAAAATGTCTATGTCTGCAAGTTAGTGGTCTATGTTTAGAGGTTAGCGTAGGTTCGCAAGGTTAGACCAATATAACATAAAAGACTTGTGACCTTGCAAGATAGTTAAGTCTTTTATGTCGTGCTTTCACAAGGGTCTTTTTCTTAAGTGTCAAGCAGTTGAGACCTTGCAAAATAGGTAGTTTGGAATTCAACACATAGTCGCGAGTCAGTTATCTGGTTAAGTCTTTAAGTTGCGACCATGCACTGAAGTTAAGTCAGACGGTCAAGTCATGCATATTCCAAGGTCATAAGATAGTTAACAATCAGTATCAAGCGGTTGTGACCATGCGATGAGGTTTCTAGCTGTTAAATGAAGTGTGCATATTTTCAAAAGTTTTCAAGAGTCAAGTTACCAAGGTGTGAACATGTGAGAAGATGCCATGTGTCATAATTTTAAAGACTGGCCAGTGTTTTATTATAAATTATAGGGTTGCGAGTGTTTTATAACGGCCAAGGAATTTGTTGCGATGATGCAAAAGGTTGTCACATGTTTAAAGAAAATATAAAGTGAAAATATTTGGTGCAGCCCTGCAAGGTTTAAAGGAGATGATTTTGTTTGCATGAGGTGTTGTGAGATATTGACACGTATACATGGTATCACAATCAATGGTTGGCGCATAGTCACAGGATGCTTTGGAAAATATATTTGAAGCTTGCAGCCTTGCAAAAAGGTTAGAGATAGCTACTGGCGCAAGGTCGCACGGTTATGATGTAGTTTCCCCTGAGGGTTGCGACCATGCGGAGATAACTGGTACGTATTGGTGCAAGGTCACAAGTCACATTTTGAGGCATAAAGCTAAAATTTATGCCACTGATACAGTTGACTGGAGTTGAAAAGAAAAAAGTTGGATTAGAGGTGAATGGGAAAGTGACATGACAATGATTTGTTGACACATTATTCAAATGATTTTTTACAAAAGTACTCAAGGTTTCTGACTTTGTAGCCTGATGACATGACCGTTTTCATTTTGTGGCTAACTACAGTTATTATGAGTGTTAACATTAATTGTGAGTTGATGGACAAGGAATTGGTACTTGAGAGAAATCTTTAAAGCAACGTCCATATCCATAATTTGTGTATCCATTGCCAATATTTTTTTCTATGAGAAGCAAAGTGCCTTGAGAATTAAACCATTGTAGTTGCAGAAAGAATTATTGTAGAGAAGGAGCTTTCATGTCTAGTTCAGAGAGTTTTTTATTTGGGAGAAATTGAAGAACTCGGTACTTCTACCTAGTCCATGGCTATAGGGACGCAAAAAAAAGAAAAATCTTAAGAAGAATGGGTTCAGTTGCTGCCAGGAACCTCAAATGCAATATCATCCAATGATCAGACATGGTAGGACACATGTTCTCACTGCAAGAATCCAGATACTTTGGGTTCTTCTGGTGCATCACTCTTCTTGTTTTTATTCAACAATAGAACAAGAGATGTTCTAGTTTGTAATCCATGGGTTTTGAATATGGCTAAATTGATTTTTCTTGATGTGTTCATGGATGTTAAACTAGTAAGGGTGCTAGCAAAACATTATTTCTCGCTTACAAAATGTATAAGGAAGACAAACAAAGTTGCTCTGGTGAGAATTGATAGAGCTAGTCTTGTGGAAGAATTCGACATTTCTGGTGCCATGAGTGTAGATATAGACTTGGATAATGAAAAGAGGCTATATCACCTATACAAGACTATTTTGAAGAAGAATATAATGCCCAAATTCATGCCCAGGGATGGGAAAAGACCTATACCTGTCCCAGATAATATGAAGGAGCCTTTTGATTTGGATACATTTTACAATTTCTTCAAATATACAGTATATGGTCTCTGCAAGGTATTGGGAGCTAAAGGAGGAAAGCCAGTCATAGAAGAATTATTGATGAGGGATATGGATATCCAACATCCCCATGTGAACAAATAATATGATTACATTGGCTATATAGTCGACATAATTTAGAGTGACCTAGAGGAAATACGAAGCAATCCTTCCAAGATTGAATTCAAATGCTACTCGATCCTCATGCATCTCATTTTTTACTACAATACTGACAACATGGATAAGGATTTGATCCTACTGAAGGAGGATATGGTCATGATGATGCCAATTCATTTATGGAAAAGGGTATGGGAAAGCACTACTCATCTTTCTTTATTTTTACATTTTGAAAATTGGATTGTGAACTGTTAGAGTAATAAGTTATTTCTCTTATTAATTAAATCATTTTGATTTAATCATTAAGTTACTTATCATCTCTAGTTTACTTAAGCTAAAATTTAGGCATATAATAATTAATTCTTTTATTAATTATTATCATGCAACCTAGGTTTTTCCCTTTTAGAGTTTTGATCACCTTTATAAGATTTGATCTCTTTGTAATTATTAATAATTGAGGATTCTATTACATTGAGAAGTTTCTCTCTATTGTTTGCACATGATGTTTCCTCTTTCATCGATCTATTATTTCTGGCCTCAATAGCTTTTTCTTCTCTCTTTCTACGATAGGTTTCCATGTAGGTGATTCTTGGGAGTTGTAGGGTTGAGTTTTCAATTTTTATTTATTTATTTATTTTTATTTTCTCAAAAAAAAATATTGGTACCTCTGCCAATTTTGGCAGTCCTGCCATATTTAGCGGCATCACCAAATCTAGTCAAGCTTCACCAACTTTAGCTGAGGTTTCTTGGGACTCTTCTTGTTTTGGAGCAGTCTTCAGTTTTTTGCTCATAACTTGAGCATATGGTATCATTTTTTGCGCAAATTATATATTGCCAAAAAGATTAATCCAAGCCTGATCCTTTTTTGGAGGTTTGGTTTCCTTATTTTTTTTGTCTTGCAACTATTTTTTCTAGTCAAAGTTAGGGTTCCTATTTGCACTCTAGGAGTTATATCTTTCTCATCTGGGCTCTTTTTTCCAACTTCTCCATATTGTTGGAAAGATGGTTTTGTGCTCTTTATTTTGGTATGGGTCTCATTTCTAGAATCTACTCTAGGTACATTTTATTTAGTTTTTTGCATTTTTGCAATCTGGTGATTGTAACCACCTGAATTTGGTCTATTTCAACTATAGACCCTATTTTCCCTAAGTGTGATCATACCCTCGATTATGTCCAAACAACCCTGTTACTACTTGGCATAATTCTTCGAATCAATTTAATATCCTAGGTGATTTTTATCACTGAATTATATTAACTATTATAGCCATATGATTTAAATCAAATTCAAACCAATTAAATCAAACCAAAATCAAACATGGCTATAGTATTTAATTAT
>MU225463.1:525799-541740 GCA_018584345.1 Thuja plicata
TTGTGTCTTCCACAAAAACAAGGGACACAAGACAAATAATTGTCTCAAGCTTAAACACATTATCCAAGACCTCATCGAAGGAGGTAAGATCAAGGTAGATGGACATACTACCAATGAGGACCATACAACATTCAACAAACCCTTTCCTAATTACAATCAAGGAGAAAAATCTAAAGGGAAAGGTAATGAGGTAAACTACACCTATTCCAAACATGATAATGTGATCAATATGCTCAACATTAAAACTGAATCCATCAATGTGATCACAATTAAGGTTGCCTCATCTTCCTCAAATGTTGTAACCCAGAGCCAAGCACAGGTTATGATCAAGGGACCTCCAAAACTGACACTAGCATCAACATCAAAGGTTCCTATTGTGACTATTCCTAAACCAACAACAAAACACGTGGTCACTATCCCTGGAGAAAAATATGACTTGGTAGACCAATTGCAACAAATCGCTGCCAAAATTTCCATCTTTGAGTTGCTCAAGATATCCACTGTGCATAGAGAAATCCTAGAACAAGCTCTACACGCTGCTAATGTTCCAAAGGATATAGATATAGACAAGTTTCAAGCGATGGTCAATCATATTTCAGCACCGCATTACCTCTCCTTTTCTGAAGAGGATGACAAGTCATTGACCCATCCACACAATCAACCCCTCCATATCAAAGTTCTTATTCATAAATCCCATGTTAGATGTGTATTGATAGATGGAGGCACCAGATTGAATATATGTACACTGGATTTAGTCAGGAGGCTAGGCCTCTCAGAGAAAACAATTGACTCTAGAAACAAGATAACCATCAAAGCTTATGATGAGGAAGAAAGATCCTCCAGAGGTATTATTTGTCTACCCATCAGAGTTGGGCCGATTGAAAGGGATGTCATATGTCAAGTTCTGGATTTACCCCTGGCCTACAATATTCTACTAGGAAAACCATGGATTCACGAGATGCAAGATGTACCGTCCACTTATCACCAATGCATTAAGTTCCCACATAATGGGGTGGAAGTGACAATTCCTGCCGATGCCAACTACACTTGCAACAATATCAAAGAAGCTAGCATGATCCCACACAACAAAGAAGCTATGGATGCAGTTTCTCCTGAAACTACCAAAGACATGGTTATGAAGAGTTTTAACAAGACATTGAAACTTGAAGAGATAGGTATGGGAGAGTACAAGTTGGATTCAACCCCCTCAATGACAGAACTTCCAGTATCACCAAGATCCTATGGAAAACCATCATCAACATTCACACCTCTAAAAGTCAAAGAGACAAAAATACACAAGGCAATTGGCATGATAAAAGCATCAACGTCTTCTTCAGATAACACAGAAGATGAGGTAGTCTTGAACTAGCTTTACAATGGAGAATCGGTGGAATCTGAGGTCAAACATGTTAAGATATCCCCCGAATAGTATGGAAAGGGATATGAGTTCCTTACACAAATGGGATATAAAGGAAAGGGACCCCTAAATGACAAAGGACGAGGGATCATTGAACCCACACCCATGGAGTTCCGCCTCAACAGAGATAAAATGGGATTGGGTTTTACTACTCAATCCAACAAACCTACTTCAAAAGAGGGTCCACCTTTTGAAACAACAAATGATAAAACAAATGAGATAATATTGGAACCATGGCCTTATGAGAGATTACTACATATTGGTACAGAGAATCCTGAATATCAAGGACAATGCTATGTACCTAGTTTTGAGGTACCGTAGGATCTTCACAGCCCTTTGCTAGTACAACCTCCCATTCAAGAGGTAGGAGACACAATAGCAACAATCCCTCAAGAGGTACCCCGACCATAGAACTTACATCCTAACTGGGGGCAATTAGTCACAATTTCACATGTCCTTGATCTACCTCACTTTGATCTACAAGTAGCTAACAAAGTACATCAGATAAACATTGCTGAATACTTAAATAGGTCTGATGATGATGTCACAGAATCTCATGACTATGAATGGGATCGACTATCTATTGCCTCTGAGGAGATTGGAATAGATACAATTCATATGTTTGCAACTTCCTCAGCTCCTAGTAGACGGCCTGACACTCCTTTCAATGATGTTGATCCTCCTGAAGCAGAAGAAGAGTTCCTTCCCCCGATCATTGATTGAGACATTGGTGAATACATAATTCTAGAAGAATTTCATAGGCTACAAGAAAGAAGCCTCCTTTTATAGAGGGATGAGGATGAGACTTCTACTGACGAGTCACTAGAGTTTGGTCCCCATATGACTAACAATGACTCTTTTAACAATGATCTCACTCTTATTGATCTAAATATCGAAGAAATTAACTTAACAGACCATGTCATGTTGGTTAATGGTTTTGATACTAACATGATGCTGTCCTTCCCAGAATCTGACTCCCTAAAATTGGTACTCCCAGACCTAATTGATTGGACTGAAAAAGATCCTACTCCTATCCTTGACTTTTCCAATGACCTCTCCCTAGCTTGTTATCTCAATGCTTGTGAATCTTACCCTTCTTCCACCAATGTAAGGAGCGAGAACATGTCACAGGAGGATATCAAGTTTCTTAGTCACAAACTGAAAAATAAAAATAAAAAGTGGACTGATGGTGAAAACCACTCTGTGGCAGTATCAGATCCCAAAATAGTAAATAAAAAATATGTATCCAATGGTGAAAACCTCTCAGAGGCAGCAAAGGATGAGACTCTTGATATCCTCCCTGAACACTTTCAGGAAAGATCTTCAATATTCATTGAACCAACATAGCCAGTAAACTTGGGCACTGATGAAAATCCTCAAATAGTTCATCTGGCACAATCCTTATCAGAAGAAGAGAAGGTACAGTTCACAGAGTTCTTGAAGGAGAAGAAGATCATTTTCACATGGTCCTATACTGATATGCCAGGGCTAGATCCTAATCTCATCATGTACCACTTATCTATAGCTCTAGGGATCAAACCTGTAAAACAAAAACTTAGAAAAATGCATCCTCATGTTGCATTATTGGTGAAAGCATAATTAGAAAAGTTTTTGAAAGATGGATTTATTCGAGTCATTGCCTATGTAACATGGATCTCCAATGTGGTCCCCATTTCTAAATCTGATAAATCTATTAGGATCTGTATGGACTTCAAAGAACTCAACAAAGCATGTCCAAAGGATGACTTCCCTCTACCAAACATTGACATGATCATAGACCTTACAACTGGCTTTCAAATGTATTCATTAATGGATGAATCTTCGACTATAATCAAATCAAGATCGCCCCTGAGGATCAAGAGAAAACTGCATTCACATGTGCATGGGGCACATTTTTCTGGAACGTCATGCCATTTGGGTTAAATAATGTTGGTGCAACATATCAAAGAGCTATGACAACAATATTCCATGACATGATGCACAAGAACATGGAGGACTATGTCGATGACACATTGGAAAAATCCAAAGAAAGAGATACTCATATTGCTGATTTGAGAAAGATATTGGTTCGAATGGAATAGTTCCAACTTAGACTCAACCCGAAGAAATGTGCCTTTGGGGTCCAATCAGGGAGGCTCTTAGGATTCATAGTATCAACAAAAGGAATCAAGGTAGATCCTGCAAAGGTAAAAGCTATTCTAGAGATGGATCCTCCACATAACATCAATCAAATGAGGATGCTACAAGGGAGACTCCAGTCTATCAGGAGATTCATGTCCCAACTTGCAGATAAGGCACAACCCTTTACTAAATTGGTAGATAAAGGGGTTCCATTCAACTGGGATGAACACTGTGAAACAAACTTCAGAGAATTGAAGGGGTACCTGGCTGCTCCACCTATTCTTATGGCACCTATTCATGGAAAACCTTTGCTCCTATACATTTTCACTATAGCTACATCCCTAGGAGTATTACTGGCGCAAGAAGATGAAACAAAAAATGAAAGAGAAATCTACTACATTAGTAGAACATTAGTCACTTATGAGCTCAATTATAGCATTATTAAAAAAGCATGGTTAGTAGTTGTCTTTGCATCATAGAAATTGAGACACAAAATGCTCTCTCACATAGTGAAGCTCATTGCTAAGATTGACCCTCTGAAGTATCTTTTGAGCAGGACAACACTAACAGGGCATTTGGCCAAATGGGTTCTGATTTTGAGTGAGTTCGACATTGAGTATGTAGAACGGAGAGCTATCAAAGGACATGTACTTACAGACCAATTGGCGGATTCACCAATCCAAGATGATGAACCTTTGCTAATTGAATTCCCTGATGAAACAATCATGCATCTCACGGAACATCCATGGAAGATGTACTTTGATGGTTCATTCACTGAACAAGGATCTGGAGCAAGAGTTCTCTTCATAACACCACAAGGATACAAGATTCCCAAATCTTACAAATTGATGTTCCCATGCACCAACAATATATCAGAATATGAAGCATTGGTCAATGGCCTCAAGTTAGCCATGGAATGGAAGATCATAGAGTTGCATGTGTATGGTGACTCCCAACTAATTATCAATCAAGTCAATGGGGAGTATCAAACAAAAGATGAAAAGTTGATGCCCTACAAACAACTAGTTGATGATCTGAAGAAGTACTTTGTCTTCATCACCTTCCAGCAGATACCAAGATCAGAGAACAAGGTTGCAGATGCTATGGCTACCCTAGCATCCATGTTACAACTGGAGGAACATCAATTTTGCTATGACCTCTTGGTGGAAGAAATATCCTATCCTACCTTTGCTAACCCTAAATACCAGGTAGTATGTGCCTTGAAAACCCTAGATTAATCTCGGTATGCCAGTATCATTGCTTACCTTTTAGACCAAACCATTCCCAGCAATCTATCCAGGAATGAGAAAAGATCCCTGATTAGGACAACATCGCGTTACGTACTCATAACTAAAAACCTATATCAACATAGTCTTGATGGTACACTTCTTCAGTGTTTAGAACTTGAAGAGTCTGATCTAGCATTAAAATATGTCCACAAAGGTGTATGTGGATCACACTCAAATGACTTTTCATTAGCCAAGAAACTACTCAGAGTAGGCTATTATTGGCCTACCATGGAGAAAGATGCTATTCAATTTTCAAAAGCATGTCTTAAATGCCAAACACATGGAAACCTCATCCATGCTCCTGCCAGAGAACTCATACCTTTCATAACACATTGGCCATTTCAGCAATGTGCCTTTGACTTGGTTGGACAAATATATCCCAACTCTTCAAATGGACACAAGTTCATCATTACGACCACTGAGTATTTCATAAAGTGGGTTGAGGCAGTGCCGCTAATCAAAGCCACTGGCAAATAGGTGGCTATGTTCATTCTGAACTACATTATTTGTAGATATGGGATACCCTCTTCAATTGTAATAGACAATGGGGTCCAATTTAAAAATCAAGACATTGATGACCTTTGTGAACAATTTCATATTACTCAACATTGCTCCTCAATCTATTATCCTCAAGGTAATAGATAGGCTGAGGCATCGAACAAGAATATTCTCAAAATCCTACACAGAACTGTGAGAAAATCTAGTAGAGACTGGCACTTACAACTAAATCTGGCACTATGAGCCTATAGAACAAGTATCTAAACACCAAATAGAGCCACACCATTTTCTCTAGTCTATGGCACTGAAGCAGTACTACCTATTGAGGTTGAAATCCCATCTTTGTGGATATCTTTACAAGGACTGGTTACTGATGAGGAGTACCACATTGATTGGGTGAATTCTCTGGACCTACTAGATGAGCGCAGACAACAAGAGTTCGATCACCTCAAAGTGTATCAAGCATGTATGTCCAAAGGTTACAACAAAAAGGTTAAACCACACAAATTTTAAGTGGGAGATCTCGTCCTCAAGGAGAATCTTAAGAACTAGCCTAACAGGGAGTAGAAAGGAAAGTTTGAACCTAACTGGCTAGGACCTTATGTTATCACTACTACCTTTGGAACTAGAGCTTATCAGTTAGCTACACCTGAGGGAGACATTCTCCTAGATCCTATCAATACTCTACATTTAAAGCAGTTCTACGCTTAATGTTCAACTAATTGCAAAATACCAAAAACATTCAGAAAATTGATCCTGAAGAAATCCAAAAATAGTGGAAAAGGTCCTTCAAAAAGGGTATCCTTGGTGAAAACCTGGTAAATAGGCACCTTGATACTACAAAAACATTCAAAAAAGAAAAAATAGCAAAAAAAAATTGAAAAAGAGAAAAGTGCCTTGATGAGCACCTGGTAAAACAGGCATCTTGGTAGCAAAAATAAAGAAAAAGGTCTTTCCAAGTGGTGAAAACCTGGCAATCAGGTGTCACTTATGTTTTGCGCTCCATCTATTAATGCACTACTGAGACTAGGCCTTCATAGTTTTTCCTGTTCTCATACGCTGACTTCATTTCCTACATGACTATCTTATCCTCGCTTAGGATTTGTCTATTTGTACGTCTTAGGAATAAGTCATTCTACACTGGGGGCATCTTTGTTGGCATAGTCAATCACGGTTGCTAGGTTTATCTAGGCTGGTTTGCCTCACAGACATAAGGTTTCTCAATACATGCAAAAAAATGGAACACGACATTTACATTTAAACAACATTCCTACAAAGCCGTATTAGATCACAAACATGAACGGATGATCCTATCAATACATAGACATGGAACACCATATTGCTGGTATTACAATTTTCTGATTGATGAATCTTTACTGTGTTTGATAGATGAATGAACAAGTACTATTTAAACACACAGTTTGATAATGATTTTATTATGATTCTTTAATGTCCTGATGATGTTTTCAACTAGGGGCATCTAAGTAATTATAAATTTTATTTGATTGATTCTCAATTGATGATTTATTATGTCTTCTTAGTTACTCAATGATGTCTGCGCAAAGACAAAGTGTCGCAAGGATTGGGGGCATAATGTTTTCTTGATTTTCTGTGTATGGTGATTGTTCCAAATGATCCTATAAATTTCAACTAACTTGGATGTTATGGTAAGAGCTGCCACTGTGGGTGGATAGCCGCATATATCTCGATCTTTGTTATGTGTAAACTACAGTGAGTTTTGACACAATTTCCTTGTTTGTTTTCAGATCCAGGTTCTCACTAAGGTATACGAATCACAATGTACCTAAGGATATGAATCTTCAAGGTCATTGTGGGTCCAATATCTTGCCTTAATTAGAATCTGTTATATTAAAAGGAAGGTGAATTTTTTTTATCCTGGCTTCTATTCCTTGATGCCTAACTCTATTTCCAACATTTCAAATAAAAAATAGTATGCATATTATCATAATATCAGTGGGTATTAGTGATGGTTGTACTATCTAGTGGTATCCATTCTGACAAGCGCCCAATGATGATAAAAATGTTGCAAAATTTGCTAAATCAGTGACAAGTCCTAAGAGTCTTCATATAGCTACATTTTAGAGATTGAATGATGCATTTATTAAATAAAAGCATAAGGAGTTTTTAAGCTCAAAAATGGTTTCTATCTTCTTCTAAACATCAAGTTAATTACATCATCCATATTACTGATATTAAATATCATTGCACATCCATAACATACATTTTGCATTCATTTAAAAAGCAGAAACTGGAAAATATAAAAAATAAAGCATCCATGTATTGCATTTTTACTTCTACATCCTAAGTGCATCCATACATTTGTTTCACATAACTGGAAAAACAAAAGAAACATACATTTGCATTTTCACATAAGTATCATTTATAACATATTTACATCAGTAATGACTCATCACATCCAAATCATAAAATGATGTTATCATCTATGAACTAACTCATCAAAAAGATCAAGATATCATCACATGTGCAAAAGATACATTTACCACACCTATGGAAAGAAAAACATATACATTGACCACATGAAACATGTCAGAATCAAGAAACTACATCAGATATATATCATCATAAACATGATACAAATCAAAGCATAAAGTGTATCAAAAAGTATAAAGTGTATCAGTGAGCATAAAGAGTATCAATATGCCAAGAATGAATCAAATATATGTACGAATGATGGTGATATACAAAATAGGGGGATCTCAGTAGGATCCATATATACATATATACTCTCAAAAATGTACAGGTCATACAAAATGATACAAGAATCAACTCTGGCCCACCCCCTCTCCCTGGTCAGGAGGAGGAGGAGGTGGCATGAAAGGAGCTACTGGAGGCGGCATGGTCCCCTCTGACTGCTGAGCTACATGAGAAAAGGACGGTGCTCTCTGGCCCTCAGGAATTGTTGCGTGATACAAAGCATAATAATATGTCACCCTCTATCCCTGATGGACTGCTGTCCAGGCATGGGCATCTCTCTTCGCTCTGAGCATCTCCACCTGTGCATCCCTCTCAGATCTTAGCCGCTAAAGTTATCTGTCCCTGTCTGCGAAAAGAGCATCAGCAGTAGTAACCCTAGCCTCCAATGATGTGATCTGGGCTCAGAGTTTCTCCCTCTCCTGCTCACATCTAGATAAAGGGTCCCCATCTCTACGAGGATCCTACTCCTGAGATCTCTATCGTCGATGTCTCTGCTACTCTACAGTAAGTAATGGGCTAGTATCTCTTTGTGGGGCCACGAATCTGAACCTCTGTCGTCTACCCTGCCCACTGACGCTGGAACCACCTGTATCAACTGCCTCTCCACCACCACCCCTGTCATCACCATCATGCCTATCATCTGAAGGGGGTGCCTACCGTCTCTACCACCATCTCTACCACCATTGCGGCCCCCATGTCTCCCAAGAGCTCTGTCTCTTCCTCCTCTACCCCTAATGGGTCGGTCATTAGGATCATAATCAAGTGGATCCTCTATATGAGGAATGATCTCCTCGGGCATAGTAAATCACAGAAAAGGATACTGGAGCATCTCAGTAGCATATCCATCTGAAACCCCTACATCCTCAACATCTGGACAAAGGTCCTAGTCTACTGCCACCATATCTCAGATCTCCTAGGATGCAGTCTCATAAGTCAACTATGCACCACAATCAAGTGTCTCATCTCGGGTACATGCATAGACTGCAATATCCTCTGTACGACCCTGTCGTCAGCCATACTACCTCAAAACTCTGGTAATAAGAAAGCACTCTATGATGTACCTCATTTGGCCAACCAGATATCTACTCTGACATAAAAATGGTACTTGTCAGGCGTCAAAAGTCCACACCTCACAGTCTAGGTATGGTCGCCACATGACCTCTATCATATCGTCGAATAATTGACGCAATTACTCAACCTTTCCCAGATGGGGCTATTGTAGGAGTCCTGCATACATATACACATAGGGCTGCTCAGGCACCCTCTGCATATCAATAATCGACCATGTCGCAGGGATGTGCTCCCAGGCCCAAATCTGCAAAATAAGTATGCACACAGTCATACTGCGGGTGTGGTGATATACAATCTCGTGGAGCTCTTTGTATATATGGGCTAGTATACATCTCCCCCAGGAAAAAAATTGGTGGTGGATGATCATCTGCTCCACCATGCTCACCCAGCCCACCAAGAATCCATGCTGACCTCTATCTGGCATGAGGATGCCACCTACCAAGCCTACTAAGTACATAGCTAAATCATCATAGTGATCGACCATATAATCCCATGAAAAGTATCTCCTATCTATGGTGTCATCTTGGAAGAATCTGTGCACCGTACTGATCACCACGCCAGCTCTAGACTCAAAGAATACCTCATGCCCAACCATGGGTACGCTGAGTATCCTCTAGACATCCTCTGGAGTCACAGTGATCTCTCTTGTTGGTAGGTGAAAGGTGTTTTGCTCAGAATGCCACCTCTCGGTGAGAGTAGTCAATAATCCATGGTTTACCCCGATCTCAGGTAAACCTATCAGTGAATGCAATCCACATCAGATCATGGTGGTTTGTTCATCATATGACAAACGGCCAGACAATGCAAGAACACGTGCAGGATAAGTGCCGCAAAATGTGACTACCTCAAACTAGGCCTGATTTGGACACAACAATCAAGTATCAAAATCCTATCCACAAACAAGGGCAGCCTCCTCAACAACTAAGTTATTTCAAATTTTGTAGGACGCAAACAGATTAAAACATTAAAAAATCTAAGTGTTCTACTAGATGCGATCCTGGAAATATAGGATGTGATTGCGTATACGGGATGTGATCCCTGAAAAATGGGATGCAATCCTAAATGTGGGGTACGATCCCAACCAAATGGGATGCGATCCCCTAATGGATTTTAACTAAAAACAAGGAAAAAATTCTCACACTAGATGCGATCCAGGAAAACCTAGATATGACGCAGAAATCCAGAAAAATCGGATACGATCTAGGAAAAACCAGATGCGAGTCAGGATTGACAGAATGCGATCCAGAATCCCAGATGCAATCCTAACTTCAAATAGCTCTAAAATCCATAAAAATGCATGAAATTCAAAAATGCAAAATTCACAGGGTAGTTTATCAAGCACTTACCGATGGTGGGTAGTCGGTTGGTTGCTAATGTCAGCGGCTCATCTCAAAATGGTGCTTCCTCACGGGGACTACCATTTTCTCTGCAGAGCTCTGAATTTATATGGAGGAAAGTGAAAATGAATAGTGAAATGGTAATTTTGAAGGCTTATATGGGTCTTTTGAGACATTTAGGGGTTCTGAAGCTCCTCCTAGACAATTACAAATTCATTTCTCTTCTCTTTTTACTTGATCGGGAACCAAATCGAAGGAGCCTACGATATTTTCAGCAGCACAGTATCATTTTTACGACAGTTTCAGAAATTACAACTTTGCTTCATTTGTTCCCAAAATTGGTCAATACTGCACATTTCATCATGCCTCTTGATCTAAACATAATTTTATCAGTCTTATCACTTATATTTTCCTGTAATTAACTTGGTCATTGTGTGTTTATTTTTAAACACACCTTCTTCTACTCCACTCTTTCTTGCCCAACCACTTTCTGCAAGTGTTATGTTCTTTTCACCTAAGGGATTTATTTCTTTTTCTTCGATTTCATTCCCAAGGGGGCATGATCACACTATCATCAATTAAATTTTTGCTTGAAACTGCATTATGCTCAAAACTGCATTAAAAATGACTTCGTTATCAAACAAAATAGGGGCATAATAGTTTCCTTGACTAAGTCGGAACTATTGGATAGAAAGTTGTGGTTCTCATGAGCTGGATATCTTATTTTTCCTTATTTTTAGAAGATTTTTAAAAGCTCCTAGCAGCTTCATACTGGCTTTTGGATGACAACCAAGTTCAAAATCAGTATTATCAATTTTTGAACGATAACCAAGTTCAGAATTGATATCTTTAAAATCTTTTATTGATCTTTGGATGACAACCAAGTTCAAAATCAATTCTATCAGTTTAGTTTAATCAAAGTGCGAGACTGATCTCATCAATATTTCATTCAACAACCAAGAACAAGATTCTCAATCTTTCTGAAGTCAAAATCAAAAACTTTCTTTGAATCAATGCGCTGTTCGCACATCAATTCAAAGAGGGGAAAATGTAACCACCTCAATTTGGTCTGTTTCAACTATAGACCCTATTTTCCCTAAGTGTGATCATACCCTCAATTATGTCCAAATGAACTTGTTACTGCTTGGCATAATTCTTCGAATCAATTTAATGTCCTAGGTGATTTTTATCACTAAATTATATTAACTATTATAGCCATATGATTTAAATCAAATTCAAACCAAAATCAAACATGGCTATAGTGTTTAATTATAAAGGAATTAAATGAATCTCTAAATCAATTACCCACTTGCAAAATAACCCATTCCCCTAGCCTCTTTAATTTGATTAAAATGGCCATAGTCCCCTAATTATTAAAAAGAAATTTCATTGTTTAAATAATTAATTCCTATGTTTTTAAATGAATTAAATAAGTTTATTTCATTTATTAATATTCCCTTAAACCCTAACCTAACCTATCTCAACCACTTCTACCCTGGGTTCTAACCCTTCTCAACCCATTCACCCTTGCTAATCTAATCCTAAACCTAAATTCTACCCTAACTCACCTCCTAATGTTGTCACATTCCATTAAGGAATGCTTAGCAACTCCACCCACTTGAGAAAGTCCACTTTCTCAAGCTGGACTTTCTTAAGGTCGACTTTCTCAAGCCATCCTCCCATGCTTCTTAAGGGCTTTCATTAATGCCTTATTAATGAAGATGCCTTAAGCCTATGTCTTTCCAATGCCTTATTAATGCCTTGGGCATTAATGCTTCTTAAATCTCCATTAATGAGTCTCCCAACTCATTAATTCACCTTGTCCCCCCCCCCTCTCTCTCTCTCTCTCATTATTCTATAAATAGAAGCTAGTTTTGAGAGCAAATGAGCCTTCATCTTAGATTAAAAATGCACTATTATGCTGTTGAATTAACATTAGACTTATATTTCATCTTTCATTTCATGCTTTTGCATTGTTTTTATTTCAACTTTTAGAGCTAGAATGCTTGTTTATCTTCATTTTAGTTTGTTTTAATCTAAAAATCCTTCATGCTAGGTTGTATTCATCACTGATTGTAGCATATTCTGAGGGCTAATATGTTACTAATCACACTCTTCCTAGTTAGCAGACAATAGGTCGATATTAGGTGGTTTTGTATGCTTATCTAACCATTTTGGACTAATGCAATGACTTATTGAGTGTTTGTGTCTTTCTTAATAGGTTCCCAAATACACATGCACTAGTGATTATCTTGGATGTTTCAGGTCCTGGGATCATTTCCCTTGCATGGGATGACTCCTTTTAGCTATTACTTATTTTCCTACAAATCTCCATCTTTTTTGAGCATTATAGACATCTATTTCTATGACATTTATTTTTTGTAAACACACTGAGATAAAGTAAAATTTGTTGCATGCTTGGGATCTTGCACATTTTGTGCCTGTTTGTACTTGCACTACATTATAAAGTGTCATGGGGGGTTTGATCTACCTTTGTCAAGTGATTTTTCCATCCATGATATTATCCTCATGATGTGTGTTAAGAGAGTGATCCTTCCATGACACCATCCTTTATATGTGTTTGTAGTTTCTTCAGCACTTTCTATGTTCCTGGTTCTTCGTCATGCATTTGTTCTTGATAGTCTCTTTTGGTGTACTTGTCATACCTCTCTCTACTCAACATTATGGGGGTATCTCCTGTTGGTTTTAAATGCTTCCTCATTTCAATGGAGTGAGCTATTTATTCCTATGTACTAGGTGGATGTAGTGGTTGGGTACCTATGCATTTTGGTGAGATGGATCATTTACCATATGGACACTCTTTCATTCCTATTTTGGAGGAATGATTCCATATTTTGATAATCTCTTCAGACTTTGGGGTTGTTTTCCATCTTTATCTTTGAGTTTCAATGTTTGGCTTTGTTTGCCATCCTGATTCAAGTAGTGTCATTTGAGGGCACTCATTTAGACTACATTATTCTCTACCTGATCATGTTCTATTATAGTAGAGGTTCTAGTAGTTATTCTTTGATAGTATTTGCAGTTTCGTGATTTAGTGGTGTTCTTCATGTTCATCCTTTGTTCCTATCTTCTAGGAAGTTCTATAGTTTGGAGGCTTCTTTAGTCCTTCACTAGTCTTCATCTCTTTTCAGAGTGGGTTTTTTTCCCACTGGGTTTTCTCCTTTTCTCGTCT
This sequence comes from Thuja plicata, assembly GCA_018584345.1. NCBI lineage: Eukaryota > Viridiplantae > Streptophyta > Pinopsida > Cupressales > Cupressaceae > Thuja > Thuja plicata. Next base: position 539,462 of record MU225463.1, read on the forward strand.
TTATAGAGATATTTTGTACTTGGGTACCTGATCAGGCCTTATAGTTGGGACCCATTTCCTACTTTCAGTAGTTATTTCTAGGTTTTAGGTACTCCCTAAGTTTATCTTAAGGGGAGGGGGGGGGGGTTGTTAGAGTACTAAGGTATTTCTCTTATTAATTAAATCATTTTTATTTAATTATTAAGTTACTTATTATCTCTAGTTTACTTAAGCTAAACTTTAGGCATGTAATAATTAATTCTTTTATTAATTATTATCATGCAACCTAGGTTTTTCCCTTTTAGGATTTTGATCACCTTTATAAGGTTTGATATCTTTGTAATTATTAATTATTGAGGATTCTATTGCATTAAGAAGTTTCACTCCATTGGTTGCACATGATGTTTCCTCTTTAATCGATCTATTATTTCTGGTCTCCATAGCTTTTTCTCTCTCTTTTTGTGATAGGTTTGCATGCAAGTGATTCTTGGGAGTTGTAGGGTTGAGTTTTCATCAATTCCAATATGGACCATATTACGAATTTTTAGTGATGACATTAATTTTTCCATTTGTACACTTAGTGAAAAATATTAACAGAGATCAATGATACAAGCATTACTGACAGGCTACAGAGATTACCAAGGGACTACAAGTATTACTAGCGAATAGCGAGCATACCCGACATAACACAAATGTCAGGAAAAATGCTAAGTATGGAATTGACAAGCATCACCAGTGACTACAAGCATCACCGGCGACATAGTTTTGAGAACAAAACCAATGGAATAGAAAAGGCATACCAGATGACCAGTTCGAGAAAGGAATACTAGCAACCAAGAAAACTGACCGTCAGAACCGATAGTCAGTTATAGAACCCGCAAATAGTGGATCTGAGTTTTACACGTCAGATAAAGCAATGTAATTCTATTTATAGAGTTTTAATTTGTTTTATATGATAACTTAAGGGTCAAGAAAGCTTTATGTAAATGTTTTAAAGCATCCTAATGGATCTAAAACATATCTAACTAAAGATCAAGGTCAAGTTGTAAACCTTGGATCTAGAGTTAAATTGCGAAGCATGAATAAAGAATTGAACCAAACACTAGTATAAATAGATATTCAAATCAATTGTGAGTTATGAATTTATTATTGTTGATAGCCATGAAGAGCATCTAAGGAGCAGTAGGCAGAATTCATGCAAAGTTTAGAAACAGATCATATCAGTTGTTAAGAACACACAGAGGCTACCGACGAGCAGATAAAGGTATTATTCAATCATGGAAGGATGATTACTTATACATAGGAAGATTTTTTGGATTTGTTATCAACAATTAGAGATTGCATACATCATCAAATCAAAGACTTATGTAGTTACATTCTAATAAGTGCATCACATCTAAAATCCTTTTGTAGAAGGTGGACTTAATAGTTTTTTACAAATCTCTTAACAGAGTGCACACTTAACAGTGTTGCTAAAGATTCAAATGAAGTAGATCTTAACAGGTCTCCACTGTAATACTCCTAATAGGATAGGTCATCAGAAGTGACCAATTGTAATCCTTAACCGACCCCTTCTTATCTGCAGATAGTGAAGTCTTGTGGGTAACAATCCCCACCACAGTTTTTACTTTCTAATAGGATTTTTTTGCGATATCATATCTTGTGTTATGTGTTATCTATTTTCATGAATGTTTCTATTATGGTTACATACTAAAGAACTTATGATATGATTACATATGCATAAAGAAAGATGAACAGTTAGATAAGATAATTTAAAAAATGATGATTAAGGGTTAATAGGCTAACCAAGAAAATTTTTAGAGGTACTGATTCACCCCTCCCCTCTCAGTACATCATTCCAATATAATTCCAACAATTGGTATCAGAGCTAAGTCTCTTTCTTGAAAAGCTTAAAGACTTGAGAGAAAAGATCGGAGCAATGGACAAGTTTAGACTGGACATGACTATTGAGAATGAGCAGTTACAAATGCAAATAAACTATGAATAGTATAAGGAGGCAAAAATAAAACTGAGAAAATTTCTTGATGAAAGAAAGATTATGGCAACCAGACTGAATGAGAAAGACTACAAATAATTGGAAATAATAGATTAATTTGAAACAACGAAATCATCAATGAGCAAAGCTTCAGATGCATCAGTTGAAGAAATTACAAATCTACATCTGACAGATCAAATCAAGATGCTGCAAATTGGTCAAGAGACTCAAATGGTGAAAATGATTGATGTCATGAATGATGCAAGAAAAGATGAAAATGAAAGAACACTAGCCATTGATGATA
>MU225463.1:556100-570025 GCA_018584345.1 Thuja plicata
TAGCCCAAGTATTTAGAAGGCACTGATCTAATAATTATTTGGAAATTGTCATTTGGTTCATACTTTGTAGTTTGTAGATTATTTAATTATTATTTCAAAAGCATTACTTTTCAGTCCTTAGTATAATTCATTTTTGTCAAGCTTTATAAAGTAGAGATTATAAGGAGATTTGTTGCTTTCCTCCAAGGATCATTCACCACCTTTGGAGGAAATTTTTTTTGTGTACACAGTGGTGCGACATAGAAAATTTGATAGTTCAAAGTGAAATCAGGCCTACCAACCTTGGCTTGATTAAGCCAAAATTGTAGAGGTATCAAGTGGTGCATCACCATTATACCTGTCAATTGGTCAAAAGTGATCCATCATTTTTGGGCACCAACACAAGTTAGCAAGGTGCAAACATGTAAGAAGATACCATGTGTCATAAATTTTAAAGACTAACTAGTGTTCTATTACAAATTTCTTGATCGTGAGTGATTTATAACCACCAAGAAAGTTGTTGTGATGGTGTGAAAGGATTCCACGTGTTTAAATATAAAGTGAAAAGCTTTGGAATGACCCCACAAGGTTTAAAGGAGATGTTGTTTGCCTACGGTGTTGCAAGATATTGACATGTATACATGGTATCATGATCGATGGTTGGTGCATAGTTGCATGATACTTTGGCAAAAACATTTGAAGCTTGCGGCCTTGCAAAAAGGTTAGAGATAGATGTTGATGCAAGGTTGCACGGTTATGATGCAGCTTCCCCTAAGGGTTAAAACTATGTGGAGATAACTGTTACGTGTTGGCGCAAGGTCCCAAGTCACATTTTGAGTCATAAAGTTAAAATACATGCCATAGATACAATTTACTGGAGTTGAAAAGTGACAAGTGGGATTAGATACGAATGAGAAAGTGACATGACAATAATTTGCTGGCACATTATTCAAATGATTTTTTAAAAAAATACTCAAGGTTTATGATTTTGCGGCCTGATGACATGACCATTTTCAATCTATGGCTAATTGTTGTTATTATGAGCATTAACATTAATTTTGAGTTGATGGACAAAGAATTGGTACTTGAGAGCAATATTTAAAGCAACATCCATATCCATCATTTGCCTATCATTGCCAATATTGTTTCCTGTAAGAAGAAAAGTGCCTTGAGAATTAAACCGTTGCAGTTACAAAAAGAATTATTACAGAGAAGAAGTTTTCCTATCTGGTTCAGAGAGTTTGTTATTTGGGAGAAATTGTAGAACCAAGTACTTCTACCCAGTCCACGGCTGTAGGGAGGAAAAAAAAAGGACAAATTTTAAGAAGAATGGGTTTAGTTGTTGCCAGGAACCTCAAATGTAATGTCAGCTAATGATCAGACATGGAAGGAAACATGTTCTTGCTACAAGAATCTAGATACTCTAGGTTCTTCTAGCGCATCACTCTTCTTGTTTTTCTTCAACAACAGAATGAGGGATGTTCCAGTGTGTAATCCATGGGTTTTGAATATGGCTAAATTGATTATTCCTCATGTGTTTGTGGATGTTAACCTAGTAACGGTGCTGGAAAAAAAATATTTATCTCTTACAAAATGTATAAGGAAGAAAGACAAATCTTCTCTGGTAAGAATTGATAGAGCTAGTTTTGAGGAAGCATTCAACATTTCTAGTTCTATGAGTGTAGATATAGACTTGGATGAGGAAAAGAGGCTATATCATCTACAGAAGACTATACTAAAGAAGAATGTAATGCCCAAATTCATGCCTAGGGATGGGAAAAGACCTATACGTGTCCCTGATAATGTGAATGAGCTTTTTGATTTGGATACATTTTACAATTTCTTCAAATATATAGTATATGGTCTCTACAACGTATTGGGAGATGAAGGAGGAAAAACAATCATCAAAGACTTGCTAATGATGGCTATGGATATCCATCATCCCCATGTGAACAAATAATATGATTACGTTGGCTATATAGTTGACAAAATTCAGAGTGACCTAGAGGCAATACAAAGTAATCCTTCCAAAATTGACTTCAAATACTACATCCTCATGCATCTAACTTTGTACTACAATTATGAAAACATTGATAAGGAGTTGATCCTATTGAAGGAGGATATGGTCAGGCCGATGCCAATTCAGCTATGGATAAGGGTATGGGAAAATACTACTTATCTTTCTTCATTTTTATATTTTTAAAATTGGATTGTGGACCCTATTAGGGATATGTTAGGAGAAAGAGATGATAGAATCCCTCTTTCCCTTTGGAGAATGATAAGACCCTTACATGAAAATAGTATGGGGCCTATAAGGCATAATTGGGGTGATTCTTCTCTTTAAGAGAATTTTACAATTATTAGAGTTTATTGGTGCCCTCTATTGGTTGTTTTTTATGCTATAATGAATGAACAACAACCTTTTTGTTTTCTGATAAAATTTTAAAGAGAAGCCAACTCCAACTATTATCCCATGTAATGAAAAGGACCAACTAACAAGCACTCATACCATGCTTCTACACTTTAGGTTCTTCTATACAAAGGGGGGATACCCTCTAATACCTTTAAATAATCTATATGGTATTAATCAAGCAGGAGTATCAGAAAGACTCAACATAACTGAGAGATACTAGATAACTGGCTAATTACCCATTGAATATCAGCCATGAAATGGAGCATGAGATAGATAGATCACAAAAAACTTGTACAAATCTAAGACATAATGGATTTTATGTTTGTGTTTACAGAAACATAGCCAATCTATAACTAGACATGCAACAATATAAAACTTATTAGTTTTGGATCAATGCTTTATCCATTGGGCTATACTCTAGAACAAATACAATATGCAAAAGTCAATTATTATTAGAGATTCCAGGCCATAAACACAACTATCCCAAACCCACACTACTTATAAAATCCCAGTGTATATCAAGATGACCTTATGTATTACTTAGAGAATCATTTAATCTGATCCTTGATCAAAAATCAAAAACTACATAAACACAGATAAACTCTATGCTAATGAATTAGAAAATTCATAACTCACAAGACATAACACTAAAGGAGAGATTGGAATTTGGATCTTTTTATTAAGATTAAGGAATCATACTTCTGTATACAAGATGTAATCAAAGATAACCTCTTCAATGACATGCAAGAGACCTTCTAACTTTATTTCTAATTTGGAAACCTATCTAGTACAATTCTGATTATTCCTTTGACTGAAAAATTTACAAAATGATTACAGTCCTCAATTTTCTAGCACATTCCAATGATCTTGGGAATCATTTTATAGAAGAGGATTGCAACAAGCTATAGATCAATTGGAAAATGACAAAAGATATGAATCATACAAGAAACAAAAGCACAAGTGAAATAACAACAAACTTGTTACAATTTTTTTTAAGAACTTTGTCTTCTGACCGCTTGCATCCTTGTAACTACTTTAAACTTGTTTGAAAGTTGCCATGTGGAATTTGTTTCTCTGAGATAAAATATCTGTCGACCACCATGAAAAATATTCTGAGAAAATATTTAAACATTTGAAATTCTGGTATAACGGTCATAGGTGGCGCAAACAACTAAATCAACGACTGAAATTGAATCCTTTATCAACTTTAAAGCCAAGTTTTCGATGTAATTTAAGTTACTCAGGCATAAGATAAAACCTAGCTACGTGGCACATAGGTGTGATTCCTCAAAGATTAGATTTCAAGAAACTTTCCATAAAGCCATTACACCTGTCGCTTGATATTTTATAACTTATCCACCCTTTATCTTTTCCTTACTCCGGCTCCACGATATCATGAGGATAGGTTTCGATTAGGTGCAATGCCTTGATGACTAAAAATTTTCATCTCCGCAATCAAGGGATAGGGCTGGTCATTCGATCAACCTTTTATTTGTACTTTTCCTTTAACCTGCCTTTGACTAGCCTTTAAATCTGACTTTATCTTGAGATTGCGCAACTGTGTAATCTCTAAGTCGCTGAATATTTACCTTTACTCGGCTTAAGAATAGAGATTACGCGCAAGCCATAAGATCTTCTCTTTAATCAATGGTCCAGATCAAATTTGTACAAAAAACATGTCTGACTAACTTGACTTAGGCTCTTAACTATAGTCTATCCTGAGATTCAGTGACTGAATGAAACTCAAAGTCGCCAAACATTTCACTTAACCTCAAGTTTTCTCTGAGATCATGCACACACCGCTAGATCTTCATTGCATCGACAACATGCGCTGAATCTCATGGCATATCTATACTTGGTCATTTCAATATGAGATTAAATGTGAACCACACAATCAACACTGCATTAATGGCTTAGGTCTTTCCCTTATCAACTCAAACCTTAAATTTATTCTGATTCAAGTCATTTGGAGATTGCGCGACTAAACAAAAATCAAAAAATCAGATAGTTATTCCTTTACCCATGGTCAAATCTAGAGATTATGTGACTAAAGGCTTCATCGAAGTACTGATTTTGACTTGACCAGGCTTGTCTTTACCCTAGTTTGATTTGGAGATTATGTGACTGAAGGGATCTCCAAGTCTTTGAATGATTCTTTAACCCTTTAGTTTACCTAGAGACTACACACAAGCCACACAATGAGAAAAAGGACAGAACAAGATCTATGATGCATGTTTAAACTCACAATATATTTGTACCTACTCATTTCTTTCTAAGATTAAACACCATCCAAATGATCAACATTGTATCAATGGTTCTTGCTTAATATAGAGGGCTTAACTTAACCCTAGGTGCATTTAGAGATTCAATGACCAAATAGGAAAAGTAACCTTGCCTTTACCATGATTACATTACAAGATTACACGACTGAAGAGATCTCCAAGTTGCGAGATAAAAACTTAACCCTTGAGTTCATTCTGAGATCTCATGCCAAGCACACGATCTAAAGAAGATCTACAGTCTGTACTAGATCCATAGACATATCATGACATCATGAATTCATTGTGAGATTAAGTACTAGTCACTCATCTCAATCTCGATCTATGATCCTCACCAAGTCTCACAATCTTTCTGTACTTGATCAATTCTTCATGAGATTACACACCAGCCGCATGATCAAAACTTAAAAGGAACCCGATCAACAGCCTGCACGTGATCTCAGAAAAGAAAGAACATATTCCATATCATCTGGAGATTAAGAGATAAAGAGATTCACGAGATAAAATAATATTCCTTGGCCACACACATGACATTATAAAAAGGACTTTAGTGTCTCGAAAAGGTAACTCAAAATTAGAAACTTCCATAAAGAGTTAGGGTTTAAGACATATTTTTTCATGGTGAAGACAAAAACCCTAAGGGCTAGAGACCTAGAACAATTGTAGAAATAGGAGCAAAAGCAAGAAACTAGAAAAATTTGAAATAGGTCTAATAGTGGTTCTAATTGGGGATGAATGCCTCTTGTAATTATTGCAAGAATCCAGAATCTCAGTGGGAAGTAGACCAAACTAAATGAAAGAAACTAATCTACTCACACAACAAAAAACAAACCTAACCTAGAAAAAGCAAAAATAACTGCAGAAAACAAACTATATATACAACTTACTATTCATGGATAATCAGACTTCATGATAAGTATAATTTTAATAATTTTCCATGGATTGGAAATTCTAAAATTTTTTAAGTGGGATCTTACAATAAATAAGAATGATGTCCATACCTTTCATGGATGACATATGGTCCCAGCCAGATTGGATCAAAATTTCCATGTTTACCCTTATCCTCCAATTTGGCATTCCACATAAACACATAGTCACCAGCACTAAATTGCCTCTATACTACCCTTTTATCATACAAGTTCTTGACTTAAAATTGAAGCTTAGCATTTTTTATAGAAGCTTCCCTCCTGGTCTCATCCAGTTCAACCAAGTCATCAATTCTTAATTGCATGTCACTGTTAATGTCATCATCATATAATTGCACAAACTTGTACATCTGCATGAGATTATTCTAAGGAAACCTTGCTTGAATCCCATACACCAAGTCAAAAGGAGCACATCCTATTTCTTTTTTAGAATTCACTATCTTCCAAAATAACCACTATCAACTTTGAGTCTCATGTCTTCTTATTTTTGTCCAAGACTCTTTTAATTATCTTAAGCAAAATTTTATTGGTAGATTCTGCTTGACCATTTCTCTGGGGGTGGTAGGGTGCATACTAAGATGTCTAAATACCATATTTAGTACAAAAATTTATATATTCTTCAGACTTAAAGCACATGGCATTATCTGACACAATTCTTTTTGGACATCCAAACCTTGTGATAATGTGTTTTAACAAGAAGTATATCACTACTTTACTAGTTTCCCTTTTAGTGGGGATTACTTCAACTCACTTAGTAAAGTAACCAGTTGCTAAAATTATCCAAGAATGCCCTTCACTAGAATTAGTTACGATCTCTCCAATGAAATCAATACCCCACCATTGAAAAGGGGCTTGTACTTCTACTGGTGTTAGAGGTACATTACTAGAGAATTTTAGCTTACCATAAAATCATTGGCAAGAATCACACTTCTTGACCAGTTGATGAGCATCTTTGAAAATAGTAGGCCACCATAATCCTTCTCTTAGAATCTTATGTGTAGTGGTCTTTTCCATATAGTGGCCACCACATACTCCATTGTGCATTTCTTGCAAAATTCTGCCTGCTTGTTCCTCATCAACACATTTCAATAAAATCACTTTAGTATTTCTCCACCATAACTCATCTCTGATTAGGGAAAAATGGATATTTTGTACCTTTAGAGTTCTCTTCTTTCTTTCATCCATTTTTGGTAGACAATTCATTCTTTGCAAATAATAAATAATGTTTTTGTACCAATCACAATGATCAAGATTGCATATGAAAGGCCTCTTCTCTTCTTTTAAAGCATTTATATGATTTGCATCTAAATTTGCATTAGCCATTAATTTAACCAATCCTAACCCTCTTACCAATTTTGTGATTTGTATCTCAATTTTGAACTTCTGGATCCTGTTAATCCATCTGCATCTTTTTCTGGACACCTCTTGTTGTGTGAAAATGTCCTTAACTGTTGTTGAAGGTACATACACAAATACTATAGCACCTATCATATAACATCTAAAAGATTTTACAACCTTTACAAGTGAATAGGATTTTTCTCATTAATATCATACTTAAGTTCTACAGCCTACAGTGATTTGCTGAAAAAAGGCAACAGGCTGTTCAAATCCTTCTTCATTCTTCCGCAACAAAACAACAACAATGATGTGGCATGATGTAAAAAAAAATATGTTCATAGGATTTGAATAATCAAGAGTTATTACAACTAGGGAATCCTTAATAGCTTTCTTAATGTCTTGGAAATCCTGAGTGACTTCTCCATTCCATTCCATGTTTGCATCTTTTTTCAACATATTGGAAATAGGTCTACTTTTTTCAACAAAATTTGTAACAAATCATCTTAAAAAGTTTACCTGTCCAAATAAAGACTTTATACCCCTTAAATTTTTTGGAAGTAACATTTTATCTATGGAAGCTACTCTTTCCAGATCAATTCTAACCCCTTTCTTTTAAAAAATGTGCTCCAACAACTTACCTTTAGTCACCCCAAAAGTACATTTCTTAGGATTCAAAGAAATCCCAAATTCTAGAGCTCTTTAATTTTTTTTTCCAAATGCTCACAATGTTTCTCTTCCTTTTAGAATAGGTTGTGAGGTCATCTTTCTAAACCCCTAGAAAATTATACAAGAAATCTGAGAAAGAAAAATCCATAGCCTTCTGAAATGTGGCTCCAACATTTATCAAGCCAAAAGGCATTATGACATAAACATACGTTCCCCATGGTGTAGTGAAAGTAGTTTTGAATTGTTTTGACTCTTTAACCATTATCTGGTTATACCCAGAGAATACATCCATCATGGACATCAAATCACAACTAGTAACTCTCTGCAACATTTTTTCCATATTAGGGAGAGCATAATTATCCTTGAGGGAAGTTATATTTAAGTTTTTGAAATCCACACATAACCTTATATCTCCATTCTTTTTCCTGATGGGAACTAAATTTGAAACCCAAGAAGAATGTCTAATGGGTTTAATTATCCCTACATCCTTCAACTTCTTTAGTTCTTGCTCCATTTTGGGCCTCAATGTGGTATTTATGGGTCTTTTATTTTGTCTGAAAGGTTTGGCATATTCTTTCAGAGGGATCTCATGTTGGAACAAATCCTCATTGTATGCTTTGAGATTATCATATGTCCATGCAAAAAAATTCTTATACTTCCTCAAGAGATTGATCAGATCCTCTTTTTACTTTTGGTGACATTTTCTTTCCAATAAATAAGTTTTTAGGAACCTCAACTGTTCCTATATTCACCTCCTCCAAATTCTTAGGTTTATTTACACTGGTAACAGAGTATGGCTTATCTTTGTTGTCATAGGCTCTTTCAAGTACAACTAATCCCTTTGGGACTTTGTTTGAATTTAAATGAAAAAATTCTTCACCTAAGATAATATCTTTTCCATCAATGGTCTCTACATACCCACTGAAATCTATTTCCTTATTTCCAAACTCTGTCTCATAGTGCAAAAATCTTAATATATCCACATCATCATCAAAAACTTGCCAACTATCCACATTATCTGGCATTGAAGGTCTAGATTGAACCTCTATTTCAGAGATTCCAGCAAATGTAACATCTTCCGGACTCAAAGCATTGTTAGCTAACAAATCTATCATTATGTTATGACTTTTTTCCATCCAATCAATATCAAATGCATCAAAATTTTCAAGTTCATCCCAAAAAACATTTTGATATTGTTTCAATCTATGATTTTTTTAAGCATACTTGGACTTGATTTGAGACACTACCAACTCAAAGTGTCCAATAGCTCTGATACATTTGATCCCATGTCTTGAAGCCAATCTTAATCCTATTAGAAGAGCTTCATACTCTACAACATTATTAGTACATGCAAACAACAATGTGAATGAGAATTTGAATGTTTTTCCCGTGGGAGCTATTAAAAAACTCCAGCACCAGCTCCCTCCCTAGAACTAGCACCATCAAAATACATAACCCATAAATTAATTTTTTTTGATAAATTAGTTTCATCCTTAGATAAAATTGTAGGTTGTATCTTTCCTTCAAACTTTTTTTCTTGCACTTGGAAAGATCCCATCTCAGTATCTAGGAAATAGTTCATATTGTCATATTTTTCTTCCTTAATCATGTGAGGAGTTCTAGTCTCTTTGGATACCTTAATGTTTTCACCAACAATATTAAAAGTAGAAAATGATAGATCATACTGGATACTTCCTCCCATTGAAGCACTCCATTTAATTGACAATAACATTCCATATTGAGGAGGAATATCCACAACTAGTACACTTATTGTTACTACTTTGTCAGGGTATGCAGCCAACTTATAAGGCAGAGCCTTAATAGTGCCAATAACATGAACTTCTCTATAATCCATGGCCTGACATCTCTCATGTGGTGTATCTACCTTTAATCCCATTGATTTCATCTCCTCAGCAGATATTTAAGTATTAGATGCTCCCGAGTCAATCATACAACTCTTTAACATTTTTCCATTTATAAGAAAAGTTAGGAAAAAAGGATCTACAGTTAGCAATGTATTACTGCCAACATTTGTATCTAGATATATTTGAGGAATCTTTGAAACAAGCTCATCAGACTCCTTGGTTTTATTTATAGGCTTGTCTTATGGATCTAACATTTTCTTATTTGCCTCTGGTCTAAGAATCTTTGTTGAACTAACACCTTTTACCCATGTTAGTGCTTTCTCCTTCCTTTCACCTATTCTCATCATTTCCAATAAAGGAACTTTAATAGTAATTTGGGATAGGAGTTTCCCCATGTCAACAGGGGTATATTTCTTATCAGATATGTCTTGTTTTTCATTTGCACAATCTTCATCCTCCACTTGAGAAGATAAATTAGATTCATCCTTTTTTCTGTTGTTTATTTTCCTTTTGAGGAGGAGGCACAAAATTTTATGGTGTTCTTGTTTTTTCTTTATACAAAATATTTGGACTAGCAGACTTATTTTCCCTTTTAACCAAAATTTTTTTTGCACCTTCAGCCTATTTTTCCTTTTTTTGTGGCTGTTTGGTATCCATTTTAGTTTCTTTAACAAATATACCAATAGGATTTCCATCTTCATTCCCAATTGTTCTATTTCATAAAATCTAGTTACTTCTTGCTTGAGTAACCATATTTTATATAATTTGGTCAATTTCCTCATCAAAGGGTCTCCTATAAATAGGGATCTCATCACTCTTCTCGACATTGCACCTCATATCATCAATCTCCTAATCTTGTATATCATAATCATCTTGGTGATAATATGTTTCTTCTCTATTAAATGAACTAGAGGCAAATTGTTCCTTTGTTTCACCATCATAGATTATTTCAACCCATAAATGTGAACAAGCCATGGAACAACCACTGTCATCATATAATTCCTCCTTATCATCCTCATGATCTTCACTTGTAGAGTCTTATGTAAGGGGCCAGGGGTTTTGTCATCAGACTTGTCCTTTTGTTGTGGGAGAATAGGCTTCCCATCTTTCCATTGGGTAGTGTAAGGGTAATTTTACATCCTAGGTTGTCTATTGAAGTTACCATAGGATGTCTTGTCATTATTTGAAGCCCTATTATTCCTACTCTCTCTAGGATTTAAATCCTTCAGAGCATTTAGAATCTATTTTAGACTATCATCTTCATTTGTTTTAGCAATTGAAGGTTTGTCTAACTCCTTTTTATTAAACCTTGTTGGCTTCGAATCTTCCCATCTACCTAATTTCCCTGACAATGTTCTATTTGTTTCAATGTTCACTACAATCTTATATGCTTCTCTAATATTCCTAGGATTCTTGTCTCTTAGGAGAAAACCCATATTTGAATCAAAAGAATTCAAATAAGTTGTGAGACATACCTTAACATCCAGTCTAATCACTTGAAACAATTTATGCATTGCTCTTTGGAATATGATGTTGAATTCAACCACCTCTTCATTTGAGTTCTTAATATTCTTTAACTCATTCAACATGAAGCCTTCATTTGTCTTATCACCATATTGGTCCCTGAAACAGTCTTTTACTTCATCCATGGATCCTAGACAATCACGGGGCAATCCTCTAAACCAATCCCTAGCATCCCCAGTTAGTGATTGAACAAATGATTTCATCATCACATCATCATGTCCAATTTCATAGTCATCCATCATATAAATAAACTTCTTCAAGTTATCTTCACATGTTATAACATTATTACCAACAAATTTTGGAAGTTTATCCTTAATTTATTTTGGGATTTCATTAGGATAACCTGAAATACCAACGAAAATAAATTGCCTATACCTTTCTGCATAGACATGTGTCTTTTGGTTTGAATTAGTACCTTTAGAAGTTAACGATGCAACATTTGATGTGGTAACATTCCTAAGACCAGCTGGTGGTGGTATATTTGTTGTTGCATTCACAGATGCCTTAGTATTTTCAACATGTGTTAAGGAAGCAATAATAACAGGAGGAGGACTAGAGGTTTGCCTGAGAAATTCAATCTTCTTTTTCATCTCCAAAACAAAAGCTTCCAATTCTCCTTTCTCCAATTCTTAATCTATAATCTCCTTCTCCTTCTTGGATCTTTCTAGATTAGTATCTAACTTAAACATTGGGTCCACTGGAGGCCCTTTACCTAGAGGCTCATTTATTTCAATTCCTACTACCTTTTGCTTACCCTTTTCCTTTGGATTTCGTGTGTTATACAACTATTGGACAACTGGCTCATGTTCAATCTTTGCAGGTGGAGCAACAGAATTGATTGCCTCTAAATATAGAAATTTCCTCTTCAACCATTCAAATTTGATCTGGGCTTGCCTGATCCTATCCTCTTTCTCCTTTTCTATTCATTGTCTTATGGTAATTTTCTCTTGGAATCTCCTTTCCAATTCACCAACTTATTCAAAAATTTCTTTTGAATCTGGGAGAGTAGCTTCAGATTTAGAGGTTCCCTCAATGACGGTTCTTTCACTTCTGTGATTATGGGCATGAGGCCTATCTAATGAGGCAGAGCTTGGATCAGTAGGGGTAATCCTATTCTTCTCACCTTTTCTTTTACTTATTGAACTTCCTTCATGTCCTTGAGGTTTACCATGGACTATCCTCTTAGTATACCTTGGTACATCCTCACCTCTCTCACTTTCAGAATAATAATCACCATATACACCTAATCCCAAATGTGTATTCTCTTCAATTTCTAATGCATCTCTTTCATGATTGGGTGAGTTGGGATTCTCTACCCTTGTGTTCCTTTTTTGCCTCCAAGATTGAGGAGTATTCCTATCAACATTTTCATTCATTGAATGCCCAGCTTCGGAGGTAGATGGAATCTCACCTTCCAAATTATCCTTAGGACAATTCTTCATCCTGGATCAAGTATTCTTATAACTCATATTTAGATAATGGTGTATAAAATGATTTACTACTCAACACTGATCCACAGATTTCTTCAAGTCACCACCCAACACTTAGCTCAGAAAATACACACTAAATTTGAGTAATATGAATTGAGCTACAAAATACTTCATGAGATAGAAGATAACAACAAGGGGCTAAGCAGGTCCCAACAAATATTTGGTAATAACACAAATTATTGGGACAAGAAAATCCAACTCTGTACTATCAATGGTCAACTGACTAGTTAAGATAAGTAAGTGGGCTAGGAGTCTATCTCAACTTGAAAAAGGATGAATACTTATTGCAATTTAATCCAAACTCCCCATCAGAGTCGCTATTTTGTTGGTTGTTTTTTATGCTGTAATGAATGAACAACAACCTTTTCCTTTTCTGATAAAATTTTAAAGAGAAGCCAACTCCAACTATTATCCCATGTAATGAAAAGGAACAACTAACAAGCACTCATACCATGCTACTACACTTTAGGTTCTGCTATAACAAGGGGGGGATACCCTCTAATACCTTTAAATAATCTATATGGTATTAATCAAGTAGGAATCTCAAAAAGACTCAACATAACTGGAAGATACTAGATAACTGGCTAATTACCAATTGAACTTGAACCATGAAATGGAGCATGAGATAGATAGATCACAAGAAACTTGTAAAAATATAGGACATAATGGATTTTATATTTTTGTTTGCAGAAACATAGCCAATATATATCTAGACATGCAACAATATAGAACTTATCAGTTTTGGATCAGTGCTTTATCCATTGGGCTATACTCTAGAACAAATACAATATGCAGAAGTCAATTATTATTAGAGATTCCAGGCCATAAACACAACTATCCCAAACCCACACTACTTATAAAATCCTAGTGTATATCAAGATGAACCTATGTATTACTTAGAGAATTATTTAATTTGATCCTTGATCAAAACTCTCAAATAACTATTGGAAAGTGACAATGCAAGCAATTGTTATTTTGTCATTGATGTCAAACCTTAACTGGTGAGACTATTGTTATCTATTTGAGTACCATATCTATTGTTGATGAAGAAGATTTAACAAGAAGACCAAGTGAATGGTTGAGTTAAGGCAAATAAAAGGGTACTTGATTAGTTGGCACTCTGGCAAAGTAATTAGTTGTTTATCTTTCAAAGATAGTTTTTCTGGTTGTTTTGTGCCGAGCAAGTTTGGCTTGTGCTGAGTGAAGTTGCTTGTACCAAGAAAAGTTGTTTGTGCTGAGCGAAGTTGTTTGTGATGAGAAAGTTTGTTTAGTGCCGAGCACCAGTGAAATTTTTGAGTGAAAACAATGATGTTTTCCAACTTACAGTATTTGGATTAATGATGAGATTTGAGATCTCTGGCCGACTTAGTTAATTTTATTGGGATATGTAAAGTTAATTAAAGATTGATCCATGTCATTTAATGTATGGGTAACCGTAATTAATG
>MU225463.1:594326-630956 GCA_018584345.1 Thuja plicata
CCAATCATCTTATCCATTCCTCTTTCATTCTATCTATCTTCTAATCTAATCCATTTCTCTTCCATTTCTATCTATCTTATCTTCCAATTCTCTCCTATTCTCCAATTCCTCTTATCTTCCTCTCCTCCCATCTATTTATTCTTCCTTCCAACATCCAATAATCTTATCTTCCTCTTCCATTCTATCTATCTTCTAATCCAATCCATTCCTCTTCCATTCTATATATTTTCTAATCCAATCCATTCCTCTCCCATTCTATCTTCTAATCTAATCCATTCCTCTTCCATTCTATCTATCTTCTAATCCAATCCATTCCTCTTCTATTCTATCTATTTTCTAATCCAATTCATTCCTCTCCCATTCTATCTTCTAATCTAATCCATTCCTCTTCCATTATATTTATCTTCTTCCAATTTAATTCTATCCCATTCATTCCTCTTTTAATCTAATACCTTCCCCTTCTATCTAATTCCTCTTATCTTCCAATCCCATTCCATCTAATTCCTCTACTTATAAAATCGCATTCCCACATGATTAAGCTTACCCCATCAACACAAAGATTTATTCTAGACACAGTGACCACAAATGTTTCCAACAAATCAATAGATAGATTGACTTTCCTAAGTTTCATTCTATTCACAAGCCATTGCTAGCGAATTCCTGTTTCAATCAATCAATATTTTGCGTATTAGGATGCATCCTTCCGGTGTCGGCTTTTATATCAATTCTCACATCAAATTTTTTCATGGAAAGAACTTTTGGACTGAATGATCACTTGGTCAGAATGCCTTTTTGTTGATTTTATCTTATGTTTCAATGTGTCCTTCTCGTGACAACCTCGATTTTTCATATCTTGGTTTGTTATGTTGAGTACCCGTTGGAATACGTGTCATTTGTGGTATGATCTTCTTGTCATAGATTGTTAGTGCATTTATGTTTGATGTTCAATTATGACTATGTATGCCTCACTTGGGGCAGGATTCATGCATTCGAAATCCCTAAAAAGATCTGGGTTTATTGTGTCTCCTCATGAGCAAAATTTCATAGGTCTCATCGTACCTGATATCTTGCATTCTTGTTACTAGTAACCTATTTGTCTGAGTCTAGTCCACACAAAGGAACCATGTCACTTGTGTTTTCTAGCACATGGTTCATAACTCCTTTTGAAAAATCAAACTAGGGTGTTCTCTCCAACATTAACACGGTATAAATCCCACTCTCATCATGTAGTTAGGATTGCATTCTAGCTAGGTCATATTGCACTTTGCATTTTTCTCTTGACAAGGATTTTGTTTATTCCCCCATCCCAATTGGGGCATCATGTCCCCGATCTAGCCTAGGTATACCCCCCCCAAGGACATGTCTCATGACACCACCTAATTTCCCATTTTTCTCTCTTCTTTGTCTCTTCTGCCTTTTTCGAGAAAATTCAACAAAATTTATTGTTTTTATAATTTTGTTGAGGGGGCATCATCTCATCTCCCACCATAATTAATTTTCTCTTTGGGGCATCTTATTTTCTTTTCTTTGACGCGGCGCCACTTTCAACGCCACATCAAAGAGGGGCAAAATGTGGAAGTCCAAAATCATCCTTATATTAATTTAATTAATATTCCCACAACATTATAGTTAATTTTAATTAATTATATTTGCTGTATTATTATATCTATTAAATTTATTTATTTAATTAAATATGATTCACTTTCATCACATTTAAATCTTAATTTAAATATTATTCCCCCTTTTAATGTATTAAATATTATTTATATACATTTCCCTCATTATTCCTTTTAAATAAATTTATAATTTATTTATTCCTCCATATGACTTAATTCTACTAAACCACAATTAATCTAAATCTAAGTTGGATTAAACTAATTTGAACCTAGATCCTACCATGCCTCACATCACTCTCACCAAATAGACCTACTTAATAATTAACTAAGGTTAATTAGGCTAATTTCTCGATTCGTACACATATTAGTCCTAATTATTTGCTCACACATGTGTGAGAAAATTTCCAAAAATTCACTTTTCCAAATAATCCTAATTTGGTGCCAACAAGATTTCTTACAACCTTGATGACACTTTCTTACACTTTATAAAAGTGTTTTATTGGACAAAAAACCTTACACCTCTTACAAGATCCTTCACAAGTGTACTTTAAGTACACCTTGACCCATCACATCCAAAGTTTCTCACACATGTGTGAGAAAAGTTGGCCTCTTGCATGGCTTATGTGTCCCTCATGTGGCACCTATGTGGATACCACATGAGCTCCACCTTATCCAAACCCTCTCTCTCCTCAAAAAAATCTATAAATAGAGGCCATTGTCAAGATAAAATCATCTCTCATTTATGCATTGTTATCATGCTAGTTTAGTGCTAGAATTTTTAGTGCATTTTCATGTTTATGTTTCTTAAGAAATCTAAAAATTACATCTTGGGTATAATGAAAATGAATCTAGTTCTAGTTTCATTTGATCTTTCATATAATTTTATTATAGTTTAGATCTTCATTCTCATCATTTGATGAAGTCTTGAGATAAGTTCCTCATACTTGTTCTTGAGCTCTTCATTATATCCATTAGCATGCACTTTAGCTTTCATCCATCAATCTAGTGGGATTTTAATATTGTGTTGAGAGAGGACAACCACAAATATCTCTAAGAGAAAATAAACAAGGCTTGGGTGCACTTATTTGGCTCATTGGAGGTTGTGGTGTAAACTCATTTGTTCATGCTTTCATTTGAATATGCTAACATGTTTATGATTTCTAATGACTAACCTTTGTTGTTTGCAAGTTTGAGTGATTGTGTTTGATAGGTAGGTTTTATCACATACAATCACATTGACATTAGAGAGGGATGCATCATAGAGACATGTAGAGACATACAAGGCTGAGAAGGATATCACTTGATAGGTGGTCAGTGTAGGGGGGATGGCACAAGTAGTAATCAGAGGCCTTTTCCGCACACAAAGATGAAGCGAAGGAAAGCAGAGAGGCAAAAAATTACCATGCCCTGTATCACGGGGCAGTGCCGGAGGACAAGATTCAACCCACATAGATAGAGAAGACTCATTCATAGAGTAAAATGAGGGCTTTGAAGGGATCAGTGAGGATGCCACCTTGTCCACCTAGTCATGGAAGAGGTGAAGGATCATCACAGCCACCCACATGATTCATCAAAGGATTATGATAGCATTTTTGTAGTTTTTGATGAGATGAGATGTATATGTATACCAAAATTGAGGTGCATTATGATGTATTTATTTGTGATAGACTCTTTTACTATGGATATAGACTTTTATATATGATGATGGAATTTATGATATTGTGTTGAGCTTATTGATGTATGATGCATTGATGATATGCCTATATGAGTACTGATGCTTATGCTGCAGGATGTGATGATGTATACTGATATGCAATGATGCATGATTTATATACTATGTTGTGTTTATGAAGGATGAGATGGTTATATGGATGTATCTAGATGTATGTTATGTAGGATGTGAGGAGTTTATTTATTTTTTGTGTTTTATATGCATATGATGAAATGTAATGGATGCACTTAAATATGCAATGAATGCCTACTTAAATATGTGATGAAATGAAATGAATGTATGCAAATGTATTGATATAATGAATTAATAAATGTAATGAACCTAATGATAATGCAAAGATGATATGAAATTGTAGGTATGAAACAAGATGCAATGGATGAAACAAGACCCATGTTTTTGATGTGTGCCACTTTCGACTGATGGACCCAACAGGCAAACCATAAAAGTATCAGGCAAAGGATGACTGACTTGGGGGAGTTAGCATGGGGGAAGATAAAAAAGTTAGTGCATTGGAGAGGGGATAAGAAAAGATGTAGATATACACGGATGAAACCAAGTTTCTATACACAAGTGATATGTACAAAAAATATTCCAAGGATGAGATGTGATTGATCATGCTACTAATGCGTGTGATAAGTTGGAATACCCTGGGAATGTGGGTTTGGGTTTGGGAATGGAATGGAGAAAAAGGATGGATGGATGAGGGGATGATATTTTGATAAATAATGATGCGGTCCACAATGTACGATGCATGTTTACTAGGTTTTCATCACCCATACTTATCCATGGCACCTGATTGCCAAGTTTTCACCATTGGACAAATGATATCTTTTTACTCTTTTTTTTTGCATTTTAATTTTAAATTTTTTTTTTAATGTTGTCCAAGTACCTGTTTGCTAGGTTTTCACTGGGAGAACAATTTTTTTCATCTTTTTTTAGGATTTTTATGCTATTTTGTATTTCTTCAGGACTTTTTATACTTTTAATGGATTTTCTTAGTGATTGAGATATACTGCCAATTTTTAGGCATAGAAGTGCCTGAGATGAAGGATATTGATGGGATAATTCAAAGGATATCCTTTAGGAGTGGAGAGTTGATATTCCCTAGAACCAAAGCATGTAGTGATGATATAAGGGCCCTGCTAGGTGACTTAAAATTTTCCCTTCTTTTCATGATCCGTGCCTACCTTTTGATTCTCTTTAAGGACTAGATCTCTCACTTGGAACTACCATGGGAAAATATTTTTGTTGTAACTTCTCTTAAGGAGATTTTGATATACAACTAGGTGATCATATGCCTATTGTCATTTCTCATCTAATAGATCCAATTGAATAAGGCATGCCACATGATAGTCTTCATCTATAATCATGTCCTTGAGTGACACACACAATGATGATAGTTTGACCTCAATTGGTAAGATAACTTCAACACTATAGACAAGGAAATATGGGGTGGTTCTTGTGAGAGTGCGGTGGGAAGTATGATATGCTGAGAGGGTGGGGTTGATTTCTATGTGATAGGCATGACCAATATCATTGAAAACCTTCTTGAGAATCTTGAGAAGGGTTTTATTGGTTGTCTCAGCTAGGTCATTTCCTTGAGGAAAGTATGGACTGGAGTAGAAATAATGGATATGGAGATGATTGCACAAATCTTCCATGTGTTGGTTTTCAAATGGCATTCCATGATCTACGAAGATAGTGGAGGGGATGCTAAAGTGATAGACGATGTGGTAGAGGATGAACTTTCTAGAAACTTGTAGTGAGGGTGAGTGGAATTACTTCAACCCAATTCGTAAAATGATCCATTGTGGTGATTATGTATTTGTGTCCTTCAGAAGAGAGGGGAGCGATCTTACCAATGAGGTCTAAACCCCAACAAGAGAGAGGCCAAGGAGGTGCAATGAGACGTAGGTTTTGTGTAGGAGAATGAATCAGGTTGGCATGCTGTTGACATGGTAAGAAATTCTTGACAAACTCATAGGCATTGTGTTCCATTATGGGCCAATATTATCTTTCCCATAAAAGCTGTTTGGATAGAACCATGCCACTTATGTGGACAGTTCAGATCTGAGCGTGTACTTCTTTCAAAGCCTAGGTGGCATCATTTTCATCTAAACATCTAGAGAGAACATTGTGATAGCCTCGATGATAAAGGGTGTTGGCTACAATAGTGTAGCGGGAAGCTCTTTGAATGAGGTTCTGGTGTTGGGTGTTGGTGAGATGGGGAGAGATGATACCAATTTGTAGATAAGCATGGATATCATGGTACCATGGGGAATGGGGACCAACCAAGACACATATGCGGTTTGATTCATTGTTCTTAAGGGCGGGCGCAGGAAGTTTCTCAACTAAGAATTCATATTGTGTAGAGTTTCAAGGAATCTCAAAGAGGGAGCCAATTATGGCCATTGTGTCAGCAGCCTTATTTTCTAGTCATGGCACTTGGTTCATTTGTAAGTGGAGAAAATGCTCTTTCATCTTGTCAACCATCTCCTTATAGGGCATTATTTTGTCATCTTTTATTAGGTACTCATCCAAGACTTGTTTGATGATGAGTTGGGAATCCTCGAAGACATGTTTTTCGATGATTTTCCATTGGTGGCCATGTAGAGTCCTGCAATCAATGCCTCATATTCTGCAATGTATTTTGTACAGGGGAATCCCAATTTGAATGACATAGGGATGTAGTCACCTTGAGGTGTGAAAAATAGTATGCCTTCCCCTGCACCATGGGCTGTGTAGGATCCATCAAAGTAAAGTTTCCAAGTGGGTTTCTCTTCTACCATGCACAAATGTTCATCTAGAAATTTTGTGATCAAAGGATATGCATTCACCAAAGGTGCTTCTTCTAATTGATCTATGGTGAATTTTCCTTTAATAAAATTTTTGTCCACATATTGAATATCAAACTCACTTAGAAGCATAGCCTATTTTTCCATTTGACCTGTGAAGGTGGTCTTAGATAGTAGGTATTTAAGAGGGTCTACTTTTCAATTGAGCTTTACTGTATGACTGAGCATATAGTGGTGAAGTTTTTGAGTGGGAGAAACCACTGTGAAGCATGCATTTTCCATATGATAGTAATTGAGCTCCTAACCTACTAAGGTTCTATTAATTTAATAAATGGCTCTTTCTTTTCCCTCATCATCAAATTGAGCAAGGAGTTCCCCCAGTGCTATTGTAGTAGTAGAAATGTACAAGATGAGCGACCAACCTAGTGTAGGTGTACCAAGATGGGTGGACTTGCCAAATATTCTTTGATTTTCTCAAAACTCTTCTGACATTGAGGGTCCCATTTTAAATTGTTGTCTTTGCATAGAAGATGAGTAAATTGTTGGCACTTGTCTACTAATTGAGAGATGAAATGATGTAAAAATTGTAATTTGCCTTGTAGACTACGCAACTACCAAAGTGTTCTCAGTGGAGGCATTTCCATGATAGCTTGTACCTTTTTTAGATATATTTCTATGCCTCTTCTAGATACGATGAACCCTAGGAGGTTTTTGGATGTGACCCCAAAAACACACTTCTTAGGGTTGAGCATTAGGCCATAGCAACCGAGCTGATCAAATATGCATTCTAATACATCAAGGTGATCTTATCTTTTGATTGATTTTGATAAGATATCAACCACCTAGTCTTCAAGGATATTGTGGATCATGTCATGGAAGATGATGGTCATGGCTCTTTGATAAGTTGCCCCTGTGTTCTTTAAGCCAAATGGCGTAATATTGTAGCAGAAGGTACCCCAAGGGGTTGTAAATGTTGTCTTATGTTGATCTTCTTCTGTGATACAAATATAATTATATCCTTAAAACTTTTCCATGAGAGACAACATCTCATGTCCAACGGTAAGATCTAGGATCATGTCAATATTGGGTAGGGGAAATAATCATTTGGGAATACTTTGTTAAGATCCCAAAAGTCTATGCATATCCTAATTGATTTGTTGGATTTGGATACTGACACCATGTTGGAGATCCACTCACTCAAAATAGTCAATGGAAGAAATGATTTTATCTTGCAGAAGTTTCTCTAATTCTGCTTTGACCACTAATGCTACCTTTGGATGCAGCTTGTGGAGTTTCTTCTTTACCAGTTTGACATTTGGATCCAAAGCTATATGATGAACTACCAATTTAGGGTCTATTCCTAGCATGTGAGAATAAGACCATGAAAAATTATCTATGGATTCTCGTAGGACCGAAATGAGAGTTTTTTCTTCACCTTTTGTCAGTGATGCTACAATGTACGTAATGTTGGGATTTTCTTCTGTACCCAGGTTGATAGGCTTTGTTTCTTTGATGAGGATAAATGACTGCTTGGGCCTGTAATCATGGATGAGAGGAAGAGGAGGGTCTTCATCCTCTAGTTCCTCAAAGAGGTTTTCACCAGTGGATACACCCTTTGCTTTTACTTTTTGGTGATTAGATAGCATGCTAGAGGAGTTTTCACTAGGGGATCGATTTTTCTCTTTTTTATTTTTGTTGTCAATTTCACTTTTATGGCTGAAGGCCTCCTCTTCTCCAAATTATTCCTTTGGATCCAATTTGTATACATGTGATGATTCATGTCCCTAGTCAAATTCTTGTTCTGTAGCTCCCATGAATCACAAGAGCGCTTCCTCAATTTGGAACTCATCAATGTGTATGACACTTGGTTTTTCCTAGCATGTGAGTTTGGGTTGGACAAGGGTAAGGTCAATGAAGTTGATGGAAATTTGGTAGAGGAAAAAATTTCCCAGGAAGGTTTCATCATCTAGAACAATGTCATAGGCTCTCACAATTTTCTCTTCCGAGATATCATTGATTTCAACAATTTCACCTAGGGTATTACCATAGGCATAGCTATTCAAATTGGTTCCCCCAGTTGTGGAAGAGTCAATACCAAGGCCTTTATGCCTTTCTCACTAGATAGGTTCAATATGAGCTTTCATGTCATGCTCTTCATAGCCTAAGCCACCTCCTTGATAGTTACATTTTTCTATAACCACTTTGTGAGTTGTAGGGTATTTTCCCTTGAAGTAATTGAGGAGACCCTTGTCTAGAGGTGGCAGATATTTATAAATCCACTGATTAATGTCAGGGGCCATTTCCTGGCCATTCAAAATGCCATAGGAAATGAAAGTGGTAGAGTTCAATTACAATAGTTCAGTTGTTTTTGGTCCTGTCACACTCTAATTAGGTGGGTGTCCTTCAGTGTGTGGATCAGATGGTAGGGTTCCCACTGCAAAAGTGTCTAATAGGATGTATTCTCCACAACCTTTGTATTTGATCTTGACCATGGAAAGAGTGGATGAGAGGATTGTATCTAGGTTTGAATGGTTTCAAGAAGAACTAGTGACAGAGGTTCCAATGTCAATCCCAGGATAGTGATTGGAATGTTAAAATGAGGCTTCCAACACACAACAATATGCAAAGGGTTGGGGATCTACGCTGATGGTGACTTTAGTGTCATTATGTGGGAATTTTATGCACTCATGGAAGGTGGATGGGACAACCTACATAGAGTGAATCCAAAGGCATCCAAGGAGGATATTGAAGGGAAAGTCAAGATCAACAATGTGGCATACTGTATCTTGTACTGCAAGGCCCAACTAAATGGGAAATGAAATAGTACCTTCTGATGTTCTTTCCAGATTATTGTATGCCTTAATGGTCATGAAAATGTTAATTATATATGGTTCAGTGTATCCAAATTATTTAATGAATTTCAAAGTACATAAATTAAGGGCTGAACCATTATCTATCATTACCCATTTGCTGGAAAAATTGTTAACCATGATGGCGATACAGAGTGGGAGATTGTGATATAGTTCAATGTATGGCATATCTATTGGCTTGAAAGATATTCCACAAGATTTGGATAAGTGGCCCACAAGATTTTGGAATTGTGCAGGATCAATATCACCAGGGACATGAGATTCTTATAGGGCTTTATTAAGTATTTCTTGGTGGATAGGAAAAGTGTGGAGGAGATCCAAGATGGAGATTTGAGTAGGTGTATTCACTAGGTGTTCTAATAGATTGTATTGTGCTCCAGAAGGAGGAGAAACACTTGTTAGAGTAATCATTAGTTTGCTTATTAATTAAATCATGTTGATTTAATTAATTAAGTTATTACTCTTTAGTGCTTAAGCTTTCTCTTAGGTGCATTAATAATTAATTATTTTATTAATTATTAATGTGCAACCTAGCTTTTTTAGGCTTTAGGGTTTTGTTCACCTTTATAGCTTGAACCTTGTAATTCTTTTTTCATTAATTCAGATTATAATTTTTCTCTCACCTTTTGAGTAACTTCTGAGTTCTGCTTTTTCCTCCTTTTGCTTCTCTCTTGTAACAGGTTATTTGCATGCAGGTATTCTTGGCATTCTGTGGATTTGTATTTCTCAAATCCTTCATGGTATCAGAGCCACACTGCTGCTGCCTGGTCTGGGGTTTGTGAAGCTGTGATTCAAGGGAAAAAACCACAACTTTTATGGGGTTTCTTCTTCATTTTGGAAGATACACTTTTTTCTGGAGCACTTTGAGCTAAAATGGACACCACCATCGCGCTCAAAAGGCCTGAGAGAGTTAATTTTCATATAAATTTTGCCATTTTTGGCCACAATAGCCTCTAGAAAAAAATTTCTCTCTCCTAGGCTACGACTCAAATTTCGAGGTGAAAAATGTTCAAAAAAATAAAAAAATTAGAAAAAAAGACAAATTTTGTTTTTTTACAAAGTTTTTTTCAAAAAAACCAATGTTTCTAAATGTTTGTTGAAAAAAAAAAAAGCTTTTTACAAACAAAAGAAAAGGTGCGTACCTTTTCAAAAGTACCCTCATGTACAGCAAGGCACGCATATGCAGGAGTGATGTCAGCGGCCGTAGGTCACAGACCGTGATTAAATTTGACGTTCATAAAACCGTCACACAGTTTTGACACTTCTTCAAAAAAGGCAACCTTCAGTGTTTTGGCCATATCTTTTGCATACGGTGTCCGTTTTCAAAAAATGAAATATCGTCAGAAAGCTCTTTCCGAGACGGAGATGATAATATTGGTTTTGTATGCATATTTGGCCATTTGAGTACCTATGTTTAGTGTCAAATTTACAGCTTTTGTTTCCCTCCTCCTTGCACCAAGTTTTGATCTAAATGCAATAAGGTCAGGTTTCTCAATTTGTTTTTCATTTAGAAGAGTTATCATGGGTTTTTCTACTCACCCTTCAATTGTTATTCTAGAATGAGGTAATTATGAGTCATGGGCAAATTTTATACTTACACATTGTAGGTGGCTTAATTTTTTGCCTTATTTGTATGATCTCATACCTGAACCAGCCACTTCAGAGGGAAAATTAGCATGGGATATTATTAGAGATCACATAGTAGGACTTATAGTGTCTAGTATTGGTCATGACACTGTGTTGGCTATATTAGACATTGATTTTCCTCACCCACTTTGGACACATCTTTGGGAGATCTATGGAGACCCTAATCTCTCTCCATTCCTAGAGGATCCTGCTTCAGATTGTCTCATACCCATTTCTTGGAGAGAGAATACGCCCTTTGATCATGATACTTTAGAGGAGCTTGAGTATTTAGACATCCTTACATGTTTCGATGGATTAGAGGCTTGTCTCACAGTTCCCACTCTTCTGACTGAGACTTCATTAGCATCTCTTGTTGCTCCTAATTTTGTGCAGCAGGGAATCATACATCTTCCAGACATAGATACTTCGGACTCTTATGTTGCAGACATATCTTTCTTGTTTGTTGAGTCTTATACTATAGATTTGGAGGATTATTTTGAGGACATTCATCTCCTCTACCTTGACAGTCAGGTTATGACTGTTTGCCCACCATTATCCATGCATTTAGCGGTTGCATTTTAGGATTCTCCACATCAGTTTGGATTTGGCATCATTTGTTTCAGTTCAGACAGAGAGATTCTTCAGCATTCGATCATAGCACACATCCTAAGACAGATTGGTTTATCACTCTTCACAGGGTTTCTTCGACATCGTCCTTTGGATTCGTTTCTTCCCAAGGGGAGGAATATCATTTGCCGCTTCAGGATCTCCTTTTGGATTCTACATCAGGAATCTACCATTGTGACATGAGTTTCTTCATTCTAGGGGGACTTTGGTGTCTCATCCCTCTCTCATGGGGGGGCTGGTTGTACTTATGGTCTTGAGAGAGTCTCTTGAGCCATTTGTTTTTTTATTTTTTCTATCTCTTTTTGGAGAGGGGTTTTTCCCACTGGGTTTTCTTCTTTGTCTTCGGTTTATAGAGATTTCCTTGTATTGGGTACCTGATTAGGCCTTGTTGTCGGGACCCTTTTTCCTGCTGTCATAGCTATGCTAGGTTAGCTTACCCCCTGTGCTTAGCTTAAGGGGGGGGTGTTAGAGTAATCATTAGTTTGCTTATTAATTAAATCATGTTGATTTAATTAATTAAGTTATTACTCTTTAGTGCTTAAGCTTTCTCTTAGGTGCATTAATAATTAATTCTTTTATTAATTATTAATGTGCAACCTAGCTTTTTTAGGCTTTAGGGTTTTGTTCACCTTTATAGGTTGAACCTTGTAATTATTTTTTCATTAATTCAGATTATAATTTTTCTCTCACCTTTTGAGTAACTTCTGAGTTCTGCTTTTTCCTCCTTCTGCTTCTCTCTTGTAACAGGTTACTTGCATGCAGGTATTCTTGGCATTATGTGGATTTGTATTTCTCAAATCCTATAACACTAGCACTTGTGACAGTAATTCTTCCTCAGTAGGTGGTAACCACACAATGGTTATCCACACCCTTAATGTGGATGATGTTAACTGAGGGTTCATCTTGGAAGATATAAATAATGAGATGATCATAATTGATGTATGAAGAAGTGTAGTCTTTCTTGTTAGTATTATCTTCTTGTTTTCCCTTCCCTTGGTTAGAGGGTTGAGCAGGATTGGCAGGTCCTTTGCTAGTGTGGTGTTGAGGAAACACATTTTGATAGATTTGTAGATTGGTATTAAATGAGGGATGAGTTGGTGCATCGATAATGATATCCTCTTTGTCTATGAGATCCTAAATATAATGTTTGAACTTCATGCACTTCATGGTTGCGTGTCCCTTAACACAGTGATATTCACAATACTCATTATCCCTATACCATGTAGGTTTTGGTGCTGATTCATCAAAAGGTTGTGTCTATGGGTACACAATTATATTGAGCTTAGCCATTTTTTGGAATATGACATCTATGGATTCACCCAAAGGGGTGAATGTGCACTTTGGTACGTTCTGATATCGAGATTTTTTTTTTCTGTGGGGGATGGATATGGGGTTTGTTTGATTAGTAGGGATTTGATAATTGGATTGAAAATTTGCCTAGGGAAGGGGATACATTGGCACACTTTGTTGGGTAGTGATGTGTTGGTACACAAGCTATTGATATGAAGGTTGTTGATATGTAGGTGCCGATTGTTGGTATGCAGGAGTTGGTGCTTTAGGTCCAGCCATAACAATCTAGACATGTTTGGTATCTGTGGCGCCATCGATCATAATGATCTTATTCTTGTTCCAATAAAGGGATCTATCATTGTTGGATCTATCGTGAATCATCTCCTTGTAAATTTTGGTGGTTCCATTATTTATGAAACCCTTTTCAAGGTCCATACCTTTTCCATGTATTTCTCAGTATGTCTACAAACAATTCATGCGGACATGGTGTGCCAACTTGGGGTGCAGATTCTCAATGAATATTTTAACCAAGTGTTTCTCAGGAGGTTGGTAGGATAATATGGTAGTGAGGCATTGTCATCTTTGGAGATAGTACACTAAGATTTTTGCTCCTTTCTGTTTGGAGTTTCACAAGTCTAGGAGAGATAGCTCACTCTCAAAAAGATGTGCATATTGGGTCAAGAATTTTTCTAACAACTCTGCGAACATAGTGATCGAACCATAGGGGATTTTTTAAAACCATTCAAGAACTAATCCTCCTAGAATTTTGGGGAAGAGGCATAGGAGAAATTAATCATTGTATGATACCTCTTGACATGCCATGTATAATTATTTGATATAAATAGCAGTATCTCCCTTTCCTCGGTACTTGTCAAATTTGGGAGTTTAAAAATGTTTGGGAAAAGGAACTGCTGTAATAGATCGGTTGAAGGGAAAGGGACATACTTCTTCAAATTTGAACGTCTTAGTTTCAGTCCCATCTCGGAGCTCCTTAAGAGCATTCTTCATGTCTTCCCAATCTTGGTTGATCAGTTGAGGAGGTGTTCCTCCCATCATGTTGGATCTAGGTGCGTGATATGGGTCAAAAGGTGTTGGGGACTAAGGAGGATTTTGTGTAGGATACTAGGGGGTGTGATAAGGAGATTGGTGGATAGGTTGCGAAGGAAAAAACTATGATTGAGGGATGTATTGCTATTGGTAGTTGGGTTGCACTTGATGAGGCAGTTGATAGGTAGGAGGGACTTGGTTTGTCCCCACATAAATTGGTGGGATGGCCGCATTATTGTGCATGGGATGAATGGTTTGTGAGAAAGTACCCCCAATGGGGGGAGAGAGGTAGTTGATGAAAGTAGGAATACTTGGCTGCTGAGGGGGTGGGATGATTTACAATGTTATAGATGGAGGCATGACCAAGTAGTTAGTGTAAACTGGCAGCTGATGTTGGATGGGTTGTGTAGTGGGCTATGCGTCAAAGGGGTTGGTGAAGGATTATTTTTCTTGGGAGGTGGGAGGATTTTCATTACTAGATTGCATTGGTATCCCAAGTGCTTGCATAGTGGCCTAAGAGTAGTCCCATGCAGAGGATGATGTAGCTTGTGAATTTTGGCTAACTTGGGGAGTCTACTAAGAAGTTGTGGGTTGTTTTACGCTTGCACAAGTGATGGAAAAAGTGAGGCTAAGGAAGGATAGGTAACTACTAGTTGAGCATGGAGTGTGGGCCCTTGTGATAAAGAGGGCTGGTTATAGTCTCCCATGAGTGGCATGCCAGTAGTGAATTGATATTGTTGTGGAAGAGGATTTGAAGTGCTTGTAGTTTACATGAATGGTGGTTGCGATACAATTGGTTAAGCATGGGCTGGTTGAGAAATGGTGGATTGGACAATGGTTGGTTGAGAAGTAATGGGTTATATGGGTTGTGATGTTTTGATAGGTTGTGATGGTTGCTAGACCGGAGGTACCTAGATAGAAAGTGGTATTGGTTGTGCGACTGTGTGCATTATGGATTGAGTAGTCATTGGTTGAGAAAATGAGGGATAATGGATCCAACTTGGGACGTTCTGAATCATGGATCAAATATTTCTTCCACCGTGGGGTGGGAAAAGTCACTTGGGATTTTTTAAGATAGTCCATTTCATGGTGGTATGATCCTAGATGGCAGTTGGATTCCTTCTTGCTGAAAATTGGCAAGAGTGGTGCAGCTGTTATGTCCAATGATGGTGCTGACCATGTGTGCATGTCCAAGATAGCTCATGAATTCCTCCATGGCACTTTGAGTAGGGTTTCATTGGGGTCAGTCCATATATGTTCACTTAGCACTTGATTTTTAGGGTCAAAAGAGACCTTGGCGTTGCTATTATCTATCGTTGGATCAAATGAACTAGCAACATAGTTGGTGCCCATGTCTTTCCTCTTCTTGGATCTGGTTTCCATTGGCATGAAATGAATGTTGTTAAAGGAATGCAAGATGCTAATTCAATTTCCTATGGATGATGTGCAAGATGACTAGAATGTAGGATTAGGGAATTGGATGATTCTAGGATGATGCTTAAATGATAAAAGGATATCCTAAGGACCTATGATGAATTGATGTAACAAAGGATTATGAATTTCCTTCCCTAATGTAAGCTTGATGATTGTGTCAACCTAAGACATACTTGTGGTCTTCGAAATACAAGATTATTTATCAATGTGAACCAACCTTTTGATCAAAGTGATGAGGCCACAAGAACAAAGTGGGCTATCCTAAACAATGCGTAGCTAAGGAAGTCTAAGAAGGATTAAGGTGAAGGTACTAAGCAACTCAAAGGATATGATACCAAGATTTGATTTTTTTTTGGGATTTTGGATAATTGATTGGATAATGTTGGGATTTATTGGATTCTTTCTATGTTGGTTGGATGGTGCACTCCTAAGGATGATGATTAAAATGATTTTCCTAAGATGCAAGCTAGAGGAAATAAGAAGAGGAATAATTGGGTGATATAGCGACATGCCTGCTATTCGTATTGCTCAAAGTTGACAAAGGCATTATTCATGCGACATTTGTTTATGAAACATGCAACCTTGTTGTTATAGATGACTTTGTCATATTCTACAGACTCATGAATCTCTTTCTTGATGGAATCAAGGATTTGTTGGTATTGTTTGGCTTTGTGAGTAGCATCCTTTTATTCTTTGATCATGAGAGGTAATGGGTTATTGACTTTCTTATGTATTCCTAGATTTGACATGCCATAGGAACAAATGTTTGTGATTGGAAGTTCGCTTGTTTCTGATAAGATCTTGGTTGTATTGTTCAATGGAAAGAACAAGTTTCAATCATACATCAAGGTAGTGACTATGGTAATTATACCTTGAGTCAAACATGGTCATTCAAATGCCAAAAAAATCCAACAAGGGACAAAGAAACCTTGAGGAATAGGGGGAGTGTGTGCAACCTTTGATCAATGTTAAACAAACAAATGCCTACCTAAGGAAATTGTCTTAGTACCAAAATATTTTCCTATGCTGAATATTCCTTCACCTTGCACAAAGTGATATTGTCTTTGTCAAGGAATATGCACATTGTGGGTTTTGGAAAGAGACTAAATGCTTAAATTGCATAAGATCCCTCATGCCACAATGATGATTTAGAATTCCCCTAGTAATACATATGTTGGGTGTAAAATCTTCAAGTGATCTCGCTAAAGTCCACTTGGATCGATCCTTGCAAAATGATTATGACACTTTCAGAGGTAGATCTGGTAGACTTCTACTTTAGCAAGTGTTGAGTAAGGACATCCATTCATGGCCACCCCTTATAGTTTCTCAAGTGAAATTAAGGTCTATAGCCCTAAAAGAACCCAAAATGTATAATCTCACAAGCATGATTTAGACCTCTCAGCCCTACACAAGTTGAATGTATCCACCTTACAGTCTTGTAAACAAAATTGAAACCAAGATTAACCTATAAGTGCCCATTTAAGTGTAGTCTATCTTAGCAAGATTAAGGCAATGAGGCCCTACAAATGAAGGATCATTAGAGATAGAAAATAGTCCTGTCTTCACTCTCTTTGGATTGGAAGAAGCTTTTGATTGTAGTGGGGCAGAGTAGCCAAGTTCTCTTGTTCCCCACTTGGTTCATTCCTAATAGATTGCTCCCTTGGGAATGTTTGCGGTCACTATGTCTAGAACAAAGCTCAGTGTTGATGGGGTAAGCTTAGCTGTGTAGGAATGATATTTTATTGCAAAAGTGGAAAATGGTAAGGGGACTACTTGCATAGATATGGGTAGTGAAGTTATTATGGAAGGTGATGGAGGCTATATTAAAGATGGGAGAAACATATGGTGGATTTGAATACACATGGCACCTAAGACAGGTTTTCACCATGGTACTTATTTAGTGCACCACCGAAGTGGTTTTCACAAATGGACGATTTTGTTTCTCTTTCTCTTTTTTTTTATTTTTTGATACTTTTTGCAAGATTTTATATTTTTTATGTTTTTTTGAATTTTTTTTGATTTTTTGATTTGTTTGCTTTATGATTTTTTTTATTTTTCTACTTTTCTGATTTTTTTGGATTTTGATAGTTTTCTACTGTACAATGGACTACTAAAGGATCAAGCATAGAAGTGCTTGAGATGTATAATATTTACAGGATCAGGGATCAAATCTCCCTCTAGTAAAGCAATCTGATAAGCATCGGACCCAAACTTTGCTATGATGATGAAGGGCCCCAACCAATTAGGTTTAAACTTTCCTTTCTTGTCACAGTTCTAGAGGTTATTCATATTGTGCTGAAGGACAAGATCACCAACCTCAAACAGATGAAGTTTAATCCTTTAGTTGAATTAGAGGTAGAGGTGATTTTGATACACATGGAGGTGGTTTAGGGCACTGAGGCATCTCTCATCAAGGAGTTCTATCTCTTGCAAGCGATCAACTTTGTATTCTTCTTTAGACAATAGATTCTTGAGAGAAATTCTAAGGGAAGGGAGCTCAATTTTGATGGGTAGAATAGCCTTGGTTCCGTAAACAAGGGAAATGGGAGTGGCTCCAGTGGAGGTTTGAATGGAGGTGTGGTAGGCCCAAAGAGTGGGATTGAGGTGAAGGTGCCAATCACAGCTAGCTTCATCGATTATTTTATTGAGAATTTTAAGGATAGTTTTATTTGTAGCCTCTGCTTGAATGTTACCTTACAAAAAGTACTTGGAAGAGGTATGGTGGGTAATGCTGAATTTCCTACATAGCTCTGTGACATCCTTTTTTTTGAAAGGTCCTCCATTATCAGTAATGATGTCCTGAGGAATGCCATAGTGATAAATAAGATAGTTCAAAATGAACTTTGAGATTTGTTTTCCAGTGGTGTAGGTGAGAGGAACAACTTTGACCCACTTGGTAAAGTACTTAGTAGCGACAAGGATGTATTTATGGCCATTGGAAGAATTAGAGAAAATCTGGCCAACGAGGTTGAGACCCCAGTGAGAAAAAGGCCAAGGGGTGATGGTGGGTTGAAGGGATTGGGATGGAACATGTATCAAATCACCATGCTACTGGCAAGGCACACATTTCTTCACATAGTTTTGAGCATCCTTTTCCATAGTAGGCCAATAATATCCAGTGCGTAACAAATTCTTGGCCAAAGTGAGTCCACTAGAGTGAGCCCCACATATTCCTTAATATACCTCCTCCCAGGACGGTTGTGCTTCATCATAATTCAAACACCTTAGAAGAGTTCCATCGAAATGCTTTCAGAAAAAGGTATCACCAAGGATTGTGTAATGGGAAGTGCGATGAATGAAGGTTTTACATTGATTGTGGGTTAAGGCAAGTGGGGTATGTCCATCATGAAGGTAGGAGTATACTTCTTGGTACCATGGGGAGTTAGGATCAAAAATTTCACACACCATTTCAGAATTTGATTTATAACAAGCAGGGACCGTAGGATTCTCAACAAGAAACTCACACCGTGTACTATATTATGGCATGGTGATTAGGGACCTAATCGTAGTCATTACATCAACTACTTTATTGTTTGTTTAGGGGATTTGTTGGAAGACCAAATCAGTGAAATGTTGTTTGAGGTCCTCAACTGTATGACGATAGGGAAGCAACTTATCATGCTTTGTTTGATATTCATCCATAACTTGTTTAATAACAATTATGAATCACCTAATACCATCAAACTGAGAATCTTCCATTGTATGGCCTGACAGAGTCCAAGTACAAGGGCTTCATATTCTACAATATTGTTTGTACAAGGAAATTGTAATTTATAAGATTTAGGGATGAGATCCCCTTTTGGTGTAATAAACAAGATTCCTACCCCCAATCCTTTCTGAGTAAAGGATCCATCAAAATAAAGTTTCCATGGGGTACTCAGGGCAAGATTGAGGACTGATTCATCTAGAAAATCTATTATTAGTGGATGTTTACTGTCAATAGGTGCTTCAGCTAACTGATCTGCAATAACTTGTCCTTTGATAGCTTTGTGATCCACATAAAAAATGTCAAATTCACTAAGGATCATAACCCATTTTGTTGTATGACTAGTAAGAGTAGTGTGAGACATGAGATATTTGAGTGGATCAATCTTGGAAACAAGGTGAATCTTATGATTGAGCATATAATTTCATAGTTTCTGTGTGCAGAAGACAACAACCAAACATGCTTTCTCAATAAGGGAATAATTCAATTCATAACCAATAAGAGTCCTGCTGAGATAATAGATTGCTCGCTCTTTGCCAATATCATCTAATTGTGCCAAAAGGGCTCCAACACAACCTCTATAGTGGATATATACAAAATTAGAGGATGACCAACAATAGGTGGCACCAACAAAGGTGGATTAGCCAGATAGCGTTTTAGCTTCTCAAATGTATTTTGACATAAGCAATCCCATTGGAATTTTATATTCTTGCGTAAGAGATGAGAAAATGGATGAACCTTATCTACCAATTGTGACATGAATCTCTTGATGGACTACAATTTTCCTTGCAAGTTGCGTAATTGTTTCAATGTTTTTGGTGGTGGCATCTCTAGGATGGATTTTACTTTCTTTGGGTCAACTTCTATTCCATGCCGTGATACAATGTATCCTATCAACTTACCAAATTGTAGTCCAAAGACACATTTCTTGGGATTTATCTGAAGCTTATAATTTTCCAATCGCTCAAAAATGGTAATGAGGATAGGAATGTGTGATTCTCATGTCTTGGACTTACCCAAAAGATCACCCACATAGTCTTCCATGATGACATGCAAGAGATCTGTTAAGGCCAAAGGGAATCACCTGATAATAGAAGGTACCCCAAGGTGTTGTGAAGGTAGTCTTGTGTTGATCTTCTATAGCTATCCAGATCTGATTGTAACCAGAGAATCCATTCATGAGGGACAACATCTCGTGTCCAACAGTAAAATCCACTATAATGTCAATATTTGGGAGTGGAAAATAATCCTTAGGACATGCAAGGTTAATGTCTCTGAGGTCAGTGTAAATGTAGATGCCCCCAGTAGGCTTTCCTACTGGCACAATATTGAAGATCCATTCAGGATAGTCAATAGGTCAGATTACTTCAGCATTGAGCATCTTCTGAAGCTCTACTTTGACTACCAGTGCTACTTGTTGATGCATCTTGTGAAGTTTTTGTTTAATAGGTTTCACATTGGGATCCATAATAAGATTATACATGAAAATATCTATATCTATCCTGAGCATGTCCTTGTAGGTCCGGGGAAAGTTAATTTTATGTTTCTGAAGGAATGTTGTCATGTCTTTCTTTTCTTGATCACTAAGAGAAACTGCAATGTAAGTGATGTGTGGATCTGCTTCTGTGCCCAGATTGATTGGGATAGTGTCTTCGATAATCATAGAGGACATTTCTAGTTCTGATGATATGAATGGTAGGTCAGCTTCTCCCTCCTCTAGCACCTCAGAAAGGTTTTCACTAGAGGATGTGTCCTTTATATTATCTTTTTCTTCAACTGAAGGTGCCTGCGAGAGGTTTTCACCAGGGGATGTTTTTATATTTTCATTTCTTTAATTTTATTTTTATTGTCATTTTTGCAACTAAGAGAATTGACTTGTCTACCAAAGTAGGCTTTCTCACTGAAATGTATCTGATGTTCATACTCTCAGAGATTCTTAAGTCCAAAGAGAGCTAAAATTTTCTCATTTGAATCACAAACGTCCAAAGCTAGTGGTGAATCTTGCTGATCCTAGTCAATTAGTTTAGGGTTTGTGAGGGGAAGATGAGGGGAGGAAAGGTTGGCTTGGGTGATAGTGAAGATATGGTTAAGGTCATCAAGGTCATCTTCAACATATTGGAAATGGATTTTGAAGAACTCTTCTTCAGTTTCTAAATCTAAGGTGGCTTAACAATAATCCTTAGCGAAGTTAGTCTTAGTTTATATACAACCAAATTCATGTCCTCAAGGCTAGCCATTTTCTGTTATAAATTTCTTCTTACCAGTTTCATTAGTGCCAAGACCGGTACCATGATACCCCATGCTTTAAACAATGGGAGTAACCTTGATATACTTTCCTTTAGGGAATGTCACAAGTTTTTCTTCTTCATCATTGTAGAGCCAATCAAGGACATTGTATTCCATGTGCTCATCTGATAAGGACCCCCAATGTTAAAAAGTGGTGTTTTTCAATGCATGAGCTCTTTTTCTTTAAGGGGAGGTAATGGTGATGATCTCCTATAGGTTTTTGGGGACAAAAGGAGTTGTCGGATGCATAGAGCACTTTCAAATTTATATTCTCCCATGCTCTGATCTGTAAAGGTGGTCTTTGTTTCAGATCCAAAGGATTTGTCTTCAGTGACCTTTTCCTTTCCTTTGGATTGATTAGCTTGTGTTTCTGATGTTTTTTTTTGGAACTAAAGTAGTTCTCGGAATAGAGGTTTCTTTGTTGAAATGTTGGCCAAACTCATTCAATGGACAGTAGTTGGATTGTTTTCCTTCCAGTCTCTTGTAGTATTGACAGGGCTTAGGATCTTTGGGAATTATGATTTCTCTACCTTGACGTGGGAACTTGAGACATTTATGATAAGTAGAAGGTATACCTTTGATAGCGTGTATCCAGGGTTGTCCCAACAAGATATTGTATGGTAGATCCATAGCCAGCACATGGAAAACAATTTCAATTAAGGCCGAGCCTATTTGTAAGGGTAGTGTAATCAAAACCTTGCTTTCTTGTTCTCTATCATCATAGGCCTTTATTGTGATTCTCTTGTATACATCTAGAAGGTCCTCAGAAAGACCAATGTTACGAATCATTTTCAATATGCACAAATTTAGGACAGATCCACCATCTATAAGGACTTGTTTGATTTTAGTGGATTGGATTTTGGCTTCAATATGGAGGGATTTATTATGATGAAGGTTTTGGTACTCTCAAATTTAGCACAAATTTGGAGTGACCAATTCAAAATTTTCTCTAAGACAAGGTGAGTACCCCTGAAAACTTTTTGGAGATGCCTACTTGAAGTGCAAGTAAAATATGACCTGATGATTTTCATAAGATACTGATTGGGGAACATGTGAAAAAACTATCATGGGGAAGATGAAATGAGTCAAAAATTTTAAAATTCAGATTTGATGAGTTTCAGAGACAGTATTTTAAAGGTGTTCACTTAAATCTGCATTCTGCATATTGCCTAATTATAGCAAATGGCCTAATTTGCATGCTTGCATCTTTGAACTGATGGAGTTTCATGATATAAGGATGGGTCTAAGGTTTTTTAGGCATGAGAGAGAAGCTCTATTTCCATTTTCATATTCCTAGGAGTTCATTTAATAATTTTACCAAGGCTATTCTGTTTGCAATTTATGTTGTCTCAGAATCTGAAGTGCAGAATTATGAAGTTGCTGCCTTTGAGGTCTTACAAGTTTACACCTGGTTGAATAGAATATAAAATTGAATTCTCCTCTATATTTTAGGAATAGAAATGTGATACCATGAATATTATCAGGCCATGATGAATTTATTTTCCCAGTTTGCCAATCCGATTCCATTTGCAGTTTCTAACATTTTAATGCAGATCAGTTGCATAGTTTGGTCGGAGGCCCTGTTTGTGAGGTTATATCTTGAATACCATGATTGGTCATATCAATAAAATGATTCCCCTATATTTTAGACAAAATTTAATTCAAGTTTGCAAGATCTCAGGTCCTAAGGGTTTCATATGCATGCTTATCCAGATTCTTTTCATTTGCAGAAATCGTTATTTCTCATTTGTTCTTTTCTGTAAGTTCCAAGTGGCTAGTTTCTAGGGTCTACCAAATGTGACCGGTTTATCGTCATGAGTTTTTATTTTGGATCCATACTCTCCATATAGCATACTTCCAATATCTAGAAGCTTGGGTCTTCAGGAGGTCGCTTGACTTGTTTTCAAAGTCAAAACCAAATGCATTTCATTGTTTTTGATAGGGTAATTTAAAAAACTAGTCTGAAGAGCCAACTTGGATGTTTAAAATCTTTCGACCTGATGGGTTTCATCAGGTTTCACTTTGAAATATGAAAGAATGCTAACCATGGAATGTGTGTGCCTAGTGCCATGTTTTTATTACTTGAATTAGTCAGTTTTTAAGGCCAGCCCCAGAGGCCAGATGTCATTAATGAGCTGAATTTGCAGAATTGTAAAGGTGGGTTTTAAGTGATTTCCAGTTCATTAATCTGAGTTCCACAGTTGATCAGGGAATTGGATATAATGGAGAAGAAAAATGGAGAAAATGATGTAATAGCAGGGTCAATTACGTATGTTTTAGCTCATACACTGAATGCAAAAGGTGAAGTTATAGATGTTGTTGCTTTATACAGGAAAGGTCTATATATTATGGAAAATAGTGGAAATATTTTGCTAGATGATACTATTTTGGAAACTATACAAATAGATTTGGAAGAGCTACTCCATGTTTTAGGAAGAACATGCACATATTCAACTTTAAAAGCAAGGAAACTCTCCAAATACCACGCACATTGACTAGACAACAATTATGATGTAGAAAATGAGCAGTATATGTGGAGTTTGGAAAATCTCTAAGTCTAGCATTGAACTTTCATGATTATACCTTGAGGTTAAAGAGTTATGGAAAGCTCTGTCATAGTGGATTCTCATTGTTAGCATCATCTCCATGGGAGCATTTGAAAAGGAATGTGATTAGTTTCAATGAGACTAAGCATATAAAGTCCGCTGAGGAGTGAAGGAGATGATGAAATATTTTATAACATTACATCAAATGTAAATGTGAAATGCACAATGAAGGAGAATGTGGAAATGTTTTAGTGGAGGTTGCAAAAGCATGTTAAATCCCAGTTAAATGAAAAGGAGTCAGCACAGACAATAAATGTGCAGTATGGAAGTAAACAGAACTCCACACGCTGAATGATGAAAGGAAAAACCATTAGTTGTCTTACCCTACGTAGCATAATATGGAAACATAGACAATGCATATAAAATTTTTTAATGCCAAAGAGGGTGTGTGAGATTGAGAAGAGATGTGCACCAGCATAGATGGGAAGTAAAAAATCTACAAAGCTGATGTGATTGATAAGTGCAATGTCAAATGAATCATGGTTTTTATATTTCCTGTTCCTATGCTATGGAAGGAGAGACCAACATTTTTAATGGAGGTGTAAATCCTTTTAATGACCATGCAAGAAGGATAGTTTAATATTTTAAAACATTACAAACAATAATGCAATAAACAACAAGAAGGCTGCGCAGCAACATGAAAGGAAGAAAGTTAATTTTTTTTTTTTAAACCATTCAAATTTTGGCAAATCTTACGTAGAATGCAAAGGAGGAAAAGGCCTGCGCCAATAAATGAAGGGCTATAACATGTTTTAAAAGAAAAACATGACAAATGCAGTCTACGCCAAGTACAAAGGGGAAGTTTTAAAGTCTTAAAACTAATGAGGTTAGCAGAGGCCATGCATGGGGCTGAGAAAACATTTCAATACAAAGCAATGCATGATTGTATTTCATGCAAATGAAATTAATAAATGAAACAAGACAGGTGTAAAGATGGATGGTCTACGCACGGGATGGTTTGCGCATAGTTTTGAAAAAAAAAACACATTCTATATAATGGAAAAGTCTGCGCTGAGGAAGGAGCCTTGCACAAGTGAAATATTTCCCATGATGAGGTTGAAAGAGGTACCTTCCAAGGGGGAGACAATGCAAATTAGAGCCTGTGGCTGTATGAATCCAAATGGAGGTTCAGCGCAGCATGCGAGAAGAGGAAAAAAACAAAACCAAACACTTCCAGTGCAGTATGGAGTGGTAAACATTGAGATTTCCAATACTCTCAAACTTCTCAGTAAGAGAGTTGAAGGAATGGGATTTCTTAAACTTATTTGCAAGAGGGGAGAAGTATTTGAAGTATCCTTCGGTCGATGCAAGCGAAACCATATCAAATCTCCGGACACATTGTTAAATTGTTGTAGAATAGTGGAATTTTGAAGCGTCAGTAGTTTCAAACTGCATGTATCCTAATTTACGAGAAGTACTGGCAACTGATAGTCTTCATCTCTATAAATTTCTTAGACATCGTAATGAAAAACCACAAATTTGTGGAGGAAGCGGGATTGCTGCAGAAGAAAAATAGGGGACTTTACTGAAAAAGGGGAAAAACACATTCATACAAAAAAGGCTTCCTTTGTTCTACTTCTTGATATTTATTGCAGATATTTAGCCCACAATGGTGGAAACAACATGAACTAAATAGAACTAAAAACAGAAATGGAGTGGTAAACAAAATAAGGAGCCGCATAGGTATGAGGGCCAAAGGCTTGAAGAGCATTGAAAATATTAATCCCACATTGGTGGGGTATGATTATTTCTAGTCTTCTTATAGTAAAGTGTTGGATGATATTAGCTTTGGTTATTGATCATGCTGTTGATATTCATGTTTTTTCACTGATGTCAACATATATTTCTATGGAGAAGACAAACTGACTACTTAACTAGAACAAGTGTATGAACACTATACGGATTATTCAAAAGGATTGAAGTTGGATTTATGTAGAAGGATGAGTTTTGAAA
Source organism: Thuja plicata (assembly GCA_018584345.1). Taxonomy (NCBI): domain Eukaryota; kingdom Viridiplantae; phylum Streptophyta; class Pinopsida; order Cupressales; family Cupressaceae; genus Thuja; species Thuja plicata. The sequence continues at coordinate 619,915 of MU225463.1, forward strand.
TTACTCCTAAGGTCGCTTGACTTTATGTTACATTATGTGAATGTTACAGTTCATTTGGTGAAGACTATTTTTCTAGACTGCAGCTGTGATTCTAGACAGAGAAGGTCTCTGTGTTTCGGGTATATTTTACTAAGGAAGATATTTTAGAACTTGTGAGATTACTGATAGAGAGGCGACATATGATAGTGAAATGGGTTGAGTTTGATTTCTATTTGGGCACTGATGATGTCAGCTGTGGCATGTGTTCTAGAGAAGACCTATTTCCTGGCTGACTTCAGACTTGTAACGTGTGGAAATTAATTATAAGAGTGGATTGCAGATCTGGAAGTATTTGTGATGAATTGTAAATGTTATATACTTTTTATAGGTATCGTGTGTATCTTAGCAAGGGCCTATGTAATTATTTGTATGATGGGAAGCCTTAATTGGCCGACGTAGTTAATTATGTATTAGGAAAGCTTAACTGGCCGACCTAATGGGTTATTGTAAAAGGGTATAAATGAGTGATCTTTTCATTTGTGAAAAGTGTGGTAGAGAAAGAGAAGAGCAAAGATTTGTGAAGCTGCAAAGCTTCACTACTGGATAGAGAGCAATGTTGATACTTCATTGGAACTGATCAAGCAAATATAGTTTCTATCAGACAGTTCACTGGATTGTGTATTTGTTGTATACACTTGATGCAGATTGTAAATCCTTGAGGGTGTCTTTAACCTTCTTTGGGTAGTGTGCCTTGGTAGTAAGCCTACTATTTCCTTTGACTCCTAATAGGGTCTATCTCCTAATAGTGACTATGTACTGTAATGTTGTAACAAGATCCTAACAGGTCTAATATTTTTTAACATGGATACTATACTCTAAGTACATTATTTGTGGGTGTTAATTACCACCAGGGTTTCCTCGTCAACAAATCTTTTGTTATGGTGTTGTCTATTACTGTGTTATTATCTATATTTTATGATATGGTTAATAAAGTTTAAATTTTAATAATCTATACTACAACTGATTCACCCCCCCTCTCAGTTGTCTTGTGGACTGTTATTCCTAACAATTGGTATCAGAGCTATATTATTCTCTCGACTTGATGTATGGATCTACTCCTTAGGGGGAGTGATCACAGGAGAACACTATGGAGCACATTTGGGTGATCTTGCACCTGATCACACATGAAGATTTGAAAAATATATTAAATAATACAGATGAGTTATGGCACCCTTTGCCATTGCTGCCAAAGGGGGAAGGAATCTATGAGAAAATCCCTGCTATTTTGGGAAATTTATGTTGAGGATATTGAGAGGATTGTATTGAGAGAGAGTAATTTTGGGTTGATGCATATGGATTTTCTCATATGTTTCCATCAATTCCAAAGGGGGATATTGTTGGATGATATCAATTTTGGTTACATATCATGTTGTTGATATTCATGTTTTGTCATTGATGTCAACATATATTTCTATGGAGAAGACAGATTGACTACTTAACTGGAATGAGTGTATGGACACTATATGGATGATTCAGAAGGATCAAAGTTAGATTTATGCAGAAGGATGAGTTTTGACCTCACTCCTAAGGTTTCTTGAATTTATGTTACATTATGTGGATGTTACAGTTCATTTGGTGAAGACTATTTTTCTAGACTGCAACTGTGATTCTGGACAGAGAAGGTCTCTGTGTTTCGAGTATATTTTACTAAGGAAGATGTTTCAGAACTTGTGAGATTACTAATAGAGAGCCGACATATGATAGTAAAATGGTTTGAGTTTGATTTTTGTTTGGGTATTGATGATGTCAGTTGTGGTGTGTGTTCTGGAGAAGATCTATTTCTTGGCCGACTTCAGACTTGTAACATGTGGAAATTAATTATGAGAGTGGATTGTAGATCTAGAAGTATTTGTGATGAATTATAAATGTTGTATACTTTTTATAGGTACCATGTGCATCTTAGAAAGGGCCTATGTAATTATTTGTATGATGGGAAGCCTTAATTGGCCGACCTAGTTAATTATGTATTAGGAAAGCTTAACTAGCCGACCTAATGGGTTATTGTAAAAGGGTATATATGAGTGATCTTTTCATTTGTGAAAAGTGTGGTAGAGAAAGAGAAGAGTAGAGATTTGTGAAGCTACAAAGCTTGAATACTGGATAGAGAGCACTATTGATACTTTATTGGAACTAATCAAGCAAAGATAGTTGCTATCTGACAATTCACTGGATTGTGTATTTTCTATATACACTTGATGCGGATTGTAAATCCTTGAGGGTGGCTTTAACCTTCTTTGGGAAGTGTGCCTTGGTAGTGAGCCTACTATTTCCTTTGACTCCTAATAGGGTTTGTCTCCTAATAGGGACTGTGTACTGTAATGTTGTAACAATCTCCTAACAGGGCTAATATCTTTTAACAGGGATACTATAGTCTCAGTACATTATTTGTGGGTGTTAATTACCACTGGGGTTTTACCTTTAACAGGGTTTCCTCATCAACAAATCTTGTGTTATGGTGTTGTCTATTACTGTGTTATTATATACATTTTTTGATATGGTTAATAAAGTTTAAAGTTTAATAGTCTATACTACAACTGATTCACCTCCCCTCTCAATTGTCTTGTGGACTGTTATTCCTAACATAAAGTGCATAGATAATGATATTAAGTAAGAGCTAGAAGCTCTTGGAGACTATGGGCTGGGGACTTAGTGTGCGGCGGGCCCCAGAAATTTTGAAGTAAAATGCACAGGAAAGCTTTAAAAGTTACAAAAATTTAATCCTACACTACTGGTGGGAGGGAAAACCAATGTATTTAAGACCAAAAATGCACAGTAGGTAATATAAAGAAGAAAGAGAAGGCTATGCATGTGCGTGCAAGAGGTGCCTTGAAAACCATGCTAGGATGACTTCGGCAACTAAACACCCAATTTTGGCAGGACCTGCAAGAGTGACTTTGCAGATGACATGGTGCAGAGGCTTATAGATTGGGTGCGCATCTTGAGGAGATCAGATCAGATGGCTAGCGCAAAGCCTCTATCTGGGAGATGCGAGGTAGTTACCATAGAGGGATCACACTAGGCTGACACATGGCAGGGGTGACAACAGAATAGATTGAGTGGTGTCTATGTGGAGATGAGGTGACAGCCATGCAAGAGCTTGTCCAAGCTGGCACGCATCTCAAGGTGATGAAAATGGATAGTTGTCATGAAGCCTTGAATAGAAAGTTGCATGCTAGTTACCATAGAGGAATCATGACAATGTGACATTTGGCAATCAGACAGGTGGTGGGCCAGACATAGGGCAGATGATGCAGGCGCCCAGTTGGACCTGTGGACCAATCAGAGGGTGCCACATGTCACAAGAAAGACACGTAGGTGCCTAGGTGGATTTTTGGGAAAATCAGGTGGTGCCACATGGCACGTGGGGCCCACTTAGGTCTGTGCATAAAAAGGGATTTAAAAAATCAAAATTAATGTATAATGTATAGACTATAGTCCAGAATTTGAAATATTTAAAACTGTTTGCACGAGAATGTTTAAATGTTCATGGGGGCAATTTTTATCAGAGGATACAGTATCATATATCACCAAAAAGGTCTCAAAATGAGGATTCCAATTCTATAGTCAGTTTTAGTGCAGGATCAAACTAGTTTGAAAAGAATGAGGGAAGAGTGACTCAACTCAAAATTGGTTAGAGCAGAGAGGACAGGTAGTGTTTCAAAAAAATATCTAGAGATCTTTTTCTTTGGCTACTTATATAGATTTCTTCCATTATTACAGGGTTCCAAATCCTGGTCTCCACAAAGAGTTGCAGAGTACTAGCTCCAGGAGATTCAGGTTTTCTTATGGTTCCATTAGGATGTAGTTTTTGTTTGTTCCAGTTTTGTATTCAAATAGAATAGAATGTCATTGGTCTTTTGCAATTTATTGAAGTGGTACTTTCCTAATTGTGAATTTGTATACAATAATGTGATTCCTCACACTTAATATGAGAATTCCAGATTCAAATCTCTCCATGGTGTCAGTTTTGTGAAGTTTGAACTTTTTGATTCTTTGCATGGAGCTTATCTATGTATGTGTTATCATTCTTCAGTTTTGATCTAGGATTAGATTAAATGATGTTGTAGATGTGACATAGTTTCATTTGGTTGTTTATAAGAAGATTTCTATAAGTAGTATTGATTTGGATTTTTTGTGTTTATGGCTTGGAATTTCTGACAGAAGTTGATTGCTGTATTTCTCAAATTGGTTAAAGGGGATTTCCCAATGGATAAAGCACTAATCATTGAGTAGTATCTTCTGTATTGATTGCATATTTGGTTAAGTCTTGGATATGTTCTACAAATTGAATTTAAACTCCAAATATCTAAAGGTTTTATGTGGTTTATGGTTGTACTAATCTCATGCTCCACTTCAAGGTCGATGTTCAATGGGTGATTATCCGGTCACCTGGTATCTCCTGATCATGTTGAATCCTTTGTGATATTACTACTGATTGATGCTAAACATAGTATTAAAGGCATTGAAGGGTGTCCCCCCCTTATTTTTATAGAACCTAAACCATAGAAGGATGGATTTGCATCCTTGTTAGTTGGTCCTTTTTAGTCTTGGTTGAATACTGGGAGTTGACTACTCTTTAAAATACATCAAAGGGTGAATGGGTTTCTGTTCAGTAATCACAACATAAAAAAGAACCAACAGAAGGTCAGGACCACGGAAGCCTTTATCAGTGAAAACAAGATGCTCTTGTGCAGCTAAGTTCCTAATCATGGATTAGAATTGAGCAGCATTGATACTTTTAGGAACAAAAGATTCATTTAGAGCATCTTCAAGGATTTCTTTGTGAATTGGAAAGGTATGCAAGAGTTCTAGAATGGATATTTGTGCAGGCATGTTTCCTAACTGAGCCAATAGGTCATAGTGTGAGGCAGGCTAAGTAGCGATAGATGGTGCAACTGGTGGATTTGTAGATGTAGAAGGTTTATCAATGGCTTGGAAAGTGACTCTGGGTCTGTGTGTGGTAGCATTACAATCAATAACTTTGAGGATTATGGTGTTGACATGTGTTTTAGATTCTTTGATGCGTCCAGAAAGAGCGTCAAACCCAAAGATATCATTTTCTTCTAAACACCCACATGTCAATCATTGCCTGTGATAGTATTGTTAGGGTAATCATATGGGATTGCATTGGATGCATTGTTTTGATTGTGCTGTGGGAAGGGCTAATTGTAGACTTTAAGTTTCGCATTGGATGAGGATGCATTTTGTCCTTCAACTTCAATTTTTCCATCTTCAATGAGATCTTGCACAAAGTGTTTAAGCTTCATGCATTTCTTGGTATCATGTCCTTTGATGTGATGATAATCACAATATTCATTATCTCTATACCATGTGGGTTTGGGTTGATTTTCATCGAAAGGCCACATGTTTGGATAGATTATCATTCCTTGATCCACAAGTTGTTTAAAGATCATGTCTAGGGGTTTTTCTAATTCTGTGAATTGTCATCATTGCAAATTGTTTTTATTGTTGTCGTTATTGTTGTTGTTGTTATGAGGGAACAAATATGATTGGTTGCATGTTTGCTGCTGATTGTTATTCTAATTGTTGTTTTGATACTGATTGTGATTTTGATTCTTGGTGTGATCCTGATTTTGATTTTGATTGTTATTGTGATTATTTTGGTTATTATTGTTGGATTCCTGTATAGTTTGAACATGCTTGGCATTAGTCCCTCCATCATTTACAACTCCTTTATTTTTTTTTCCAAAATTTCAGTTTATCATTGTTGGAAAGAGTATAACATTTGATGCTACCTTTTTGGAAAAGGCCATCTTCAATGTCTTTTCCCTTCTTGACAAGGGATTCAAAGGTGTCATGTGAAGCCATTTTCATTTGGAATGACATCTAAGAGATCAAGTTCTTTGTGAAGATGTCAATTAAGTGACTATCAGGTATCATCCATGGCATGCGATTTGTAATATTTATCCATCATTGTAAGACTAGAAAAGGTTTCTCCATTCTTTTGTTTAGTAATACAAAAATCACTGAGTGTTGCTTGATGCTCAATGCTATACAAATATTGTCCAAAAAAATTCTCTGTAAGATCAAAGAAAGTAGAGATTGATCCATAAGGAAGGGCCATGAACCATTCCAAAGCTACACCTCCAAGACTCCCAGTGAAGAGTCCTTTTAGATAATTTTCATTCTAGGCAACTTCTTGAAGTACGATGTAAAATTCTTTGAGATTTTGTAGAGGACATGTTTCACCTTTGTATTTCTCAAATTTAGGCATCTCAAAGTTTAGGGGGAATGGTTGCATTGTGATGGACTTGTCAAATGGATAGGGACAAATCTCCTCAAAAGTAAACTCCTTTTTCCCCCATTTTGTAAACCATGCACAATATTTTTGAGTTCATTAACTTGTTAGGCTAAATCTTGAGCATTATGTAGAGTAAATGGTGGCACATAAGTTGATCCTCCTCCAAATTGTGCATTCGACACTCCAGTGGAGGTCATACCGACTGTAGGATGGGGTATTTATTGATAAACTCTAGATTTGTTGGTTGTAGATGTGTTCATGCCTATTGTTTAAAACATAGATGATGTAGGTAAAGGCATGGAAATCTTCCTTATGTTGTTGACATTAGCGCTTGCTCCTTGAGTTGTATTTTTTGTCATGTGAGTGATATTGTGCGTAGTAATTTTTGGAAAAATGCTTAGGATTTGTTGGATTTGTTCTTGTGTTAATTAGACTAATGATGTAGTTGTTGATATAGGTGTTGATGTAGGTATTCACATGGAAGGTTCACTAACAGCTCCTTTACTGGTATCATGTGATGTTGTAGTATTTGAATTAGAAGCCATGATTGTAGTAGCAGCTATGACTTTGGTGATGTTTTGGGTAAGGAGAAATTTATCAAAGTTGGCAGATATTGTAATGCCATTTTGAATGAGATTCAAGAAGATTTAACCAGTGTTTTGACTTGTTAGCACTTTTTCTTTTAGAATCAATATATAGTAGTAAATTCTTGACTCTTTGATTCCTAATGTAGATTCATATAGGGAAAATGCTAATTAACAAGGATAAAATCCTTCTACACTTTGGGCTCCATAAACCTAGGCAAGTGCACCTATCCTCAGATTCATTTCTTCACATGAAATCTTATGGTTGATCAAGGATTCTTAATCCTTCTTCTTTTCAGGCCACTTGTCTTAGGAAGGTTAACCTATGAATTCACTCTTTAAGGAATCACCATGATGAAATGTATTTTTCAATACACTTAGCTAGACATTTGCCTTAGTAATAACTAAGAGGGGGGGGGGGGGGGAATCNTTAGTAATAACTAAGAGGGGGGGGGGGGGTGAATCAGTGGCCTCAAAAATTTATCCAATTTAAACTTTAATCCACCAATCAATACTTCTCAAATTATTAAGTCCTTACAAGATGTATGCCTTTGAAATATTTGAAATAAATAATTCTCTGTCGATTTACCTTGTCTGTCCTTATTCTCCTTGATAAATGATAAGCAGTAAACTATATTTACCGATACTCAGTAAATATGCAGAGTATACCAGTCAATCCTTAAATGCATATGTAGAATGTAAAACAATAAAGTAATAAACCATACACATATAACACAAGGATTTTAATGTGGAAACCCTGTTAAGGGAAAAACCACTGGGACCGGTACCCCAATTTTTCACTCTTCTGAAGTGAGCCCTGTTAGGAGCCAACCCTATTAAAGGTTACAAACACATGGTTAAGTCTGACCTTGTTAGAGGATTTTTATACATAGGTTGTCACTTAGTATCTGGCATCTATGCTACCATCCTTGAATCAGGCTCATGAATGTCAATAGGCTTTATGCTAATCTCACTACCATCCTTGAATCAGCCTCCTTCTTAGACTGTCAATAGGCTTTAGGTAAGACCAATGCTACTATCATGAGTCAACCTTCTGGTAATTTGTTAGGATATACCTCAATTACAAAAAGACTATTAAGTCCTGCTCTATTAAGAGACTTAATGTTTCAATGGTTAAACTGAAACAAAATGACCTATTTCTAATGCAACTGAATTGCAGATTTTTAGATCTATTTACTTACAATATATTTCTGATCAATGTATCAATTCAATTCCTTTGTACTTAACTCTTTCTTCTCTGTGATGTTGTGCTTCACTGTGTGTTGGTGTCTGCAAAATTATTTAGCTCTCCCTTAGCTTGATTGATCATGACTACATGAAGTTTATCCTTCATCAGTTTCTCTTCATCATCTTCTATCAGTTCACTCCCCCGTGTATCTGATTTCTTGTGGGAATGAATTATGCTTGTCTCTTAAATAGACATGATATCCCTTAATTCATGGTTCTTGATTCTTGATTCTTGGCATGAAAAACAATCCAACCAAATTAATTTGTGGCTTTAACTCCTGATTTATCTTGTAGTTATATTCTTGCCAAATGTACAAATCACTTACTTAACTATGGTCGAATAAAACAAATAAAACAACCAGTTAAGTCTATCCTTTAGCTCTACCAGCTAAAGATTTTGTCATTTTCTGATCTCTCTATTTTGTCAGTCAATTCTGCAGTTCGTCACTGGTGACAACTGCCAGTTCCATTGGTGCAGCTTCAGTTAGCTTCAAGATCTCTGTACTTTAGGCATCATTGGATCTCGCTCATCAGGCAACACTATTGTTAGCTCATCGGGCATCCTGTGATTTTTCTTCGTCAGGAAACACTGTCTTCTCCTCGTCGGGCATCACTGTGACTCTATCTTTACAGATGGTGTGCACTCCATTAGTGTAGTCTGTCACTTGGTGAATACTTGACTTTTGTGCATTACTGAAAGCATAACCTTTGTTTCATTGATTCTCTAAAGTATTTGGCATGACTATACAAATGATATCAAGCTGACATCAATGACAATACAAACCATTAACTGATTTAATGTCTTGCATTATCTTCAACTTAATATAGTCAAACATTTAATCAGTTACATCTCATCAATCTCTCCCTTTGGCATTGATGGCAATATGTTATATTATCACACTATACTATTGCTAATACAATATGAAATACAATTGTTGAGATTCATGAAATTACCAGACAGTTTGTTTTGATAACTGATAAATGTTTGACTGCCGGTAAGCTCTATGTAAGCTTAGATTTGATTCTTGCAGTTTTACTGTTTCTTCTTCTGATGTGTTGAGTCCTATGTCTGTGTCAATTTTTTTTCTCTTGACTTTTCTTCTTCTTTGATGTCTCTATCTTTTGTTTGAAACTTTTATACCAATTCTCTCCCTTTGGATACGATCTCTCCCTATTTAGAGTAATCTGATAATGAATAGTTTTCTGATGATAATATGGATACATTCTCTCCCTTTGACAACAACGCCAAACAAATATTTTACAAATATCTGACATTATATCAAACAATTTCTCCCATCCATAATATATTCCTTGAATTTCCCTTATCCATCATCAATATACCAATCTACTCTTGTGCTCTATTCTGATATATACCTTGTTGTATATAGATGTAGCTTTGAGGTTCAACTTCTGCTTGCATCAATCATGATTGATATTCTGATAGTATATGGTTGATGTAGCCTTCATTCCTTTTATTGACTGGTAGACATGGGTTTTACCCCTAGTCTTTTTCTCAGGTACTCAAATGTATCCTTGGGCAGTGGCTTGGTGAATATATCAGCCAATTGTTCTTTTGATTGCACATATTCAAGTATCACCTCCTTTTCTTGAACTTGTTCTCTTAAATAATGATACTTGATGGCGATGTGTTTAGTCTTTGCATGCATGACTAGATTCTTGGAAATATTTATTGCACTGGTGTTATCACAATAGATAACTACTAGTTCTATGATCTTCATATGCATACCTTCTAGTAGCTGTTTGATCCATGCAATGTTTCAGCAATTTGCAGCAGCAGCAACATATTCTGCTTCTGTAGTAGACTAAGAGATGCATCCTTACTTCTTGCTAATCCATGTGACAAGTATGTCACCCATAAATAATGGTCCTCCAGTTGTGCTCTTCCAGTCATCAAGATTTCTAGCCCAATCAGCATCAGTAAACACTTTTAGTTCAAATTTGCCTTCTCTTCTATACCATAAGTCAAATTCATCAGTATTCTTTAGATATCTTAGAATTCTTTTCATAGCAGTTATATGTGATTCCCTGGGATTAGTAGAAAATCTAGCAACAATTCCTATTACATGTGCAATATATGGTCTAGTGTGTACAACATACATGAGTTTTCCTATCATTGATCTATATAGAGTCTAATATACCTCTGTTGTCTTGTCTACCTTTGTTAATTTGCATCCAGTAGCCATCAGTGTTCCAACAGGTTTGGAATCTTCCATCTTGAATATTTTCAGGACTTCTTTGATGTATTTGGACTGTGTAATGAAAACACCTTCACTTTGTTGAATGATCTGTAGACCAAGAAAGAACTTGATCTCTCCAAACATAGACATCTCAAATTATTTTCTCATCTCTTTAGCAAATGATTTTCATAGCATATCATTGCCTCCAAATATGATGTCATCAACAAATATTTCAGCAATCAAAGTGTTAGGTGCATTAGTATCTTCTTTCAAATAAAGATTACTGTTCTCACTAGTCCTTATGAATCCAATACTTATTAGATAGGAATGAATTCATTCATACTAGGCTCTGGGAGCTTGTTTTAATCCATACAAGGCTTTGTGAAGTCTACATACCATGTTCTTTTTTTTTGGATCCACAAACCCTTCTGGTTGCTCAATGTATACCTCTTCTTCAAGTATCCCATTTAGGAATGATGACTTGACGTTCATTTGATATACTTTGAATCCTTTGTATGCAACATAAGCAAGTAGAATTATTACTCCTTCTAGCCTAGCAATGGGTGCAAAGGTTTCTCCATAGACTATACCTTCCTCTTGTGCATACCCCTTGCATACTAGTCTTGCTTTGTTCCTTGTGACTTCTCCATTCTCATTCAGTTTGTTCTTGAATATCCATTTTGTACCAATGACATTCTTGTCATCTGGTCT